>KZ308534.1:716893-735662 GCA_000376725.2 Ladona fulva | reverse complement strand
TGAATAAATAGCGATTAATATTCTTGTAAATAGTCGTCTATCTTAAATTATTAAATCAAATTAAGTTAAATATAATTAATATAAAATATATAATAATAAAGTACATTAATTATATCCTTATAAGCCGGACCGATCTCTTTTCCTACATTTAGGTGAAGCCTAAACACACGAAATAGTTAATACTCAGGGCTATTTTCACCAAAATACATCTATTTTGTGATATTGAAATTGCGAACCTTGTGATACAGAGTACTTCGAGATTGAAAACATCTATGGGATACTGTGAAAAGAGAATTACTTGGAAATAACTGAAACGATGCAATGATAAAACATTTACCAGTGCCACAAAAATTATCTTTTTTGCCAACCAAGGTTTCGACGCGTCCTGTCATCATCAGGCATTTTATCTTTACCAAACGTAGTTTGACAATAAATATATTTTTGTGATACGAGTAAATGTTTTATTATTTCATTGTTTATTGAGACCTACCACAAAGTCAGGCCAGAAGGAATTGATAATATTGGTAATCATTACACACAACTCTTGGAGGCTGTTCCGCAAATAAAATAGTATTCCTCGTGTTCGAGCAGTGATTAAACATAGGGAGAGAGCGAGTAAACCGCTTATGCAAATCAAGCCACAATATCAAATCCCAATGTATTAACCATTTCCAAATTAAGCGACATCAATCACCTCATCATGCTGGATTACTTAATTTCCATTTACCTCACATTAAGAGCTTTAGTGTGAACGAATCCTTGGGGTACAGTTTAAAGATCTCCGCTCGCAAATTGAATCTCATGGTTCAGACTTTCAGAAGTATGAGCAGAAATTACATCAGATATATTTATCAAGATTTCTAGCACCAAATTAAGGCACTTCAAAAATTTCTGTCCGTGTTAGTAGATACAATCTGAGACACGCAACATCTTTAGGCGGCACATCCGGAGGCGACGACCGTCAAATGGGAAAATCACATCTGCCAATTTCACACTTTCAAAATCACAGTTGGTTGATCACAAGCAACCATCACCTCCGAACAGCGAAAGAAATCATTGAAGTGAATTCGAGGAAATAACTTCACCCATTTCCACACTAATCTACATAAAGACGTTGGAAGAGCACGGAGCAAATCATCGTGCTCTGATGACTGCAAGATCTTAATCGAGAAAGATGAATGGAAGACAAAAAAGGATGGAACGTGTTGAAACGGCAATACAGAGTGAAAAGTAATAAACTGCTTGAAGGAAGAACATTTCGGAAAGGGGCTCGACCACCTTAGTCAAATCGATCATTTGAATTTCTTCCGTGACAAGACTTACGCCGTTGTGCATTACTTGCCGCGATTTTATGATAATTGAGACTAAAAAGAATCGAATATGATGAAAATGGAATTTTTAGCTCTCCATGAGAGTGAACGTTTTCTAAACCACACTTTATAATACAAACACGACCATGATTTCGAACCCATGGTCGTGTTTGCATCATATACGTAGTGTGGTTTAGTAAAAGTTCACTCTCATAGAGCGTTTTAATATTAATATTTACCACAAGGTTTCCCCTGACTCTGTATCGTTTATTTGAATTTTTAGCTATAGAAATGACAAAAAATTCATATAATTTTACAAATACTACATCCGATGAACAAAAATATTGTTGAAGATCAATTACTAAATATACATTTCCTCCAAAATTCCTCCAAACTTGTTACTCATCGGTATAGTTTTATTGCATGAAAGAGAAGCAAAGAGTGGCAAAAATGCTCAATTAATAATGGGCTAAAAATTAAATTTTGTGCTAAAAGGTTTCAAATAAGAACAAGGAAATGCGAACAAATGTTTCGAAAATCAGACTTACTATGAGAGAAGTAATGCTCACTATCTACTACCTTCACTATCTATAAGTTAAATTCTGAACAGAAATTTTAATGATAAAATCAGTCTATAATGAAATCTTCAATCACACAAATTCAAAAGAAATTACGCACTTGTAGTGCCTGCACATATGAGACAAAACATGTATAATTTAGACCTTCATCGCACAAAAATACTAACATAAAGAAAAAGGTGGAATAACTGGCGTATTAACATTCAAATTCTCTTGCGGCTTAACTCCTAATTACAAGCCTAAAACTAAAGAGACTAAGTAATTTATTGAGTCAAAATGATTTTCTTGAATTAATTACGTCAGAAAATTTGGAGGCAAAAGAAATTGAAGTAGTAGAGCTTTTCGATAGATGAACAACGTCTGATATCTTCGTAATTTACAATCAACTTTCAGAGTAAGTTTCGTTAGGACATCAGCACTTGTCTAGATTACTGTTTTCCTCAATATGCATTTAGTAATTTCTTCTTACAGTTTAATTTAGAATTGCATTGCAAAGGATACTTATTTCTTACAATTAGTCTGAGGATACTCTCTTTTTCCTATTAAATATCAATTATCAGAGAAGAGTAGAAAAAATTCATTAGCTTGAAATTTAAAACGCTATAGGAAACAATTGTTATTTTTGTTTTAATAATTGTTCAACTTTTCACTGATCTGAGCTTCCTGACTGCCGGATAGCCAAGTGGGCAAAAAGTTCGACTTCGGTCTAAAGCCGCCCGGATTCTATTCTCGGTAGGGTCTCACGTGAGAAATGACTTCAGATGTCGGAGCACTTTTAACTATACTACTACTACTGCTGAGGTTCCTAGGAAGATATGAACCCTTAATTCGTTAACAGTAAACACGACTGAAAATGCTATAAAAATAAAAAGGAACTATAAATAAATTTAAGGGACGAATATGTAAACAATTATCCTCAATCCAGAGAGATACATTTCAGAGTATTTAATTTTGCGCAACCCAAGCAGTATTTCTTATGGCAGGGGCGGACTGAGCGTAGCCCGCTCGGCTCTTTTCAGCTAAAGTGGTTTTGGAGAATAAAATCCCTTATCTAAGTATAAATCTCTTCAAATGTGAGTGATATCTCTTAGTTTACTTAAGATCCAACTCTTAATTTGATTATTTTTACAGTTAGAGTTTCTTTCATCGCCCTCCAAGAAACATTCACACAAAGAAAAACAAAGAAACACAAAGAAATCTCTTTACCTATCCAAGGAAAGGCAAATGTACGTGTATCGTTTCTCTTCCGATTTGTATTTCCCACCAAAAAATTAGGAATTTTTTAAGCGGCCCGCTGAAAGATTTCCCAAGGAAAGAACTCCTTCCGCGGCCCGTCGAGTAATAAATTAGCTCGGAGAAAGAAATTCCCAGGGGGCGCAAGATTGCGCAGGAAGCGTAGCGAGAAAGTAGAGACGGGAGGGAGTGCATGGGAGGGTGAAGGAGATGAGAGCAGAAAGGAGGCAAGGTTTATGGCGATTCAATTTGACTCACTTCGTCTCGGAGGATACGCCTTGAAGTGCTCTCCTTGCTGCCGGAGTCGTTGGGAGAGATGTAGACTGTGGTGCAGCAGGTAGCGTCCGCCTAACTGCAGGGGGTGTGAGGAGGGGGGAGAAGTGAGGCACCTGTGGAGTCGAAGGGACTTTTCCCGACAGGGGGTCCATCCATTAAGGGAAGGTGTGGAGGAGTGGGAGGAGGAGGTTGAGACAGAAGACCTCCACAGGGATAGAATCATATAAAAGAAACGGCAGAAAAAACCTTCGAGATATAAAAGGAAGGATAGAGATGCCCATCAATCAGCGCCATGTCTCCCTTTATATCTCCGCACGGGTGCTACTATCTTCTTTCTATAAAGTCAATCCGTCCCTCATCACCCCCTTTCATCAAACTCCGATTCTCTACACATTCTCCTTATACGTCCACATGTTACCCATTCCTCCATTAAGTATTATTCTACCGTCTCCTCCTCAAACCTATTCACATAGAAGTATCATATGTATAAGATGCTCGAGGGCAGATCACGTATTCTTGTGAAGTTTATGCGAATGGAATTCTAAATTACAACTTCTACGACAAGTAATACCCATTGTCCTTTACCGTCACAGCTTAAAATCTCTCAGCATTTTGTTTCCTGTATTCCTTTCTATTGTTTTAAATTACAACTTCTACGACAAGTAATACCCATTGTCCTTTACCGTCACAGCTTAAAATCTCTCAGCATTTTGTTTCCTGTATTCCTTTCTATTGTTTTAAATTACAACTTCTACGAAATATGGAGTACCTATTGCTCTTTACTGTCAGATCATAACATCTCTCAGTATATTGTTTCCTGTATTCTTTTAACAATTCCTTCCTAATTTCATTTTACCATTTGAAATAACTTGAATTATTTTCAGTGATATTTAGTGGAATTTAAAAATATTAAAAGAAAGAAAATACAGAGCGTGTATTATTCCATAATTTCCATAAACGGTACAACGCGACCGGTTTCAAGATGACACCCTCATCACCAAGCTAATGCCCTTCAATTATTCTTGTGGGGGTGAACTTAGGAGTATTTCTTTTACATAACCAATATTTTGCTAATAGTATACTCACTCGTAATTCATTCATAGTCTTTCCATACCATATATGCTCAATTCTAATTTCTATCTTCTTAAAATCTCTCCATTATCTATTAAGTGTTCTATACACTTCTCTTCTTCGCAGCGTCACTAAGAAAGCAAGCGATAAATTATCAGAGAGAAAATGAAAGAGTAGACTTTATAAAAAGGAAGAATGACTTATTAAGTGCTTTAGCAGCTAAATTAAACATTTCTAAAATCAATATAAATATTAATGTTCCCTCACCACCAGAAAACATGTCTTGTGATTACATATTCATTAATACATTTTGGCTTTTACATATTATTGAAGATTTATGATTACTAAAGTTTTATTTCCTATCTTATGATATTTAAAAAGACTGCTAAATCCCGCCTGATAATGACGTCCACTATCAATCACCTTTGACAAAGCTGTTAGTTCATCAGTCCGTTACGTTAGCCTATCCTCTTTAGTCGTCCTCTGGAAAGTTTTTTTAGGGTATTACAAATTTAGCTATCCCACCTTAGCTATCTAATTAAATATTCAAATAAGGCGTAACTTCGGAAAATGAATAATATTCGTTAGGAATAACCTAAATTAGCAGAATTTCGATTACGTCTGCATTCGAAAATCGTAAAATAACCTATGCTGGTAAAACTATCACACTCGTTTACTTTTAATCAGGAATGGGCAGCATCCATCATAATTTGATCAAATTTAAATTTTTATTTACGCGTTCATGCACGTGTATCCAAAAAACTTTTCCCGATATATTACTGGCCAGTCGTTCCTTCGTCATTTTACGTTTTCTCATTTCGAGCATCCTCCTCTTTAGCTTGCCATCTCTTCCTTCCCGTCCTTCGGCAACCTTTTCCTCCCACACAACCTCCCCCTCTCCCGCACACCGCCTTCCCTCCATCCATTGCCTTCCTTTGAAGGAAACGGAAGCACTCGTCCGAGCAATCCTCGAGACCGATCGAAAAATGCAGTAATGAGTGCGCACCCCTCCCGCCTAACAGATGGACGGATTTATTATACTGATCCCCGTCAAAGCCCGATTCCGTTCCGGAGGGAAACGTTTTACTCGCGTCTCTCCGCCACCACCACCTCTAGCTCTTCCTCCTTCCATTCTCCTCTTGTCTTTCTCAACAATGAGCATTGTGTTCCTCCTCTCTTTCTCTTCCTCTGCTTCGAAACCCTGCCACGAGACGTGTATCGACTGAGGATCGTTTGTCATAAGTCAGTTTCGTAAAAAACTGTTTCTACCTCCCATATGAAAGTTTCGGGGAAGGACAGTGTTGGGCTATTTGTCTGTAGCAGAATAGCATTTTTCATTTCTCTTTATTTGACCAAAGTTAGAGCGGCGAGTAGAGAGGGACGTTAATGTTTCAAAAGAAACTAATTATTGCCGTTATTACCACTATAACGCTTAATGCCAATAAGAAAGAATAATTTGATCCAATTGGATAGCAGACCAAGAGTTTAAATCACAGTAAATCTACTGATCTACGCCCCTCAATTCCAGTCCAAAAAATTATCCTTAAGCTTATCTAAAAAAAATAAATCTGACCTCCACTAATTTTCCGGTTTTCCTCCAAGAACTGTTCACCATGCGAAAAATTTTAAGTTCCGTTTTGCTCCAACGAGCGAGCATTGAGATATTCTTGCAATTAATTTCATTTAGTTTACAATTATTCTGAAAACATAAGTAAGCAATGCTGATTGTAGTAAATATTAAAAGTCTAATACAGTCAAACACTAAACAACAGTAAAAGCAAGTACATACATTGCAACTAAAGCAATAGTTTCACTACTAATGCAAGTAGTTTCAACTACGATAAACAGACCGCCAAAAATCGGAAAAGAGAACTTGTGTAATTTTTTAGTTCATTTAATTCAACATTGACTTATTGAGATATCATAAGAATGCATCTATCGAGACAAATCTTACTGCAGCACATAAGGATCTCGTTATCCGATCAAGCTTCAGAAGAAATTGAAAATGCATGAGAAGCAGTCTGAATGGAACTATTGACCAATATTACTAAAATAGCACTTTGCCGTGCTAATAAAAGTTAATAATAACCACCATTTTAAACACATAATTGCGGGAGCCAAAAGTAAATTACATTACCTCATGCTGTCTCAATGAGTTTTAGTTGAAATTTTTGTATAAGTTTTTCATTCCCTTAAGTATCTATACATTTTTGGGGGAAGTGTTCACTTGTGAATCGTGTTTGATGCAAATTATAAAAAAGGGATATCTACGGTGAACATTTTATGAGTATGTTAAATTGAAAGGGAGTTGACCTTTAATGCGTGTGCTACAATTGTCGTAACGTTCAAAACATCAACATTTATTACTCACGGGAGCTTTTACAACTCAACAGGGACCCTACCATTTCAAGTATAACTTTAATAACTTGGAGTCGAGAAATTCCCGTTATAAAACTACCAGGTTCTTCTCAGATAATGATAAAACCTAATTCGACAAAATATTCACACCCAGTCGCCCAAAATATCGTGTACTTTCTATCAGGTGTGCCAAGCTTCAAAATAGCCTCACGCGACGAGATTTTTAAGCTAAGCCAAGAAAAGGAACCCTTGACAAATTTATGACCCAGCACCTGAGTTATGACTGTTATATTTTGGCTTCCAAATTGCGAATGTTGCCGAACCATTGGGCAAGTAAATTTTTCATCCGATTGTCTTATCTTACGCCGACTGAGGCAACGTTCGCGGAACATAATGTCTACTTTCTGATCGTGGGGGAATACGGCGACAAGTATCTGGACCGTCATGTTCGCCATTTTGAGCGGATGCCGTGTTTCTCGACCTCAACTCCCCCGCCTCCTCCATTGTCCACGCCATTCCCAAGGGTCATTTCAAGGGAGAACACCGCGCCATAAAATTTCGCACGCTTGTTCGCACGGCTTTGAAAAACCTCCTTGGACTCAACCATGCCCACGGAAAATCCCGAACTTGACCCACATGCATTTTTCCATCCTCGAAGCAGTACGATTCTCACGATTATATTCAAATCACACGGTATTTTTCCCGTTTTGTGACGTGCGGCGGCTTTTCACTGTCCACTCATAACTACCGGGACGGAAGAAAAGGAGGACGTCGTATTTTCCCTACAAAACCCGAAATTGGAGAGTTGTTGCTCTTTCAAAGAAATACGTATGCAGATGATTTTTTCCGAAGATGTTACTCCTATAAATTCGAGACGGCATTGTCCACGAAAATGTTCCTTTGTTTGGAGGGATTATAGGTTCAGAAGACAATGAAAGCGTAGGAATGAAAACAGTAATATTTGGTTTGAGGATTTTCAAAATTTGTTCCCTCCTCTTAGATTAAAATGTACGAGTTGAGAGCAAATATCATATGTGTATCGGTTAAGTAGCTATATGCTTACATTTTTTTTCAGTGGTATTCTTGCGTTTACTCTTAGAGTTTCCTTTCGCAGATGAAAATATGCAAGTTATCAAAATGTTTATTGATAGTTCCTCAAATACTATGGACGGATAATTCTTTCAGTGAATATTTAACTAAGGTTCCTTAACCTGGGATGTCAAATAGGATATCTAACCTAATAATACATTTTCAAAATGTAATTAACTTACTTTCATTCAACTCCATTATTCTTTCCCTCATTCTATCAATTCTGATCACTTTCTTAAATTTTCCACTAAATTTCAAGTAAAAAAAGTGATCATAAAAGAGATTTGCAATTCTCGGTATAATCAGTTAAACTGTTGCATTTTGTTCGCTTTCTTTATATTATTATTTTTATATTTTCCAAATTCTCTTAAATCGTAAACGCAAATTGAATTTACAATTTTGTAGAGGACAAAAATATCCGGGATTAAGAGGAAGCTACTTCTTAAGAGTTAATTATTTTTAAACCAGCAAGCGCACTTTTCATTTGGAAATTCAAAGGAGTTTAACTAGGGAATTCGGGATATTAATTAAATCGGATGTAAACGAAAATGCATATTCCAAGCGGAAAAATGTTGTGATCATAATAATCACATTACATCGATTATATTGATCAGGTGATAACACTAGTGATATCATTATCATCAGTAATTAATCAATAATCAAACATTCGGCTAACAATTATAAATATTAGGTCATCCGGAAAGTTCTTTGGTTATTTCTAAACAATAAGTATAATTAAACATTATCATATGTGAAAAAAATTATTCAGCAAAATCAACTTTGATCGATCATCTATTGCCGAAGTTGAGGAAACTGGATTTTGGAAAAAAACTTATTAAGGTAATTACAGAATTTTTCAATTCAAAACATATAACTCATGCAAACTTGAATAACCGCAAAACTTTCCGGATGACTCATTATAGTGTAACTGATCCGCCCACATACACAAAACGTCAGATTTGCCACATTCACTTCATAAAATAAAGCAATAAACAAAGAAATTATCCAAGGTTTGGAATTTTTAACATCATTTCTGCTTCACCCCGTTTACACTCTTATGTTGATAAATCTGTTGAATATTCAATGAAGATGTACATAATTGACGACGATTCTTTGGGAAAGCTCGGAGCGTTCTCCAGCCAAGGAGCTAATCATTATCTCGAATTTTGAACTTGCATTAATTTTATTTTTAATATAAGCTTTCATAGAAAAGTATTCCAATCATTTCTACAGTATAAAGTCATATATAACCGTTAAAGTTAGGACCATCATTAGGATGTTAACAACACAATACAATGGTATTGACAGGGCCAAATTGGGACTCTAAAGTTCCATTTTTCTTTTACTCTTTTGTTTCTATAATGATGTACGATTTGTAAGTGTACCTATCCCAAGTTTAAAAAATTCAAATTTACGATACTATTACGTAAAACGTATAGGTAAAATGCTGCTACTTCTTACAGAACAAAATAATAACTTTCTCAGCAATCAATGCTTCATAAAATTATTCCTGCTATGTTGATAGAAATAATGCAATTAATTGCGTACCTTACCTTGAGCATGAGAATGAAATTACTCATTAGCTCAAGAATCAATGATTAGCGAAGTTATAATGAGAAATTCCCGCAGTCGGCCAGGTCATGCCTTTGGACATCAAATGAGAAGAACCTCGTACATTTACGCGCCGAATCAGCGCCGAGTGATTTTGGCGCGGAGAACCGAGCGAGTATCCTACAGAGGAGCTAATTAATTCCATAAATGTACGAACGAACGGAAAATATTTGGACTGTCGGAAATAAATAGTCTCGGGGGAAGAATGAAGGTTCAGCTGCGATGAAATGCGCCGGCCGCAGAAAACAATGCGTTTATGAAATTCGTGGAGCTCCTTTTGGCGACACCGAAAAAGGAGAGGAAGGTGAGCGGATAGGGACTGGTTGCCATAGAGAGTGACGTGCAGGATGGCAGCCACCTTCAACACCTCCTGTCATCCCTTCTCTCCGTTTCGACCGAATCCCTAAGCCAAAATAGTCCACCGCTTTAGTCCTTGCCCTTTACAGTTCATGACATTTAAGTTCCCATAGTTTACGTTCTTTTGGTGAAGACTCCTTTCAGCCCTACGGCTCTGACTACTTATCCTTCCTCTACAAAATAATTAACAACCGAGCAGATATCAAGCGGCTTACCGACGACTTTATTTCTGAACGGGATTTGTGTTCTTAGCAAGTTTTATCATCTCCAGCACAGTTAATAGCTTTAGATAGCAACTACGATGGTCCCGTGTTTTAGCCGGTGCGAGCCGTAGCCGTAGCATATCGAACTGGAATTATAATACGTATTTCATCGTTAACATAATATATGGAATCGCCTCCCGCCAGGCGGTAAGGAGACAAACCTGGCTAGGATAGCATTAATAACTTTTAATTTATCTTAAAATTAATTAAAATGAAGTAGGTAGAAGAGAAAAGTAGAGGCCTTTCTCCTCAACATAATACTTGAAGATCTTCTCAAAGTTGATAATACCTAGCCAAGAACATTTCGACAGAACATTTTATAGTAGTAGCTGTGCTTAATAATATTTTCATGATTTTCAGTATTTATATATCGCCATCTTCCGAGTCAGATTGGATGACACGTAATTACTTTCTGTGAGTTATCTGATATGCAACAATTTACGGAAGCAATTTAAGAGTGAGCTTCAACATTATTCACTTTCTTCAATGCATTGGCGGATCCCCCTTGATGATTTTGTAAAACAAACAATTTGCTCACGTTATGATGAGGAGCTTAAACTAAAAACTGAGAGAGAATTTTTCTACGAATACTCCATAGGTACTTCATGGATTTCTTTTTCGACAAGATGGCATTTGATTGGAGGTATTTGGGGCCAAAATATCATTCCTATTTAAATATGAGAATGTAAGGTAACTGTTACAATCGCCCACTCCCTTGACAAGTATATCCTTGACAATATATATTCTCCTGGTCCAATGCGCTACATTTACAAAGAAAATAATAACCTAAATTTGCACTAGGAGATTGGAGCAATGGAAAAATTACTTTCCAGCCGATGGCTGCTCGATAAAATAACCCACCACCAGAAACTAGTTTTATGAAGTTCATGAAATCCTCTTGAGCTAAAAATAAGTTCAATTAAATTTTGAAATATTAAACGATATTTATCGATAGTAAACTACGAATGCGAGATATTATTCTGAAGCAAAAGAAAAATTCAATGAAATTAATTTTGCCTTTATATGAGAATTTCGCAACACTTTCTTCCTTAGTGAATTAAAATCATATCGATGATGATTTTTTTGACCTGAAATATCAAATCATCCTTCAAAAAAGATAATCAAAACGAATAATAATTCTATTTTGTAGTCCCGTTCCCATGAAAGTGATTCATTTTAACTCATAAGCAAGTGATATTGGATCCAACCGTTAATGTTTCAGTATATGGGAATTTGAGTCTTTGATTTCGAAACTACAATGAATAAACAGTTCATAATCACTTTCAATCAAGAAGTACTGAGGATTTTAGTTGGACAATTTCGAATATTCACTGATGATTTAATCATTATGAAAAGACAGCATGCAAAAAACTTAATTAATCCGCATTAACGAGCCCTTCTTTCTTCTATGTCCTTTGCTTCTCTATCAGCCCTTCCTTCAGTATTTTACCTATTTCTTGTCTCCCTAACCACCCTAATAAAAGAAGCAGCTAGAAGGAGAAGTGAGACAAGTAAAAGAGGAAAAAGGTAACAAAAGGGAAGATGGAAGAAAAAGGGTTATATACAGAAGGTATCCCGAAGAAGGGGGTGGACTTCAGGGGAAAAGAAAAGAAGACAATCGAAATAGGGAAGGACAATCTCTAAGGCGGCCCGCCAGAGGTCTCTACCGCCGCCGCCGTAGATTGTGGATTCCAGAAGAGCCCTCACGTCTGCCATCCGTCATCGTCACGGTCCCTCCCGACAGAGGGCTCTGCCGTCGGCAAACGGGGAAAGAAGGGGTCTTAGGGGATGGAGAGATGCCCTTTGCGGAGACCGACACTCTCACACCATTTCTACCCCCTGTCGTCCACTCTTCACCCTCTAATCCTCCCTCTGGGATGTAGGATGGAAAGGGGGGGAGACAAAGACATTCTGATTCCGTCCCCGCTTCAGTTAACCCTGACTGATTGGGAGCGATACACATGTACATATTACTTGTACGCCATTATCTCATAAAGCCGATTTCATTTTCCCACCAACACGATACAGTTAATATAGAAAAACCTTTCCCAAATTTCACTGAAATGTTTCGCCGGAGAGAAGGTAAATTTTTGCTGAATTAGAATAGTGATAGTGGATATCTACCTATCAATTGAGTAAATATGATCTTGATGCGGGAACGAGAAAAATTTTAGAAAAATTTAACATTTTAATTGTAAACTTTTAATTAGCTTTGGAACAATATCAGTTTCTAATACACGTTTTCAAAGAATGAAGGATAAGAAATGCTCAGAAATTGGGAAACTGAGCGCTTCCTCTAGTTCTCTTAGGAAGTTATTTTACAAAGACATTAAAGATGAGAACCTCGATCCTTTATATAAAACTAATAAAATTTTTCATATTCACCGTTCGCTAATACATATTATAAGAACGTAGCGATCTTGACATGGTTGGAAATAGTAAAATTAACAGCATGCAGTAGGTAATTCTACCAAACTCATCACGGGACATACAATAGTAGCCCTAAAGAAACATTACGATCCTTCAACAATTTCTTTATTCCGAGATAAACCACGGTGAGACAAAATAATAAAGATAATAATAGCCTCAATAAATATGAAATCATCTTGTTTCTTTATAACTTTTGGAAATATCTTTTCTATTATGAAGACTTCTTACATTACAATTACTACAATATACATATTACTTTCCATTTAATAATGAAAAACACTACGAAATACAAAATTGTGTATGGTATTCTGCATTTTTTATTCTTAAATATGCTTAATACTTTCGTTACAACTGAATGCCTCTACCAACCACCATAAAAATAGTCTAATTAAAATAGATCAAACCACACGTAGCCTTTCTTTCCAAGCTTGGAAGTTTTGCAAATCGCTTTAATAACCATCAGTTGTTCGACTAAATTGTATTTGTCATAGGAAAGGAAATGAAACATATTCGGCTGAACGAGCGCTCCTCTCGTATCTTTTCAAATCCTACCGTTGATCATCACGACAGAGAAGAAAGGACATTCATTTCCTTTCAAATAACTCTTAGACTATGAAGAATGAAAAACGATGCGTAGGACGCGTATTAAATTAACAAAAGAAGAGGCGGAAAATAAGAAATCTAAGAAGAGCGAGGAAGATGGAGCTACCGCGTTACAAAATGGATCCCAATGAGACACGGACACGGTACGTACTGAGCTCACCGTGAAATTCGTGAATGTCCCGCAAAAAATCTTAGCATCCCATTTCTCCTCCCAATCTTCAATCTCTAGAAGTTGATTATGTTCTGTCCATCATTCCGTGCGCCAAGTTCTTTGCCGATGCGGAGAAACAGCAGTCGAGTACTTTCACCGCATTCCTCTCTCTTGCACTTGGTAACAATGTTTTTCTCGCTCTAACTCACACTCCAGTCTTTGCGAACATTTTTTCATAATCTGTAAATTACCCAGTTTCATCCAATATCATAATTGTCGTTCCTTAGGATTTCACAAATAAATAAGTGAAGTTACTATAGTAACTAGTATAGTTACTATATAGTTACTATAGTATAGTATAGAAGTGAACAAATAAATAAGTTGAAGAAAATAATCCAGGTATTGGGACTTAGAGGCACTGCAATATCATAGCGTAGGTTCACAATAACGCGGGATTGCAAAATTTTAATCTCGACTATAGGTATCAATTTAGAATAATTATCGGTTAAATCCTAGGGTGAATACCGAAAGTATAGTAAAATAAAACTCTGTCTACGCTCATAAACAGTTTCACAGTCATCTGATCCGTCCTTACTCGGTGCGTGGATACACCTAATTCTTGCACCTATATAGTAAATATAGTCGCTGAATCGTCAGTGTACTACGAAATTGTAATTATTAGTCGCGATAAAAAGTCTTGTACCCAGAGGTAACTAAGGCACACTAAAGTAATAAATAAACTTTACCATTAGTTTTTCAGAATTTCGCCACAAATTTTTAAAAAAGTTTGGGATGGAATGGGCAAATTAGCGTGCAAAGTCGGAAGCGGTAATAGTAAACGTGCTAAAATATTTAAAACAGAGCACGTTTAATTTTAAAACAACAATTTTACCTTGGCGTCAATGCTTTCGTAAAAATGTGGTTTCCCAACGCCCCGAATAACAGTTACAGGACAGGGACAAGGTAATGGAATAAGGATTTATTTCATGTACTTTCGCTCATCAGTACCTATGGATTTCCTTTAATTGCCCCGCATAGAAATACTGCAAACACTCTGTTTCCTTGCGTAAATCTTATTTCACGTCCATTCCATAGAGAAATTTTCCTCTATTATCAGCGAGGAAACCTTGCATAAATATAACTGGTAATTCAAAGTATTTTAATCATAAATTACCTTTAACACTTCATTTTATGAAAGTAAAAGACAAGGGAGAAAAATCTAAGAATGAAAAGCAGGTGGGTATTAAAAAAGTTCCTTTGTGAATTCACTCACCAGAAAATTCTAAATCATACCAGAATGCTATCATTTGAAATGTGAGAAAGAGAAAATAGGAAAAAGATCAGGACGAAGGAACTTTGAGTTTTTTTTACATCAATCAAATCGATTTCCAATCTTCTCTCGATTTTGCGATGACCCGTAACGGATCTTTTCTAAAATTGTTTTAGTACGATTCGTTTGGATCCTCTATTCGTGGAAATATTTTTCCCTCGATTTAAAATTCTTCAGGTATTTTGGAGCATATTCCAGACAATAAATGCACTGACATGGAAATAACTTTTCCTTCTAAAACCAACCGCTGGTCACTTTTTTTAAGCCTCCATATAATCTTACTTTAGCTCTTTCTGAAGAAATCTCCTGAGAATACCATTAGCAGCCATGAAAATCCAGAGTTTTGGATACGAAGCGTTTCAATTTGACTTTCATACTTGATGCGCGGATGAATACCTCAAGAAACCAGCTTTCGCTTAAAAACAGATCTAATCGATCTGTTCTCAGACCATAGCATGAATGGCAAGATAATCGCATATTCCATCTTTTATCGCAACGTTAGTAATTCGCTCTAGATTCTTTGGTGCAAGCAGAGCAAAAATGTTTTGAAATCGGGAGTAGGAATAGAAATCTGCAAATTGGTCATCAAGCAGTACCTTCAACTTGTCGAAACTCAAATACAATGCAATAAAGACATCAGTCCAAGGGCTAGCTATGTCTTCTCCCCCCCCCCCACCACTAGCTGTGAAGAGAGAATTAGTTTTACTAAGGAGCATGAGGACTGAGGCCGATTTTCATTGACTTCTTTGCAGAGCCATAATGTTATCAGTGGAGAAAATTTACATAAAACCATCAACATGAAATAATGAATAAGATATTCTTAACATTAATCCAAGAACAATTAAGAATCAGAATCACCCAGATCTTACAGCTTACCTATCATCACAACCATGAATAAGGCTCAGACAAAAAAAGCAAATGAAAATATACATTTCTTCCACGCTGACTTCAAAAAAGAAATGAAAAACGTTGCATTTATCAAGATGGAAAGATAGGAATTCGATTGAACCATACATTTAAAAAATCGATTGAAACAAACTGCATTAGGGTCGTAACCTGGGTTGTTCAAATGAAAACCATAAAAACCTAATTTCCGATGGTACTTATTACTCATTGTCAGTGTATTATTTATCTACAGGTAGATCTACAGGTAGTTCACTAAAGAACCAGAGGATGCTAGAATTTTCTTTGAACTGGAAGCGCCATTAACCCCAGTCAATGACAGTCATCTACATCTACATAAATACCCTGCAAGCCGCCTTTCGGCGTGTGGCAGAGGGGCAGCGTGTGACAGTCAATAATATACAAAATTTAGGAAAGTAAAAAACTTAAATTCATTCAGACGACTTACATACTATAAAACTATACAGAATTCTTTACTCTGGAAAGTATTCCAGGAAAGGAATGATTAACTGATATTTAAATAGCTCTGGTTATATAAAATCATCTCCATCATTAAAATTTGTTCCTAGTAATGATGCTTGGTCAGAAATTATTTATCAATTTATATTTGTATTAGTGCCCCGCGAGCCATCGTATGGCGTATGGCAGGAGGTGTGAAAATACCGAACTCTTTAATTAGCTACCTGATTGGTTCTCTTAATACTATCTTGAAAATGGGACCAGTAATAGCTCTCCTTTCTCGCTAAAATGTGACGAAATCTCTTAGACATCTGGTTTCCAAAATCGCGCTCACCGAGTACCGGAGTCACGATAACGTGTATTTCTTCATGAAAATCAGTGCTTAAAAATTTCTGGATCATTTTGTTAATAGTAAATTAATATTTATCATTAATTACCTTTATTTATAATTCACAGTGTTTATACTCTTTTATTAAAGCGATTGAAACTTTTGGTAAGAGACGGTACAGCCTTGGGAGCTTTAACAAACTTATCTCTCGATTATTAAACCATGACGATGGTGGTCTTAAATTGGCTTTCTGTTACTTTGAAATCTATAACGTTAACAGATATCAAATGGATTGCTTTTAAATGAGGAATTATTAGAAAAAGTATTAAGCTTCAAGTTAAGTTTCAGAATACTCGACTTTACGTTTAGTATACTCATATGTAATCTAATACAGAAAATTGTATTCTAAGTAGCAAGGTATCAGTAGGTATGGTTAACCTTTGCTCGTTCTACGTAGCAGGTTATCAAAAAGCATTCTGAAGATCTAAACACAATGGAAACAGCAAAAATCATTTATAACGCTAGGCTTGTCTCTGATTTACAACATTCCTTGTTTCTGTTGCTTATCATTCTGCATTCTGGTCCATATTTCGTTATTTCCTGCTTTCGAGTTCAGAAGCACTGAATTATGTGCAAATTGACGTTTTGCTGGCTCTGAAGAATCTTCTAGAATCAACTATTTATCAAATGATACCAAGAGCTATGTCAGAAAACGATGAGAAATATTTTTCAGATGACGCTTCATGACCCGAAAGTATCAACTACCATCGAATCTATAAGCGGTGAAAGCGTAAGCTTAAAGTATTAATGCATTTTCTCTACAATAATCCACAGTTATTCCTGTGGTAGTGATAATTTTTTCTCCTGTGTATGATTAAAATATCATACTATCTCTTCGCTTAACCGAATCTCACTGGCTTTATATTTGCTCCCTAGTTATCGTTTAATTTCTAATATCAAGCAAGATTTCCCAGTTTCCTTCATCCCCTCGCACACTCCTTCCCAAACTCCTCTTTTGTCCTGTCGTAATCAGAGTTGGATTGTTTCCTTCGCTAGAGGGTGGCACTTGAGAGAGGGGTGGAGGACTCCTGGGGGTCAGAGAGGGAACGCGGCTAAAATAAGGAAAGCAGAAAAAGAGGTGGCACCGTCGAAACAGCTCGAAATAAATGTAGAAGAACATAACGTTGCAACCTCTCATGAACAAATATAAGTATTCCAATCAAAAAAACTATCATTTCATACAATTTACGAACAGATATTGAGTAGGCTTTAGAAATGTTATCTTATATTTGGTATAAAACACACAGCGATAAAATAGAAAATTTATTTTACCGTATTATATATGGTAAAATAGATAGATATAGTAGAGAGTAAAATAGATAAATGTAGTACAAGAGATAGTATGATACTTAATTACCGAGTCCATTGGACAGTTTTAAAGCAATAGACAAAAGACGTTCATATAATAATCTCGGAGATTTTAAGCCATACTCAGATACAGATATGGGTGATTCTAAACGTGGCGTTTAACAGTTTTACTTAGTAAACGACGACGAAGTAGTTTTCCCACGATAAACATTTTAGGTATACATATATTTTGAAGTGGCACCATTTAAATTTTTAGGACCTATCCTTTCCATGCGATGCTACTTTAAGGGCTACTACCTATCTCCAATCTTTATTAGTTCCGGAGGAAAACGACTAGAATTAGCGATCCTAGCAGACGATTATTTCCTTGTAAAGCTTTTCGTTTTTCTCGAAGATCGCGGACGTTATTGACTGGAATAACTGGTAAGCACGGTCCGTTAACACTTAAAAACTTGCTATTTTAAGTAAGAACCTAATTGGAAATGTGCTACAGAGTTAAATAATATATTTATCAAATCAATTTTAAGGAGTCTTATATAAACACATTATTTACGTTAGAAGTTACGGGGCACGACAAGATTAAGGTGTTTTTGGGATTAACAATTATTTCCAATGCTAGAAGTCGACATGTGGCACGCGAGGTACCAATTTCATTATCTTTGTAATTTCATTATCTTATATTTAACTTTTAAAGGGTACTTAAAGAGAAAAATTAAGTGAAGACTCATATTAAGCTGTAACATCTTCCATAAAATGATTATTATCTTAAATGCCTTCCCAGTTTAGCTGGTTTCCAGAGGATTTAATTTCACCTATATGTCGGTTTTATAATCTAATTTGCAGTCAAGGCAAAGTAGAAAATCGATTTAAATCATCTTTCTCTTATCGTCATAAATTTCATCAAAGCCTTCCAGAACAGATTCGTATTCACGCACCAAATTTTCCAGTCATCAAAGAGAACTGTTCACAACTTAAACGTACATGTCATATTCAAAATATTTAAATATTTATGCATATATTGAAAGAATTTACGGTCAAGAATTTGAGAAAT
>KZ308534.1:265945-712575 GCA_000376725.2 Ladona fulva | reverse complement strand
TCATGGAGCATTTCATTGAATTTTTTCAAACCGAAAGAAATTTCAGTCAAACCAGCTTCTTCCCTCCTTTCATTTGCTCCAAAATGCACCAAAAAGCTGTTACGAGTTCGATTCAGGGAGGGGACTCAGGTGAGAAATGACCTTGGCTCTCGAAGCGCTTTTAAAATTACAGCTACTATTGTACCCTAACATTCACGTAAGGAAAGCTCCAATCGTATATCAAAGCGTCAACGATCCATTGATGGCTTTCTAATGCAACCGGAAAACCTCCTTGCAGTAACGTTAGCTAGGTCTGATTTTTTCGCGATACAAAATGCGAAGAGGTCGTTAGCGTCGGAAGATTTGCGAAGGGGTCCACGGATGGGGCGGAGGAAAGCGCTTGGCGGCGTGCGACGCTCTTCCAGGAAAGCCGACGAGGCGCGACTCTTTTATAGGACACGAGAGTCGTGGACTTTCAGAGAGGAGAGGCTTTCTCGGAATATCTTAGTTCTATTCTGTACAGCACTTCTTCTCAATCGCTTGCGCAAATAGCACCGAAACAAATGTAAAATGCCGACTTACTTTATACACTGCTCAAAGCAGCACTATTGAGAATTTTAGCTAGAAAACTCTTATATATTAGTTAAAATTTATTAATCAGCATTTTATGTCATTTTTCAACTCTGAAATGGTAATGCAAGGCTAAGTTACAAATCGATCCAGAGAAAACCGAAGGATACGATGGAGTGCATTAAAAAATTTCCTCTTTGATTGTAAGTTATAAACAAATGTAGAATAAGCAAAAAAATAACTTTTCAAGATTGAAATTTAACTAAATAAAGAAAAAGACCAAGTTCTTCTTCGACTAATGAAATTAAGTTGAATCTATGGAAGAATCTGTGTCTTAAAATATCTTAAAATACACTGTCGCGTGACAGTGTATTTTAAGATGTTTTAATCATGCAATTCTACATAATAAACTTCCTTTACTTTAAAAGTACAAACATGCTGTAGGTTCCCCTAGCTGATTCCAGAGAAATAAGTCATGAAATACTCTCATCTACGGAATATAATCCCATCTTTACAAAATGCATGTAACATACATTTTTTGAACAAATTTTCTTCCTTAATTTTGCCAACGTGCGATTATTTGAGAAGGAAATGCATGGGCATCCCCTAAGAAACCTTTCTTCTTGAAAACTATTTCAGTGTACATCTTTCGATTAGGAACGCCAAATCATTGATTCATTGGACATTTACAACGAGAAACCTATCAACTTATCACCACGAAAAACTTGGTTAGTTAGGTATCCCGAACTTGAGACGAAGGTAGTAGCTTAGCACTCTAGTAGCCTAGCACTCTAGTAGCCTAGCACTCTAGTTACCTAGCACTCTAGTAGCTTAGCACTCTATTAGCCTAGCACTCTAGCCATTCCACCACGGTGATCATCAATCCCAACAATCTCTCTATCGGTATTGTCTCTAGATAGGCAAAAATATCTGCTATTTTTATAAACTACGTAAAGCCTCGTAATCTGCACCCCACGTGAATCACCAGATAAAGACATCACGAGTCTAAAAGCGGTAACCGAAACTAAACCATCCCACGAGCCTGAAAACTTCCCATTTCTGACATTTAGGACGCTCTCCTCGAGGAAAGAGCTTTGATTCTCCCCCTTCACCACCTATACAATTCATTCCAGCCGAAAAATTTTCCGCCACCACCGAACCCTCATCCATCCTTTCTTTTAAAAAAACCCCTCGATATGCCTCTCCGCCAACCTCCATTTCTTCCACCATCCAACCCCTCCAAAACCCACCCTTCCGAACGAAGAAATAAAAAAAGATACTGTTCGTATCCCTCCCCATCCGCGCACCCACCATAGCCCACTCACTAGCGCGTGAATATCTCTCTTTCCATTGTACGCAGCCTGCTCTTCGCGTGCCTGCCTCTATAGGAGAGCACCAGCAGTAAGCGTATATACTTTAGAAAGGGAGTGAGAGAACCATTGTGTTGGCTAAAGCCCTTTTTCAGCGGAGTGGCGAGGCATGGAGCAGAAGCCGCAGCAGCATTTGTGGTTTCGTTCGGATTCCCTCTTTCCTCCACCCTTTCAGCCGGAGAAAGAGTCTGCGAGGAGGGAAGGGCGTGTGGGGATGTAGAGTGAGACACTTGTGTGTAGGAGTTTGTTTCATTTTTTCGCTCGTTCTTTCGCGAGGAAAAGCGAAGCGCGTCGCGAGGAGGCTTTCCGTATTTTTTTGTATTATTTCCCCGTGCATTTGCGAGGGTTTTTGAAAAAGATGAGGGATTTGGCGGAGAGTGAGGGAAGTAGGGTGAAGAAGAAATTATGGTGGGGTGGCGGGAGATATCGACAGGCTAAGTTATTTTTTATTTCGCGAAGTGCGCCGAATGATCGGGAAGTTATCATTATCTTTATGTTCATTAAGACGTGACTGACTTTTCTTAGCTGGAGAGGTTCTTAAAGGTATGCTTTCCTCTCGATCAATCGATTTCCCATTTTTGTGAAGATTTCACAGGAAAATCTGTTATTACTAAGATTTCAAGCATTGATTTTGGTTCAGAAAGAGGAATTCATTTGAGGTAACGAACCGGTAAGAATATTGAGGTTTACTTAGGGAATTGCAGAGCATAAATGTAGATATTTCACTCTCCACAGCCCGTTACTGGTTATAAGCAAGTTTAATATTGAAACTTGTTTAAAGCGTGCAATACAAATCACTCTAAGAGGTAAGTATTATAGACACCCAAATAGTTTTATAAAATAATGTTTATGCTAATGTCACGAGAGGAAAAACATGAAGAACAAAAACTGGAGTGGCTATCATTACAGGCAAGGTAATGAATGAGTGTGAACTGACCAAGAAACAGCATGGTCAATACGATACAGTTGTCTTCGCACCGAGAAAGCGAATTAGCTATGAAGGGAACAGAAGACCGAGGAAAAGGCGGTTGAGATTTATCTATTATCTGAAGAGGAATAGGTAACCAAGGATTTTAGAATATGGATTGGCAAATAAACGAGGAAAATAACGTGCTCATTTCCGCGACATCGGTGTACCTTTTAAGAGTCGAGGGAAATCCATAAAAGGCAATATCAGCTTCACTAAAAGATCGCTGTCATGGTAAATATTTTGATCTTATATAATATGACGAATCACGAAAACCAACCTCGTTTCTTTGTACAAGGAAATTTCTGAAATGCAAGATGTTATTCCAGTAAGCTTCTACTGTTTCATTTAGTTCTACCTTATAGTAGGTGGTATCTTCCATCTGCTGAAGTATAATGTCAAATGCCCTTCCTTTCGATTTGATCGTTAGAAATTGGTTAAACTTATTTCTTTGTGTTGAAAATCTCCAAAATTCACAACTCCGAGAATCATTTCATATCCTAATATTTGGTGTAATCCAGGATAAAGAACCTTTTCCCAGACTGGGCCGCATGATACATGAGCAACCATAAGGTCGTACGCGGAGCCAACAGGCCGCACTTGGGAGATTAACTCGGGAAGCAAAATGAGAAAGGTGTTTTTTTGTAAATATTAAAAAGAGCATGTTTATATTTGGACAAATATATAAAATAATAATTAATATTATTTAACATTAAATTTTCCGTAGTCTTAGGCTACATAACGAGTAAATTTGTTATATTTGCAGATAACAATCACGGAAAGTACGATATCTATAAAGCTTCAAAGCTACTTATCTACTCATATCTAGCATTAGACCTTTTTGCTTTAAGAGTAGTTTATCTCACTTATGGTGCAATATTCGTAACAAACAGAAAATCAAACCACAAATGCTATGCATTTGCTCTACTAAGCGTCACACTTTGTAGGTACTCATTATAATTTAACATAAGAACTAACGAGATGAAATCCACCACACAAATTTGTCGATTGCTTAATTGCCATCATACTAATTTAGAGCCAAACCGGATGACATAAAAGCGCATTTTTCAATCAATATCCGTTTCCATGGTAACGAACACGATTCTGATCGCCCTTTCCCTTTATTCTCTATTCGATAATCGTGATGGCATCGATCACAGTGACAATGCCAGAGCTTCCCTTCCGATTAGCATGAAAAACTGCTCGACATCGTACGCTTCACGCCTGTTCGAGCGAAATAATGCCATCGTGTTTGCTCGGATAAAGGGAGCGTTAAAAGATCAATAAATTACCAGACCAAAAAATTGACAGAGAAACTGACGGTTACTGAACCTCGTCAGAAAAATTATAGTTGAGATAATATTAGTTGAAAATAAAAACAAACTTTTGTATGAGGCCTCAGATAAACATAACGAAATGGACATTTTAAGTAGCGTAAGCGAAGACGCTAATGAACTATTGAAGGCCATTAGTCTCCCCCCTAAACGGTGAACACTCAACTGATCTATCCCAATTAACAAAACTTTTATTCATCAGAGTAGTGGGTATGATTTTCCGTATGTTACTAATACATATGTTTTATTATATATATACTCATGTTCGACATGTATTGGATTTTTACATATATTAATTGAATGATAATGTAGAAAATTTTCAATAATCCTGATAGCAGATCTCCCTTTTTTCTTGGAAAGGTATAAAATTTCCTCGGCCATCAATATTACGAAGCTACGCTATCATCGCTAAGAATTGATGCATTACAAATTTAGAAGTTTTATTTGCTTCACAGAAAATTTTCTGTAAGCAACATTATAAAGGAGTGCGTGAAAACTTCAGTAGAAGGCTTTTAAAAAATAACGGGTTTTCGAAAAATCGGTTGGGAGGTATCAAAACAATGTTGGGCGGCTACCCAAGCGCCTTACCCATAGAGAAAACTCTAAAACTGAGAATTCAGAATTCAAGATTAAGTCAATAATCACATGAAGCTTGGATTTTAACAAAGTACTAGAGATCTTCCGAGCTTCTTCTATTACCAAGAAAGTCGGCATAACTGAACAGTTGAGTTCGCACACTGGAAACGATGCGTTCCACGACTATACTCTTTACGAGGACTTGAAAATGAATGATGTTCTTTAAAAGAAGACAAAACAGAGCGAGGGATGTCTCTAACTCTCTATTGTTTGTTATTCCTGCGGATCCTTTCATTTTTCCTGAGTTCGAGGTAATCAATGAGATCAATCTCGAGATAGAGCCTGAGCCGAGGTCTAGAGAAATCAGTCACGCCAGACTCGCTAGAGCTTAGTTGCAGTCTGGCTGTCATTGGCAAGGTTGAGGTGAGCGAATGGTAGCAGAGAATGGAAATGGGAGAATAAAAGGTGTAGAAAGGAAGGAAGAAAATGAAAAATGGATGGGAAGAAGGAACTCATTGTTGAACAAACAATGCAAGCTTCATCATGGCAAGGAAGAAGGAAGAGTTCTTTATCTTAATAACCTTAAGAGATAGTTGGGAGAGATTAAAATATTATTGTAGTTTAATGAATACAGATTGTGAATCCTCCGGAATGGAATTAGATTGGTTCTGTCATGATTAAATGCTCTATTCCTAAGGAAAAAAATTTAAAGAAATGAACATGTATTCAGGAGATAACCCTGCAGATGAGAAGTTATGATGTGAACTTTACGCTACAATTGATGATAAATACAATTTATATATGTTTTAGGAATAGAAAATATAGAATGCACAGAATAGAAAATATCATATTATTATCATGATTTTATGAATTCTCTTAAATAAACTCGTAATGTTCATACGAGTATTTAAGGGGCAAGTGGTTTTAGTTTTACTTAGCAGTCATTTATAAAAAGTTTAAAATATAAGAACAGTGTTTGAAATAAATGTGGATGAAAAAGCTGAGTTTAATTCTCGCCGCAGAAAGCATATAGAACTCCGTTATGCAAAAGAGAGGAGAATAGGATTTTGAAAAAGAATAACAGAGGTAAAATTACAACAAAGTAAAATTTGTAAGTAGAATAGCAACCGAAAACCTTGACAGGAATCTTTTTTAATGAAGTGGACTCCTGAAAAAAAAACAGTCAATTGTGCAGCCGAGCGCAGTCTTCTGCACGATCTGTAAGTATGTACCAAGAAGAACATTGCTAACTGAAAAAAAAACAGAAAAATAAGTTGTATTTTATGGTGGCCGATTTGAAAGTTGCTAATCGCGGTTTATCTTCATAAATAAGATGCGATAGTAGAAAATGCAGGTTAAATGGAAAAGATCAGTAACCGCTCAAGCTTCATTAGAATACCGACTTGACCCATAATAAAAGAGAATGATTGACCGAGAAAATATCACCTCCAGGTAAACACGAGTTATGTAGGCACACCTACCAGAAAAAAACAGAAAGTAGGATTTTGAAATTCATTCCTCCTTTCAGCCTTCCCTTTCCTCCGTGTAGCGAACCACATATCCGTTTACATTGTCTGCTGCTATTCGATATCCAGTCGGATATATGTGTTTAGTGTTGGGATTAGGTTGAACAAGACTTAATTAAATAAACAAAAGATCGATTAAGCAAATGATCGACTTTAATACAGAAAATTCTGTTGAGATTTCTGTTTTTATTGACCCCAGTGAAGGTAGTCACAAGTGAGTTTTCGGATGAGCCGTCTTTCATGCGACCTACTTGTAGGCTCCACAGAATCCATTAGTCAGTTTCCTGCAGAATAGGCAAACGAGTATAAAGGCGAAGAAACAATATTACAGCTAAATGATTTTAAACAACAGTATTGGAAGGTCAAATAGAAAGGCAATCCGGAACTAGTCCGCAAACTTCCGAAAACGGATGATTAGTTCGAAGCTGTCACATGAATCTCTACTTCCTCCGCTTTTGGCAGAAACTATCACTCTATAAAAAGGTCTATGTATACAGTAAACTCTTTATAGAAAAGGGTTTATTATGAAGGACCTCATTGAGCTAATGGCCTTCAGTTCATCGTTCCACCTTCCATCGGTGCACCCGCTGAACCGATCTTCTCCGTTAGCTATGTCCACTTTCAGATTATTTCAGCACGATTTTAAACACCCTTTTAAGTCCATCTGAAGAATCTGAAAAGATTGAAATTGCTCCCTTTGGGAGTAATAAATAAATGAACTTTGTTGCAAATAGAGTATATCGAATTCCGATTAGTATATAAACGTTCCTTGCCTTAGTAAGGGGTTCTTCAATGTCACTACGGCAACACAATTCGTTATAGAACTCGGTTTGTTGCGTAATAGATCGATTTTATCTAGATAAATCCGTTATTACTATATTTTTGGAATTACTAAATCGATGAACTACGCTGATCTTTTCTACACAGTCCATGACTTGCCATTGTTGGAGACAGGAAAAGTCTTTCGTTGACGCGTAGCTTGATGGTGGATTCGGAGAATTCAAGGAAAATGGTGGAGAGAAAGAAACGGAGAAGGAAATGATAAGGGAAGGAAAAGGTTTCCAAGGCGTGGGATGCTGCGCGATGGAAAAAAGCGGCGAAGCTAAAGGAGTCTCGCATTCCATATCCTGCCCTTCCTCTCCGTTTCACGGAATCGTTGACGAGGGAATCCGCGGAAGCACTTGCGCAGTCTCTCACATTTACCCAGCCGGCTGAAGAGAATGCACTGGCGGGGAGGGGGCGGAGGTGGATGGGGGCGAGGGTTAGGCGCAGTCGCCGCCGAGATGGGGACCCCGCCCCCTCGTAACATATTGAGCGAGACTCCATGGTGGTCTCCGTACCAAAGCACGCACGCAACCTGCCACACCCTAACTTCCCTTCGTCTCCATTCTTCCCTTGTTCTTGGCTTAATTTTCATTCCTCCCATCCCTGTCGCTATGCTTTTAGTAATGTCTCACCATTATCTACCCCGTGTCACTAGCGGCACTCACAATCAACTCTTTAAACAAGCAAAATGAATTCTAAAAAGGGACAATGATATCCAAACAAATCAGGCCTCACAAACGATAAGATTTAGGTAACTCATTAGGTTAGATTAAGATAATCAAAACACTATAAGGGGCTTTTATTATATTTCACTTTATTGTTGTATTGTGCGATATAATTATTTTTCACCATCACTATAAAAATAGAAAATACTTCAATATTATTTCAATAAACATATCTTCTCTATTTATTTTTCTAGAATTAATTTAATTTCCGCTCCAGTTGATATGTTTCAGCTATATCAATTCCCGAATTTAGTAATGACCCTCAATTATGATTTAAAATATCGACTGAAATTCTGTGACACTAGAATCTCTGGCATATTTCAGTGAAGACGAGGTAGTCAATCAGTTCACCGGGTATTGTCATCAATTTTTACCATTACTAATACTAATATATACTAATTATATTCATAAAACTTAGTATTAAATAAGTAAGGTTCAATCGTTTGTATCATCGTTAATGAGCATTACTGTAATTCTCTTAGGTATTGCTATCAACTTCAGTAAATATAATGAAACTATAGTAATATCTAATACTGAATCTTTTCAAATTTAAACTGTCTATGTTTTAATTTTATGCCGTCTATATTTTAATATATTGAATTATGAAATTACATTTGAAAATCTCTGAAACGAGTGGAATTGTTTAGGTCAACATCCAAAGACGTAGATATTTTTGACTCCGATCACAGGATAACACTAAGATTGAAATGACATCGTGCTTCTGATGGAGAGTTGAAAATTAAGTTGAGTAGAGAGTAGCTTTACATTTTTAGTTACCTTAATGGCATTGAAGGAACACGCGTATACCTTAAAAGATTATTTCCAAGGATGTCACACACTGAAGGAAATTTTCGTTAGGTAATCAAAAACGTATTTTCTCAATGAATCTGTATTGATTCTACTAAACCTGTCTTTCTTATCGACAGTCGATCTACTAATAGTATTGCCAGCGTGTTCCGTTCGAACGCGGAACAATAATAAATAAACATCGATAAATTTACGTGCACGAAACGGCAATTAAACGGAATTAGAAGCTTGAAATGCGTAGGGTAAACCTGGGCTATTTTTAAATAGAAATCAATAGTTATAGCCCAGTCTGTAGGTTTCTATTTCGATTTGCTTTCGTTGTTTTGAACGTAGTATCATAAATTAGTAACTTTTCTTCATATTTATTTTTGTATTACTCAATATATATATGTTATATAAATCACTTTATTTATTTTCCGGTGCCCTCACAAAGATTCGTTTATTTCACAATTACAGAAGACGCATGAACAGTAACAATAGAAGAATTCACACAACCATTCCCTACGAAATATATGATTAGCCGGGACTCGAGTCCGGGACTTTGGGGTTATAGGGCTTTTATGCTAACCACCCCGTCCCCGGTCGCAGTTATTTTATACTTCTATTTCTACTGTGGATACTTTATATCGCTAGTCATACATTAACGAGAAAAAACTAAGTTTGAATGAAGAAGGCCTGAATTTATAATAAATAATAGGTAAAACTAATGATGTTCTATTAATACGCCTACCAGAATACCCCTTTGATCGTTCATATTCTTTAATTCCTAGCAAAATCTTCTGTGTAAACTGTTCGAAAATATGTTGTGCGAGTGTTTCTTTAAAAATATCAATTTTCATTAGGCATATTTACATTTCTACAAGATCTACTATTCGTAATTGGTGTACTGACGTGAGATAACTGAATAACTTCGGTCTACCTAATATTTGCACAATTACTGTTTACTGATATTTCACCTATTATTTTCGAACCGATTCCAAAAGGAGCATTTTAGGTATAGAGATTAAAGATAAACGGAAAGAGTGTGTCGATGTGGTGGAAGTCAATCACTTATCAGGAAAAACTAAGTACACAGTAGCCACCGGAAAAAAATCAACCACCCTGTCAAAGGAACCTCCTTATAACATCTCATATATTTTCGCCTTATTTCTGTATTACGCTGGAACTTTGGAGAGGAACTTCACTCCTGAAAATTCCACCCCATCCCATCGATTGTCGGGTCTGCCATTAAAGCTTCCGCACGAGTTTTACGCAATCACCCCGAGTGATATGCCGCCTTCTCCAGTTCTCTCCCACGGGAACCCTCCCTCACGACCCCTGTGGCGGGCTGGAGTCAAGAGGAGAAGAAAAGGCGCGTGTCTTGCATTACGAGGGCGTTTGTGTGCCTCATTAAAGGACCGCTCTCCGTTTCACACTCCTCTGACTCTCAATCCCCCTCCATTACACCCTCCCCTCGACTACCCTTTGGCGCGTGTTCATTGAGGGTAATTGCGACGAGGTGTGGCGTCGCCGAACATCCACGGTGATTATATAAATCTCATTATTGAGCTATGTCAACAGTGCAGTCTATCGGAAGAGAGTGCGACTTTTTCCCGTGGGCTCGACTTCCTACAAATCAGCCCCAGGGGTGAGGAGTTTATCAGGGAAAGGGAAGCAAAGGTGAACTCAAGCTGGAAAGAAACGAATCCTGATCTCGGTGGAATCTAAAAAGCTTAGACACATTTTATCTCTTTCTATTATTAAAGTTACTTAACAGCCTACGTAATCACGTTCGCTATAACTCAACTCTACTATTATTATCATTGAGACTCCTTTATCAATCTTGAAATTATCCAACGGCAAATATTCCGATCTATCAATAACCTTACAAACTAAGTCCTGTTTTTATCATTGCCTTTAATTGATTTTAATTCGTTCATAATTATATTTGCTTCATTTACTACCTTAATATTTACGTCTTAAAATCATTGTTACGACACACATCTTTATGTATTTGAACCTTATGTCTAGCATAAACAGATGCACATCATGGACACTCTTCAAGTGACTTTAGTTCCATCGTAAGGAGAAGAGTAAAAATTACCTATTTTAGAGACTTAGTTTTCATGTTCTACAATCAATACGGAAAACTGACACTGGGACTATCTTTTATTCTGCGAAACAGTGCTAAAAATCAGCACGGGGTATAGTTATGTGTTTCGGTTACTGGGAAAAGATTATGTACGCAGCGGAAAAGAATTGATTCATATCGTTTACATAAATGTCAACATGGCTTATAACAATTATACACATAATTAGCTACTTTTCGATACTTCCAATTCTCTGGTTTGACTAAAAAATGTCTTGTTTGAGTGTCTCTAATCCCATGGGAGAGTTCATTAGGAGTATTAATATTTAATTAAAGTTCATATAGTGTTTTTCTAATTGGAGATTTTCGTGTTTTTCTCCGCGAAGGTTTCTTGTTCAATCAATGTTTAATCCGTAAGAAGAGTGGACCTTTTCTACCTCCATAATAGCTCATCTATATTTGGAGAATGTGATCCTTTGAGGAAAGGTAGACAACGCAGCTAACGAGGGACTACTCTCCTCTGAATAATTAGGTATCAAAGTTTTCGATACGTAATGCCTCGTGCGTTATCCATCAACATTCACATTCATAAGACCAAATCTCCATCTCTTCAATCGCAGTCCATCCAACCGCCTTTCTTCCCTACCCTCCTGTCACGTGACATTTCTCCCTTCCCAATCATTTGCATCCCTTTGGCGTCTGCTCCCCATGAAAGAGAACGCAACTGAAGTCGCAGCCTAACTTCCACAGAGTGACTTGACATCCTTTGACCTCCTCTGTCCCTCTCCTTTCTCGCATCTCCATTATCGTCCTGAAACTTCCATCCTTTCGCTATATGAAATCCTCTTCATTTCCATCCCTTTCTGCCCCCTCGTTTCTCTTTTCTCACCCTTTGAATAAAGTCTACTCAGCGGAGAAACAGAATGGAAAGGTAATTTGCTCCTCCGCTCACTTTCATCTTCCTTTATCTTCCTCTACGTCCCAATAACTTTTAAAATAAGGAACGGTTTAGTGTTCTCTAGTCCTCCCGGATATTAAACGCAGCCATAAATTAATACATTACCTGTAAATTTACAATCGTAATTATTCCTATATTTCTTTCTAATAGTAATTGCTAAACTGTAATATTATTTTATGCAATTTCCAGTAATATTTTTGTAGCCATAATCAAAATATTCATATGCTATGTATGCATTTAGCTTATTTCGGGTAGTTTACATTTAGCTTATTTCAGGTAGGTCTTTCTGTTTCCGTTTTTGTGTAATTTTTTCATCCCATTTAAATGGGTGTTTTATTACAATGTGGCATTTTCCATCAATTTTCAATAATGAAAATATTAATACACACCATATCTAACGCGTAAATGATCATACTAATGATTTTTGAGCTCATTTATTTTATTGTAAAATTGAAGTAAAGGGCTTAAAGTAATAGTCTCTCCTAATAAATAAAGAATCGATAACAATAATGATGACATTAATACTACAAAAGTGTCATTGCATAAGCATAATGCTTAATGTATAAAAATGCATAAGCTGAAATTCGCCGCTTTTGAAATATATCACGGATTATTAATCTAAGATAACTCTTACTTAATCCACTTTACTCACTCAAAACCTTCTACTTATTATCTATTCGCGAACTCGCTATCAATAACTTCAAAATTCATTACCTCTCCCCGGACCGAGAGAACCCGGGGACTTGAATGATCATGCCTATATCACAAATTCCAACAAATAGATTGCAACATAGAGGTAACATTGGTTAAAACCAAATTGCTAGAAAATAAAGCAAACACTATATAAAAGAGTGATGAATAAAAAATAAAGAAATAAATTGCACAGGTATGGAATCTGATAAGGTAAGGTAAGAAATGAAAATCCTTGTATATCTTCGAGAATTGCGAGAAATAGATGTCAATGAGGCGAAACGAACTCGTTTTGCGGTTTCTGACATATTCTACACATGACTGGTTTGACCTGGAATTGCCTTTTCATTCCCTCTCCTTGAAATGAGGCCTGACCCTGCACATTATGGCGCAGTGTTCTATTTTAGAGTGTGAAAGTCACAATTGGATCCCACCTTTCACAAAAAAAACGATTAATCTATCAAAAAAATATTCCTTGGAATCTCATTTAAATTACAAGAATGAAATCAGTTGGTTTCAATGTTTAACAGTCGATCAGGTGACCTGCGGTTTTTCTATTAAATGGTAATGGACAATGAGAGGCTACAGCAAAATGTAATTCTCCTTAAGATCATAAAAGGTTTATAACTAAATTAGAACATGTTATAATTCTCTAACCTTAGGACATTGACACCAAGTGCAAATGAAAACTAAAATGAAAATAAATAAAAATAAAACAAAATGTACGATTATTGGAGAAAATGGTGAAAAAATCGGATTAAACTGGAAGATGCGTTGAACAACTTGGGAGATTCAAGCATCTTTGTATCCTTGATAACTGAGGATATCATGCTCGACGGAGATGTAAAGAAGGGTAGCTATGGCAAAAGAAGGATCTCAAAAGAAAATATAAGCTACTCTGTGGATAACAATACAAATAATTGAGAAAGAGATCGGTATAATATTATACTGATTAGATACTTGGTCGATCCAGATAGAGGGCAAAAAAGACTAGAAGCCATGGATATGGAGTTATGTTAGATGGGATAAGGGGAGAATGAGAGATATGAGACAATGAAAACAGTAGTGGAAATAAGGGAGGAATGGAGAAAAAACCCATGAAGAAAACCTACCAAAAAGAAAGAATAATGAAAATAAATGAAGAATTTTCATAACATAATTACGCCGTTTCATTAAAGTATAGCTTCGTTCACATCATAATATTAGCTAAATTTTCTCAACATAATGCGCTAATTCAATGCATGGCATATAGTAATTCAGCGGACTACATGCTGAAAAATTCTACATATTCACACGAACAGGGATCGTATTCAGACATAAACACTATCGACTGAAGTGAGCGCATTTGATGTTCTATGAATAATAACATTCTATATTCCAGTCGTAAAAAAGCACAGTTCGAATCCAAATTAAGTGAATTACTTTTGCCGAATGCCATTGCATTTATTTGATTGAAAGAACTCATTTCTTACCGTAAAGCGAAGGAATCACGACTTAACAATGCTATATATCAGAACAACACATTCAATATAAGTCTTTGCTGATTTATAGCTCGGTGCAGCTCCTTCGGAAAAGAAGAAAGCTGGGCTATTATAGAGACCATAACGATCATGAATTTCGTTTAATCGCACAGTCAGCAAACAATACCATCATTAGAGCGCTAAGAGGTTCCGTAATAAATACCTACCGCCGACGAGCGAAAGTAACTACCACGGTGCTTTATTACTCACTGCTCCATCGATGGAGGGACGGAGTGGATTTGAAGAAGTAGATTGGCATTTATGGCTCATAAACAGTTAAACAGGTACAAAAAAGGCTGAAGGACTGATTTTGAACATTTTTCATCAAACAACTTGGAGGTTAATTTAAAAATAAAATATATATTATTTCAGTGATGTCGTTTTCCTCCTCCATCAGGAGGAAGACAGATTTAATTCAGCAATAAAAAGCCAAAATCCATCCCTTAAATCATATGAAATGTGAACCACTACAGAACGAAATGATGATAAAATCTTAAAGTCACTATTCGTATATACTTTGAAGATATTTCCAAATATAGAAAAAGAGTTATTAACTGTAAAAACCTAGCACAAAATGAATAAAGAAAGCCCACACCTATTGTGCATACATACACTTAAAAGTAAATATAACATGGTAACGTTATCGAGATGGTAAATCAATATCGGCATAAAATTCGGTATCAATAATCAAGAATAACGAAATCCAACCCAATGATTCCCTCTAACGTACTAAAAATAGTAGTTAGTATTTATTAAAAAAGTGCCAGCCTATTATTTGCCCACAACTCTTTAAATTGTCTTAGAGTTCTTTCAAGAATCTTAATCTTGAGATACATGTAAAATGTCATCGTTACAAGGACTCCGGGTAGCTAAGTGTTTAAAGCATCCCAGAATGAATGCGGCGTCGGGTTCGATTTTCGCTGAGACCAATGATGTAGAATGTAGGAAATATTGAATGGTTATCATAATTAATAGGTAGCTTCCCTAGGGCTGAAAAAGCCGAAATGCGGCCTGGAAATCGATAAGCTGACCACATGTCACCCTCTATAAATACTGCCTGTCTTAGTAATATCGTTATATCGGGCGCTGGGCCCTGACTTCAATTCTCAATCTATTTAAAGAATACCAATAAATTTCACTTTTGATGCCTCCATCTACGTATACAATAAGAATCGAAATTTTAAAATTTTCAATTTTCCTTAGCGAGCATTGTCCAACTTCGTAATATGAGCCTTACATTGATATTTATACAGCCCAAAAGAGGAACATGTCATAACTATGCTCATAAGACGCCAAAGTCGACTTAGCAATATTATTTTAATAAGACTCTTCGAAAATTTAGGAGAAAAGTAGGCGGAGTGCCGTAATGGAATGGGCTATCGCCGTAGACAGTGAGATGATGAATTAAATGGGTGCGGTATCAAGATTAGAGGAGAGATGCATGGGAAATGGAGTCCGTTACTATGGGAATGAGGAAGAAGCGGAGCGAAGAAAAGAGGGAAGGGGAAGCTTCCGGAAAATTTGCGTCTCGGATGGTTCGTCGCTGAGAAAAAGAGTGCCCACTTCTACTCCAATACAAATCTGAAGAATCCTCGTCCAAAATCAGAACGTGTAGAGAGTGAATAAAAAATAGAAGGCTCTCCGTAGGAACTGGAATCTCCCTCTCGTCTTCCTCCTAATTTCATCTCTTTTTCCACTTCCCTTCTCTCTCTCGCACCCATTATGTACTTCTTCCCTTCTCCACCATTTCCTCATTATTTCCGCTTGGGAGTCTCCACTCAGCGTTTCGATTTCGTGTCCACGAAATTTCTTCGTAAATTTTTATCTGATTCTCGGATTTTCTCAAGAATCTGCGAAAAGCCCAGAGAATTCTTTCCGCCTCCTTTCCGTAAATTAAACGAATCGTATGTTAAGTTCAGTGATAGGTTACGCTTTAGTGATGAATATAAATGATTTTTTAACCATACGCCAAGTTAAGAGACGCGTGTATACGTATGTGGCTTTTTCGGGCGTTTAATGCAGCTGTTTCTTCTCTGTCTGAAACGAATGTACGTATTTAAACTAATCCAGTTTCAATTTTCGTGTATTATTTAACGTGAAAATTAGATAGAAAATATGTTACCTAGTTTTACTATGCAACTAAATTTAATCCCTTCTTTTTTCTTTCTCCTATCCGTACATTTTCAACTATTTTGATATAGAGAATGCATCACGTGCGGTCTGATGGTTTTAAATGCAGTCTAATAGTTTTTTGAGGAGTCAAGCTGTACCAGTGACTGATGGAAAGAGGTCCCCTCCCGCAGGCTAGATTATTCATTAACTAACGCAACCATGAGAAATTCAAGCAACAACAATGTTATAATAACACTCACAGTAGAAAACTATAGAATCAGCACGAAGATATAACAGCAATTCTCATCTGGCGTAATTTTACGAATGAAAGAATTAATCGAGAAAATATCATTATCCAATAGTCTAGGAGAACTATTGGTTCCCTCTTGTGGTCTCAAACATGAAAATTCCTCACATTTATGGACGAATTTCGATAAATCATAGGAATTCTAACTGCCTTTCACTTTCATGTTTTAATGGAAAATAAAATTTCAATTTTTATCATCCCTATGAATGATTTCCACATATGATTCGTCACATTCTAGCAAACCAAGAAATTTAGAGGAAGATTTGAAGTAAGGAACAAATGTAGTGCTGCAGGAGGATGATGAAGATAAACGGAAATGATAAATTTTTAAACTTCGTGCAATATATTGAAAAATAAAAGAAGGAATAGAATCGATCATTATCCTGCCTGACACCTGCTATTATTTATGAGTACACAGCATAAAAAACATTCCTAAAATGAATGAAAATGTGTAGTTAAGTATTTAATACAAGTAAAGGATGATGAAGCAGCGAAAACCTAGGTAGTGGTCTTCATACAACTGCTGAGGTGTAAATAAAGCATAAATATAAATCTATTTCTTTCATAATAGATTATTATTATATTAAGGTCTCAAGTATTCAACAAAATAATATAAACAGTAATTCTTAACAGTGGAGGGAAGCAAGGGACAGAGCTTTCACACATAACACTCAGTAAGTAATCACATAATGCGTGTAGCGTTGCCCATCTTACGCGTATCTGCCCGACTTTCAGGGGTTCCTCTGCTCTGAAAATCTTAAACTATAGGTAAGATAAGATTAGAAGGGACGGGTCGTCATCTTGAGTACTATACTTGCAATATATATAACGCGAGCTTTCCGCCCAGTTAAAATTAAATTCATTTCAAATGAATCGCTAAGTTATAGTTAACGTAAGTTAAAACTAGTGAAAACTCATACCGAGACCAACTTCGCTTTTCTACTTCCATCCATTACAGAGATAAAGTTTTTTTACTAAACAAATAACAACTTCAAGTCCCAAAATAATATGAACCTTTATTTCAGTCGAGAATAAGAATCGAGAAGCTATATCAAAATTTTCCTTTCATTAAATAAAATACCAACCATATATAAACAAAAAAATTTCCATTATATGATTGAAAGTAGGATTAAACATACTAATATTTTGTGTCCTTTTTTCTTTAGGAACACTATTTTAGTTTTTATTCGACCAAACTCGAGTATACATAATAAAAAATCCGGCAGTAGCGTCCATTTCTCTGCTACTGAAAGACTGGCTTCCCAAGCAAATAAAACAGAAAATGGAATTAAAATATTTTCTGAAAATTTCCCGTGAATACTATCCGTAACATGCTTAATATGCGATTCACTCGCGTAATTTTAGCCGTTTTTACAGGGACCGAATTTCAATGCGGAGAACAAAAAGTTTTCACACGCACCTCCACACACGTAACCGGCAAAATCCCGGGCATGTCCGCAGTTTTTTTCACTCTTTCATCCAGATAAATTAATTCATTCACTCTCTGCCCTCGACGTTACGCAAACTCATTAACATTTAGAGATAAAGTGGAGGACTCCGATTTGCCCCAACTTTTAACACCAGCTCCCGTTTCGAACCATGCGCACATAACGGGAAAAATTGAACACCCTTTTGGGATCCACGATTAATTTTTTTTCTCCCCTGCAGTTCCCGATGGTAGCGAGATATTTAGAGAAAGGCGGGGGAGGAAGGGAGGATATCAAGTTTGAGAGCCGCGAGCGGGAAGGAAAAAAATGTTTCCAAATGGGAAAACACTTAGGATTTGATCAATCATGCGGTGATGTGACAATGGGAAATGGAAGTCGGTGCTACAAACGTTGTGGATGGACAATCCCTCATCTCGCAGATGACAGACAGTTCCTCTCTCTGTCTCTCTCGCGCACATACGTACACCTCTGCTAATGCGTTCTCTCCCCTTTTCTCTCTCTCTCCTCTGTATAACACGCTCCCCCTCTCCTTCAACCGCCCTCTCCGTCGTCCACCAACGCCATTTTCCCCATTATTTCACGTCTCTCCTGTCGCCCCCTTTATCCTCGGCTAACATTCGTCAAAACATTTTGCTTGGGAAGAAATCGACGGTAAACTGCGTTTTCGTGTCGAAAGAGAGCTTTTCGCGGGTTTTCGGTAGTTTCGTTGGATGTCCGAAATTAAAAACGAAACGTTTGCGGCTGAATGGAATAGATGCTTGAAAATTCGTGCCGATGAAACGTTTGCCCTTCCTCTGCCGGTACATTTTCCCGTGTCATTCGGTAGTTGGGTCCAGTTGACCAGTAATCGTTTTAATAAAAAAATCAAATGGACATTTGGATGCTCATAATATCTAATAGCGTCGATTTATTACTTGAAATAAAATAGAGAAAAAATTGAATGAATTTCAGAATTATTTAAAACTTAACCAATGCCTGCAAGTATAGTAAACTCCTATCTCATTCCCTTCTTTTACCTTCAGCTTTTCCCTATTTTCTTCTCATGAAGTCATCTGATGGCGATGGTGAAGATGATTAATTATGACGATGATTATGGGTCTTGTCACTTATGTCCTCTACCAGATGTATTTTCAGGTTGTAAAGAGTAATGAACTTCCGACCACACAGAAGCATAGAGCTTACAGAAACATGCTACACGGGAGCCTATAGCTTTATTCTTTTCAAATTTTGCTAAAAATCATAATAATATGTATAGCTATTAACCGCGTGAGTTATACAAAGTCGTCATGATAATCCTGGGGTGTATCTCCAATGACCTCACTTGTTATACATTTCTAGTGTTTGATGAAAATATAGAACTAAAGGGGGTTGTATGTACTCCTAGAAATACTGCAAAAGAAGGGACATGGCTAATATTGGTCCTTGAAATAAATAAGGCCAACTTGAGTAATTTATTTAATTTTTGCAACGGAATCTCACTAGTATTGCTTAAAACCTTGAGTCGGCCTATCTATCAATGGGATAAGCCAGCTTAAATGGTCACCGCTGCTAAATCTTGATGAGTGGGGTATTTTTTTTTGTACTGTGGAGCAGGCCAAGATAATATGGAAGCTACTGAGGGCTGTAGGGTACTAAAAAAGTGGCAATCACTTGAACCTTATTTAATTAAATACTCTGAAAAGTGTTATTGATAGGGTAATTGTGCTGCTAATTATGGACTTTTTCCGCTTATAGCTTTCTGGCTTAGCGATGGCAAATTATAACAGGAACTTCACGGAAATTTTCCAGATCAATATATAAAAATGGCAGCAGCAATGTGTAAGGAAAACCTATACTAGTATTACTATAATATTCAGCTATATCTAAGGTTGCATATAGATAGGAACAAAAGAGTTGGTAGGAATCATATTGTATTCGCACCAATTAATCTATACGCATTAAACCCTTTCTACCCAAATATCTATATCGAGCACCGACTTCAAATAATTTCTACTCGCATGCCGGCTTTTCATCAATCAGTCTCTCATGGTATGGAGAAAAGAACCCGACAAATAACCGCATCCATCAAAGAAAACCGCGGCTGGATCGGAGGAAGCTCCCGAAGACGCCGTCGATTCCCATCCTCCGCGTTGGAGGAAGCGGTCAGGAGCGGACTGTGACACGCAAGTACATACGTTCGTTCCTCTTCGCAAGAGAGAGAGGAAGTTCGAGCAAAAAGAAAAGCGAAAATTGAGAGAGGAGCACTCGACGGGAGCGGAAAACGGAGTGTTTTTGAATGAAGCGAGTGGGAGCATGAATGCGCAAGGGGTTTTAATAGGAGGCGGAATGTACAGATTCAGCCGACGGCTGTTACACCGCCCGTGAAATTAGAGGTTGTTTGTCTTTTGTCCGTCACGACACGAAACTATTTTCTTTGTGTGGCGTGTTGTGTTTTTTCTTGCCCGCGTGAGATTGGACGGCGTCGTGAAAAATCTTACAGGAAGAGTCACCCCCTCTCAACGAAAAAAAGGAGAGGAAGAATGGCTTTTCCTCGTCGGACGAGTGAATGTGCGTTAAACTCCAGATGAGATAGGGAGTTCTCTTGTTCGTACGGGAATCTTTCCACCGAGAAACAAGATCGGAGGATTTTTTTAGGAAATGTGCGCAAGTCTTTGGATCTGATAAAGGTGGCGAGGGAATATTTTCCACCATGAGAACTTCTACAGGGAAAGAGGGAGAAAAGTTGCTGGGTGGTTAGATCGGGTTAAGCTGTAGTTAGATCGCTTGCAGTCACGAATGGCTATAGTGAAAGGTTTGCCCGGGAAGCTGCCCAAAGGACTTGCAAGGGCTTTTCCAAATTGCTCAAATATTCGCAGAAAGACAAGGTATTTTACGTAAAGCGGACTTGTATAATTATAAACTCGGTTTCTAAAGATATTCTTACTTTATCTAAATCCGATTGATTCAACAATTGATTACTTTAAGTAAATATGGTGCGAAGAAAATGGTTCAAAGGAAACAGAAATCGTGTATCTATATTTTCCTCCTAATTTATTCCCACCAAAGAGACGAAACAACATTTTCTGAAATATTTAAGTTTTGTTGACGTAAGGGCATTTCATTATGGTGATGCTGACATTCTATCTTAACTTAGATCAACTTCTGTTCTAAGATAAGATAGAATGAGGTTACATCGGAATAAGTCATTTTTATTGAACTGTACCTTTTCTAAAATTAATGATATTTATAGTTAAGATAGTAGAATTTCATTCTAGGTCAAAATTAGGCAGTAAATTGATTAACTTCATTTAACGCCACTTAAATTTACGAGTATTTTGTGGAGATATGCTACCAAATGGTATCTCAGAGATTTTAATGATCGTACCCCATTTTGCGATATTGTTATAGAATTGCTTTAAAGAGGACTACGTTGACGTAAGAAATACGTATATGACAAAAAAATTTACTTCAAAGGAAAAGTATGAGGATACAAATGAAAGAAAAATAAATACGGCTCTCGAATGCACTTATTATTTTATGACTTGTTTTCAAGCCTATGCCAAAAGAACGTTTAAACAGATTCATTCATCTAACGTAATTTTCTTATCAAGGGTCAATGTCAGAACCTCGAGCTTTATCTGCAAGATCATAGACAATTGAGAACAGTTTTCAAATTTAAATCTCAACTTCACGAAGTTTATTGATCACAACCAAGGAATATCCGTGTGACCTACAAACTTGTAGATGTTCGTGTGCGGGCGTCAAGAAGGTAGGAATTCCTTAGAATATTTTAAATTACCTTTATCGATAGATCAAGCCATCTGGGACAACAGCAGTAGCTGAGACGGAAGCCGCCATCGTCAATTTCCATCCGCCAAATGTGTGCAGGACATACTGATACTGATGAATTCACGGATCGTCCCTTGAAAAAGATGCAGACGGAATTGTAACCAAAAAATATGCAATACGTATCATTTTATGTAATTCAAATTGGCTATTGACGGATCGACAAACCATATAAAATCAGCGCTTTAAACATAATAATACAAAGTACACCATGAAATATAGATGGTAAGAAAATGGAAAACATTGGCATGACAAGAATTGCTCGTTACAAAGCCATATTTGCAAATTGTTTCAGGTCAACCAGTATAATATTAGATCGGCGGCCACGGGTACCGATTAAGGATGCATTTACGGAAGGAACAATGAAACATTAACATACTCCTCCAATTATGCTGCCTAAGTAATAAGTATTATTAGTAAATTTAAAAGTGCTTCGACAGCTGTCATTTCGTGAGCCCCCGCGGTATACGAACCCGGGACCGTTTTCACCGAACTCCAACGCGTTGCCCACATGGCTATCAGGAGGTCCCTATGCTGATTAAATGAAGGATTGAAATTCAATACCAATTGAGTTTCTTAAGACAAGCCGGCAATATTAATCTTATACAGAATATCTATCTCCATTTTCAGAATAGACAAACTTAATTGTGACTAATGTTCTTCCTGTGATTCTAACGTTCGGGAATAATAAGTTAAAAGCCAAATAAAGGAAACTAGGACTAATATGCAACTTATGAGACGAAGTAGACCAGAAGTTCTTTCAGTATTTCGTGGATTTCTGCATTTTTGTTAGTAGAGATTCTCTATCCAGAGTTAGTTAGATGTTAGTAGAGATTCTCTTCTTCCATCTAAGGGTTAGATGTAAGAAGAGACTTGTTAGTCTCAATCTCGCCCTGAATAAAGTCCTTTCTTATTATTGTTATTATTATCATTATCCAATAGCAAAGGAGCCGCCCTTCATTTTATGAGATCAGTGAAAAAAACGCGATGAAGAAATTCTCATAACACAGAGATAAATATGTACTTGGCTGTAAGCGTATATACACCTTCATAATATTGTTGAATCGCAACGGTTAATTTTCATAGAAGGCTTTTAATTTAGAAATTTGAACAGGCAAGGGCAGTTTATAAGGGCAGTGATTTTTATTACACGATAAAACAGAATGAAATATTATCTGTTACAAGAAAAAATAAGCTTTCAATCATTAAATTGACTTATCAGTCCTCTTCATTCCTCAAAACCTACCAAATCACATATATATTTAAGTCCAATCTTTTATTTCATATGAAAGTAAGTTAAGTTGCCTCAACCTTCTCGACAAAGGGGAGTCTCTCCATTATCTCATACTTCAATTCAAATTTAAATAATCGGGGACTTAAGGCCGAAAGAAAGAGGAGGAGGAATGCGAAAGAAATATAACTATTAAAACACTAAAAAAGGAGACTAAAAGGAGAGACATGGAGTGGTAAGGAAGCGTGGGAGTGGAGTAGAGCAGGGCAGGAGTGGGAGTCGGACAAAAAAGGAGTGCTCGGGTAAGGGGAGGTATAGGGAGGGCAAGACCTGACAGCGGAGGAGGTTATGAGGTGGAATTGCTTTCGGAGAGTTTTTCAAAAGGCATTGGAAATTCTCAAAGTTGCCTCCGAGCGACCTTTGAGTAAAGGGAAGGAGGGTGGAATAGCGATGACTCGATTTAAATATTATTAATGCACAAGAGGTAGCGATGGAATCAATGAATAAACAAGTGATGCTGCTACCTGTCTTACCGAACAGTCCACAACAGCCTCGGGGAAACTGCTTTATTCGTCTCGTCCCGGGAGGAGAGAAACTTCCCTCCCACTATCCTCTCCACAAGCTCTCTCCCCCTCATTTCTCCCCTATTTTTTCTTTAACTTCCCTCTACCTCTTCTCCACCACTTTTTCGCTCCTAAAACGCCAACGCTGTATGACCACGGATTACCGTACCACTCCACTATACACGAGGTGGTGGCAAACCAAACGACATGCTACACCGTCCTACATGGCCTACTGTCTTAACTTTTAATAGGACTCCGTATAGTGAGCACACAGAAGATGGTTTCATTTTTAGGATTCACTGAGGAGACCAAGCAATGCTTGCCTTGAAGTAGCCGTTCGATTGGCACTCGAACGATGGAGGAACAAAAGCGGAAACAAAGAACAAAGGTTTTTCATCGTGTTGGATTGAAACGGACGACGCTACCATCACGAAAATGCAGGTATGCATAGTCACAAATGCGTCCTTACGTATGCACGAATGCGTTACTAAAATCCGCGTTCGTAACGGCACATGGATTACTATGTACCTTCCTTTATAAAACATAGAGGAATGATTTATGAGAGAAATGTTTGCAAGATTTTCATAATTTACTCGTTAATATTCTTTTGCAAATTTGTTAATATGACTATTCCAGAATGATTAAAATCGAGAGATTTATGAGTTAATGCATACATTTACCGTGCTATCACGACAAGGAAGAGATTAACAACCCAGCCGATAAAACCTGTTTTTCATAGGCTAAATATTGACAGAAAATAAAACTGCGTCAATTCTTTCTTAAAACAGTTAATTTTTCTGTGTGAAGGTCAAATCTTCAGAGGTGATAATATGCAAACTGCTAAGTTGTTGAGTTTATCAAAGAATAGCGTAAAGAGTGGTGAAGTGGATTTGTAAGTGAAAAATTTTTAATAGGTTTCATACATTCTAAGATTTCAGTGTTCCTAATGAATTAATTAATTTACTTACGTCGACCTAAGAATAAATAAAATAACCTTTAGTAAAAAATATAAACCCATTGAATTGTTACTCCACAAATAAAATGTTGACTAAATACCCACATCAACTTACGCGGAAACATTCAACAAAAGAAAGAAAATTATATAAGAACCAATAGGGTTAAAAAAATTATATAGATGAGTCACTTACATAGTCACAAAAATAACATTATTGTTGATAAAATGAATGCTTTCTAAGTGGTCCAATTCAGTTTTATCATCATTATAGTCCAAACAATATGACCTAAATCCAAACAGATACATAAAATTATTTTCATATGAATGCTTCTGCATAAATTTAATGTACAAAATACATTAAAGAAGCTTCAGAAGCTTCTTTGGACCGAAATTTACTGATAAATAATATTTTAATGAATAGGAAATAAAACAAAATCATCCTGCCTGTATCTTAAGGAAGGCGATAATAGGCCCAATCTTTATACTTTTAGTGAACTAAAATTTCTTTAGATCAGTGCCGTAAATCTTGTACTCCCTCTCTCTATTTGAATCCAGTTTTACGATGTATTCTACTCGCGAGTAAACGGCCAATAACCCATCTGCAACTCGTGTTTAGGGGACGTCTACCGAAATACCATGTTACCAATGCTTTCGAACACACCTTTAAGAGATTCAAACATATACATTTTTAAGTTCTTTCTCTTCCTCTCTTTCTAAATAATACAATATTTTGAACGGTTAAAATAGACCCGCACGAAGGAACAATGTGGACAGTTCAAAAAGGAGCTCTGAAAAACTTTTGATCGACTCGAAATTCAATACTCTTTATTTAACTAGTTCTCAATCAAGATCAATGTGTTTTCGGGAAGAGCGCAGAAAAGAAATTTAAACTCGGCTGATACTAGCAACAATAAGAAGATTCCAGTGAAGTTATCCTTTGCCTACAGATATAAAGAAATCATCCTCATTCTGTCATAAATAACAAGTTGGGACACCATCTTCCAGAAAAAAGAGAACGTAAGTGCAGGTTATTAATACATTAGACTGACACGCGCGACGGTCAAAGAACAGTAGAAACCTCAAAACAATCTCCCGACATGTAAAAGGGGAAAAAGGACAGCGATGAATCTTTTACGGACTGTTTGGCAAAAGGGAAGAGCAATTAGCAATGTAAAGGCAAGACAGGTGCGACAGTGAGAGATGATGAATAGCAGAGAAAGAAAGGCACCTGGGAAGGGGAGCTTAGCTCTGGAGGAACAGAGGTAGTAAGTAGAAGAGAAGGGAACATGCGGGTGAGAAATGGAGGAAAATTATGAATGAGAGATAGAGTGTAGAGACTGATGAATAAGGGTAATTGAAGGAGGAAAAAAGAATAAGTAATATCAAGAGATGGGTGCAAGTAGATCTGAGAAGATTCCTTGGTGAAAAATAACTCGATAAACGGCAAAATAAATATATTATTATATAATTTGACGAAATAAATTTCTTGCAATATTATTAATAAAGATTTTACAGGCATTGTAACGCGATCTTATCTAGAAGATAAAATGAAGGGAAAGAATGAAAATGGAAAGGAAAAACAGATAAAGGAAATAATAAAAATATGATACGATGCTTACTAAGTGGAAAAGTGAATAAGACCACTGCAACAGAAGTCGAAGGAAAGATATTAAGCGAATAATAAAATCATATGAAGAGACATAACAGAGACATCCACGGCTTTAGAAAGTCCCGGTCATGCGAAACGCAACTTGCGCTATTCGTCCACGATATTTTAAAATCTGCCGAGAGTAGTAAGCAAGTGGATGCTGTTTTCCTCGATTTTAAGAATGCTTTCGATAGAGTTCCTCACAACAGATTAATTTACAAATTAAAATTGGCTGGAATTAATAAGGAAGTAATTGACTGGGTCAAAGATTTTCTCTGCGATAGGGAACAACAAGTAGTACTCGATGGTGTTACTTCAAACAGAGTCAAAGTTACCTCAGGCGTACCCCAGGGCAGCGTGATTGGGCCCCTTCTTTTCTTGATATACATAAACGACTTGAGCCACGAAATCGATAGTAAAGTGAGGATATTCGCGGACGATACAGTTATATATAGGAAAATATCAAGCGTGGAAGACCAGGAATCCCTAGCAAACGACTTAGTTCGTATTCAACGGTGGTGCGAAAAATGGCAACTCGACCTAAACACAAGCAAATGCTCCGTAGTAAATTTTTTCGAAAGAAAACAGTTGCGGCAGAATAAATCGTACAGTATTAGCGGAACAGTAATTAAAGTAGTGGACTCGGTAAAATATCTCGGAATCACTCTTACGAATAACATGAACTGGAGCACGCACATCCGTAACATTTGTGCTAAAGCAACTAGAAAACTCGGTTTCATTAGGCGTATTGTCGGTAAATGTGACGAAAAAGCTAGAGAACGATGTTATTTTGCGTTGGTTAGGCCTCATCTTGAATATGCATCAAGTATATGGGATCCGGCAGACGATACATGCATCCGTGAACTCGAGAAAGTGCAACGGAAAGCGATACGTTTTGTTAAGAAGTGCTACGATAAAAAAGCAAGCGTTACCAAAATGCTGTCAGATGCAGGTTGGGAATCCTTAAAAGATAGGAGACTAGAAGCTAGATTGCGATTGCTTGATAAATTTAGGGAAAGTACATTTGCGGAAGATATAGTAGATATTATGAGACCCCCCTGCTACCTTGGACGATCCGACAATGAGCGCAAAATAAGAGAGATAGATGCTAGGACGAGTCGATTTAAGAATTCATTCTTTCCGCGAACTATACATGATAATAATAGGCTAAAAAAATAGTCCGAACGCCCGGTGTTTTCACCCCCTGCCACACGCCGTAAGGGGGCGGCTTGCAGGGTATTTATGTAGATGTAGATGTAGATGTAGACATAAAGATAAGCTAAAAGAGTAATATGATACGATATATTAAAAGAAAACTTAAGAAATTTAAATAAAGAGAAAAAACGGAAGGAAACATTTTCAGCTAATACGAAGCGTTCCGAATCTTCTTGGTCTAAAGTCAAAAGGGATTCATTGCGGAGAAAATCCAGCTAAGGTAAATGTATAAGGAATGATGAAAGCAGAGGACAGAAAGTAGCAACTTGTAAGGGGAGAAGAGTGAAAAAATGTAAAGTAAAAATGAAAGAAAGACGCTTGAATGTAAAAAAGGGTTGAATTGTAGGTAAATGTTGCTTCATGCTCCAACGAAAAAATGGATTATATAAATAATAATATAACTGATTAATATAAAACTGTACAAGAAAATGATGTTATAATAAAAATTTGAATGTGAAATTATAGATGTACAGAGCAATTAGTGAATATAGAGAAGTGACTTGAAAGTTGGTATTAAGGAGGTAGTTAGAGAAGCGATAATAATCTGCGAAAATAAGGAGGAAGAAAAAATATTTACGAGAACGGAGAGCAAGTTTTTAACATTAACTTTAGCTGATTATGTCAGTACTCCTAAGAACCTAAAGGAACATGTAATTCATACGACCCTCTCCCTCACACCATCCAATTCTTTCTTCCCCTTCCCCAGTGCTACCCACCGCCCTTCCCGACTCTCAAAAAGGTGGTCCTCGTGTTCAGGAAACAGCGAGGAGATTTTCAAAGAAAAGGAGATGATTGCTTTCTACCGAACGTTTCGATCGCCATTCGACATCAACATATTCATCACTTTTTTCCATCTTTTTTCGTTCGACCCACCTTCTTGAGAGCCACCGAACCAAGACTTCCCACCCAACGCACCTCTCCCTCAGCTACCCGCTTGGCCCACCTATCTTACCCTTCTATCTTCATAGTTTTGGTCCTCCACCGAATCACATCAAAACTCTCTTCTTAACATTCTCGTTACCGCTATCAAAATGTATTCGATTTGTTTCATTCATCTCGCCAGATGCACTTCTGCGATTTTCCCAACCTACGAGACCTATTGAGTGATATTGGATTTCCAATTATTCTTAGCTAGCGACTTTCCCCAACCATATATTATGACTCTCCTACAATTGACCAGACAGTTCATTCAACAGGAATTACCCCAAGGTAGATTCATGATAGAGTATAGTATAGTAGTAATGGTATTATTAAAAGTGCATCGTCAGCTGAGGTCATTTCGAACATATGGGCTCCAACCGAGAATGGAACCCGGAGCCGCTTTCGTCAAAGATAAAGGCACTGCCCACTTGGCTATTTGGGATCCCGCAGTATATTATTGTATATATGAGGGTATTGTAGTAAAGTATAGTATGGTACAGTATAGTACTATATAACCTGTCAAGTTAAGGAACCGAGTTAGAAGTACCAAGTTTAATAATTCTACGTCAATTTACCCAAGACTTCCGTGTATCTACCGTATTTCATTCTTAATTAAAAAACTCCCATCTGAACGCTGCCGATGACAACGAAATATACTCACTTTTATACGTTCTTGAGTATCCAAATTCTTTTTCATAATCCCTATGTTTAAAAAATAAGCCGTATGATTTTCCCCTCACGACACACCAAATCATCTCAATCATTCAAAAACGCAAGCTCTAACGAGACAACCATTCAAATTTAACATCGCCTCTAATAATAGACAGAAAGATTCAGAAACTTTGCATGATAAAAAGGGTTAACTAGACACCAATTTTGACCAATTTATTTTCCACCATGAATTTTTGTGCGAAATCAGCTGTTCTACAGCTAATGTGGGTTAAGAAACTGGAGGGAATATTGGATCTCCAATGATTTACTTCAGTGGCTCCATTTTCATAAAGAAACCCACCGGAAGCTCTCTCACATTGCATTCGGAATCGCCCTAAAACTTGCTGGAGGATTAAAAGAAAACTTTCATTCAACAAATCATACAAGTTGTTTAGATCTCAAACACATTTATTTTTTAGATGAAATCTCTCAAACACCTTCTTCTCAGTTAGCTAAATTAAATCACGTTGAAGGAAAAAATATCACTGAAAACTTCGGAATGTCCGTTAAATCAAAGTTTTTCGATATGAATTTGATGATCCTAATAAAATCAAAAATACAACCTAAAGAAGGATATGATTTTTGAACTTAAATTGTACCTCAAAATTACAATAAATCATTCAGAATGTAGTATTGCATTCCTATTAAAAAGATAGCAATCAAAAACATTCTGATCTGTAAGGCCATTTAGTCATTAACGTAAATTTACTAGTCATACCACAAAAAATGAAAGTTTTCAAATTTTAACTTTAGATGTCATATATGTGGAAAGATTTGAAGTAGGGTACAAATATGTACCATTAAAAGTTTAACTTTTCTAAAAGTTTATTACAGGTAACACGGAGTCACGCAGAAGAAATTCATGAATTCAGTAAATATACCTGACTATGCATTTGAAAGGAGCCAAATAAGGTATTACTGAAATTTCGTTTTATCTAAATATTTTTTAGAAATTCGGCAATCTTTTTACCATCCAGAGGATTACTACCTACGCCAATCACGTAAATACGTTCCGTTCCTCTGATGTGGAATAGATACACCTTCATCAGATGTGGAATAAATGCGATATCTAAAGCTGAAATTTCAGAGCCCTGATGCAGAGTCGCTGCCACGTTGTAGTCCGTGGCGTGACTCCAACAATTATAGTGGCGGCATGGGAACACATCCAGCTGCAGTCCCCTTGGAATGCGGTTTCTCAGCAATCAGAGCTTTCCGTGAAGTTCGTATAGAAAAGAACAACCGGCGAAGTCACTGCATGTACAGACTTTAGCAAAATTATAGTCCTACAACGTCCATAGTACAGACTAAGTACAGCGTAAGCGTGTCTGATACTGCAACGAAGAATATTGTGTTTCAAGGGAACTTTTAGTCATATTAGATCGATTCAAGCCCAAATATGAGAAATTTATGAAATCTGACTGATAATATATGAAATTTGTTCCAACAATTACATTTATAACCTCGCAATTCATCATAGAATAGAAATTTTGTAATTACTGTCATACTGTGACGTAGATAATAAAATTATTCTCAACGTGTTGGAGTATAAAAAGTTCTTTTTCCGCATGAGTGGAACGAATTTAAATGTAGTCGAATCAGTTGAATGTCTTGGAATCACTCTTACCAATAATTTAAACTGGAGCGCACACATTCGAAAAATATGCGGTAAGGCAACTAAAAAGCTCGGTTTTATAAAGCGTATTGTAGGTAGATGCGATGAAAAAGTTAGAGAGCGATGCTATTTCACGTTAGTTAGGCCCCATCTGGAATATGCGGCGAGTATATGGGACCCGGCGGATGAAATGAACTCTCGCGAACTCGAGAAAGTGCAGCGTAAGGCGATACGATTTGTTAAAAAGTGCTACGTTAGAGAAGCAAGCGTTACGCAAATGTTCTCAGACGCAGGTTGGGAATCCTTGGAAGGAAGGAGATTAGAAGCTAGGCTGCGATTGTTAAATAAATTCAGAGGAAATACATTTTCGGAAGACGTAATTGGCCGATCCGACAGAGAGCGTAAGACAAGAGAAATAGATGCGAGGACAAGTCGTTTTAGGTACTCATTCTTTCCCCGAACGATACGCGATAACAATAAATTAAAGAGGTAATTTCAACTATTGTTGTTTTCACCTCCTGCCACACGCCGAAGGGCGGCTTGCAGGGTATTTATGTAGATGTAGATTAGCTGTAACGACAAGACATTTATGATCTAGTTTAAAATGAAATATAAATTTGTGAATTTTAATTTTACTGCAAATACATAAATTTATAAGTGCATTTACAATGGACCAATTTACTGAAAACATGTGAAAACTTATATCGAACACTTTGGCAAGAAATGAGAATTTAAGAAAATTATTTCAAATCGATCTTCTAATAGGAAAAATAAAAACATTCTACATCCATACGCATTATAACAAAGGCTCGAAAGCTGTTTGTGAAAAATTTCATTCTTTTTAGCAATTATATTTTCGACCAAGAGGTTATCAGACCAAAAATTATAACGATGATAACTCATCATGAAGACGCATTATTTAAAAACTGAAAAAATTCCCCAGCATTGAAGTGCTACCTATTATTGTATCAAAGTAATGCAATTCATTTTAAATGAGGAAAGATAAGAAGATAATAGGAGTCCTGATGAAGAAAAACGCTTAATGTTATCCCAAATCTCGTGCAGCTTGAAGATTAAAGGAATACTGTTACAAATCTAAACTGCGATCTGCTCCGGAAAAGGACTATTTCGGGCGGATAGAAAAATTAACCTGTGGACTAGGGCCGAATTCCATCAAACTGAAAAATTCAGACACATGAAAGAAACCTATCTAATTTAGTATTCGGCGGCGCAGGAAAAAGGAAAAAAAATCTTGGATCTCATTTGCTCAGGCGTCTTGGGGCACCTCGACACGACCACTCTCCATACTTTTTTTTCTACCCTCAACAATGCTTTGCTTCTCCCAACTTCTCTTTCTTCTCCTCACCATCGCCCTGAGGCCACTTGGCGCCCAACTTTATTCCTTATTCATCAGCCAATACATAAAAGATGCACGAAACTCTTCCCATCGCAACGGACTGTCCCTTTTCTCTGCTGCGCATTCTCTTTCTCTCTCAACAGATTTAAACGCTTACAAGATATAGAAAGTTTCGTCTCCATCTATATCAGCTTTCATTTTCCTTTTATTACGCTTCTAATAAATGTATACCCACTGCCATCCACTATAAAAGCTGCATGAGTGTATTAGCTTAAAAATCACTGTGTTCGAAAACCAACGTTTCAATTCTCAAATATACTATTCCAAAACTATCTGTCATCGACGGAACAACAAGACAACGTTTCAAGGAAGTTACCGATTTGCCATTAGCAATGATTTCCGCAGACAAATTTTTCTTTTGTAATTCCATTTTATAGGTCGCAGTCAAAATATGATTAATTGCTAGGGTTACTGCAATAATTAATACCTGAAAATGTATAAATTCTTTAAAATGTTGTAGTATAATATTTCTACATTTTCTCAAATTCTGAAATTTGGAGGAAACTACCGTTTCTCGACGAATTCCAATTTCAGATCTTCGCGGTCTGACTAACGTAAGCTAACTTTTCCAGAGTAAATATTAACATAATCTTCCTATGAATCGATCCAACCGCCTCATCTCCAATTAAATATAATTCAGCAAAAATCCATCGTTATCATACCTTAAATTTAGTATAGCATTTTCCGCGGATATGTTCTAGAGCAGGTGAGATGCAAAACCTCCTAGTTGGAGAGCCATAATAAATAATAGGCTAGGCATTAGAATAAAAATTTTAGCCGCCGCTAGAACAGTATCCAGAAGACGCTCTCTTGCCGGAGAAGATCAAGGATTCGTTCCCCGGAAATTTGAGGGGTGTTTTGGAAGAAGGGAATGGGATGTGTTCTTCCGGCGTCTCCTTGGCGGGACCATGAGCCTCGCTACCGGGTGGCAGAGACGGTGTGAGGGACAAAGAGAAAAGGCAGATGCAAAGTTCTGGGAGAAAATTAGTGTGGAACAGGTAGAATGAGCGGGCGGTCGGAAAAGGAGGAGGGGGCAAAGGAAGGAGAGGTTCATAAAATCCCTAAAAGCAGGAAGGACTGTTGTAAGAAAAAAATGTGCCATTCTTATTTTCTAACTTAACATGAGCGAACAAATCCCTTATCAAAGCTGAAGCCAGGGCTTCCAAATCACCCGGTTATTTGGTACTCGGGTATTTGAGTATAACTCGTCGAGCTACCTGGTCACCAGGATATATTAATGGTTATATCTAAAGAAAAAACCNTCAACATTATCGACTGGGACCCTCCACTCCGAGACAGAATGCCAATCTTCAGCACCTCAAATAACCAATTGAGAAGAAAGAGTTGGAAGATCGATCGGCCGACTTCTATACATTCACCGTGCTTCAAACCACAACTGTAGATGACTACTTTTCCTTTAAGCCTCAGTCACAGGTGTCACTACCAATAAAAATGTAGGTGGAACGAGATGATTTGGCAAAAAAATAAGGAGAATAATTTCGATCGCAAAAGTCCCCAAAGAACCTGCTGTCAGGAAGTTCTTCACAAAGGTTAAAGCATACATTAATATAACAAAATGTATTAATTAATCCTTAAATACAGAAAAAAAAAACATTTTCTGTTTGAAAAAAAACTCGAATACTCGAATAAAATTTCTCGAGCACATCTGTAATCGATAATAAATATAGAAACACTGATGTAAGTCCTGAACTCCCAAGAATGAGTATCTAGTAATTATAATTTTGTTCTTTAGCAATATATTAGAATGAGTAGATATAGTTTTTGGTAAAATTAACAACAAGGGTAGGTGCTTGAAACATTTGCTTCCGCCGTTTCAAGATGCCTCAGAAGAGACTTGTAAAGTCATCTAGTTTATAGTCCATGGTTTTAAAAAACGTCTCTACAATTAAAACTAATTTCCTCTACTTTTGAAGCTCTTAGAATTTCTCTATTTTAATCTGAGAATTAAAACATGAGAAACAAAGGAATTTACACCAAAACTCTTAAGAATATTTCGACTCTAAAAAATACAAGACCGAAAGAGAAATAAATTCACGACCGAGTATGCTTTGATTAAGAAAACACCCTAGTAAAATTATATTCGATGGATAGGTTGAGCGAAGTCTTTGAAAATCGGAATAAGCTAGAACTATCAACGTCAAAAAGCGATGGGAGCAGTAGTTTAGGGCAGCAAACATTTAGAAATAAACATTTTATTGGTAAAATTTGAAAAATTTTTGCATTTTAAGGTGAAATCCATTCATAGGGAATAATGCCAAATTCGGTACGTACTAATTTTCATGCAGCGAGGAATTTTTTAAAACGTAGGAGAAATATATGACAAAGAGGAACTACCTAAACTACCTACTACTAAAATAGATCCAAATCTGACGACTGAGTTTTGAAAACCCGATAAGACAATTTAACATATAAAATTTTCCCTTCTTTTGGGTAAAAAAATCTTCCAGAAGTTCACCCTATTCACCTCCACTAGCTATGTCTTCTGCTACACAACTGAAAATTATCTCTAAGCCCAGAGAAATGAAGAACAAACACGATTTAATATTGGGAGATTAAATTTTCTTGACTTTTATCGAATTTAAACTTAATCAAATATTTTATAAACATAATACTATTATTATTAATATATAATCATGTTCTCGTTTTGTTACTATCAAACCATAAACTTACTCAAACCTGTAATAATATTAATATTTTTTAATTAGGTCTTTTGCTGGGTATTCACCCGTAACATACAAATTACAGGAGTGGCTAATGTGTCAGTTGGCATGGACACCACTTAAGATGGTTTCTTCATGGCGTCCATCCAGCCGAAGTAGGTGAAACTAAGTCCACGAAAGCAAACGATGGCAAGGTTTCAATGGCGCAAGAGCCTTGTGTGTAAAAATCTTACTGGACACACACCGTAAATGAAGTTCATCATAACTAAGAATGGCTTAGGGTGAATTTTTATTACAGCTACATTAGCTGAGCCAAATCAATATTAGTTTAACAATAAGAATTGATTTAGATCATCACTGCGCCGATGTTATGATCGGAAGGAATAGACTGAAGCAGAAACAAACGCAAAATGTATCTGAAGAAAGGTAAAGGGCCTTCAATCTTGTATTTGGACGGTTGCACTATGGTTAACAGCAAATTTAGTAACAATATCGTCTAAAATTATTGATAAAATAATTGATCATAAGCTTTTAATTCTGTTCTCTACTGCCAGAACTCAAAATGTAACTCTTTAGGTATAGGTGCAACTAGTGTACTACGTTTTAGTAAAAAATATTTTCTCCTCGAAAAGATTATTCAGGCAAATATATCATATTGATCCAACGCCGGATAAAAGAATCGCCTTTGGGAATGTGAGATAAACTTCAAAAAATATGAAAAAATTCGATCGGAAAACATCGATTTTACATATTTCTGCTCCTTTCTAAGAGCAAAAAAATGTGCACATATCTGGAAAGATAACTTTCCGAACATTTTAGATCAACCCCAAGTAGTTGATTTCTGAAACCTCTAGGGCACATCGAGGTTTCACTAACTACATAAAAACAACTACAACTCTATATGATCCATAGCAAAAGCTATTAATATAATTGTTTGGGATTCTTTCCTTGTGAATATGCAGTAACGCCTAAAGTATGAACGATGGCGATATTTGGCTAATATTTCTAACTAGGTCAATCAGCGAGGTAAGAAAAGAGCAACAAGCTTACTTATTCTATAAAATAAATCTTAGTTTCAAACATACACGAAGCATAAAAATCATCGTTTACCTAAATTATTCTAGCTAACCGTGCGCTCACGACTATATGAATAAACACGTAAAAGCACATAGTTACAGCATTTAAAGTGGAGTGAGTTGTGGAGAGCGGCTCTCCACAGGGAAGGGTGGGCTGAGATGGCTGTTAAGGATGCTCAATGGGAGAATGAATGGTCAGAAGGAAGAGATGGCTGAAAGGAGGGAGACGGAATTGAGACTGAATACATCTCTTGATGCGTGTTCTACTTTTACTCGAGTGGGCGCGCCACGTGTACTGCGTTATTAAACATGGGCGCGCGGCCAAAATATCGCTGCGGAAGTCTTGGACCTACGGAGAAACATTTATATACCACATGTGACTACTGTTCGATCGCAGAAGTTATGTTGTCGCTCGGTTCAGGTTAAATATTTAGCGAGCATTGAGAAACCTCGACATGCGTACCTACAGCAATGAAATTACATGAAATTATGTAAGTTCCTTAGAACCGATAATTATACAAGAACACGTCGTAGATTAAGTTATTTTATAAGCGTATTATTGGGTTGAAATTGAGACTAACCAATCTCCCCTTACATCTAAGCCATGATAAAAAAATGTGTCCACAAAATACACTGAACAGAGCTCAAACAGACCATTCTGTATTCGTAACTTTTTCATTTCATTTCCTATAAATATTGTATAAGTTCGGGCAAAATCCATCCAGGATACAATTAGCGATTAAATCATTACAATGACTTACATTTTCATTTACTACTCCTGGGAGTTGACACTGACAGGGCATTTGTCAGAGGCCTCTTGTAAATGAGCATGCGGAGGTACCGCATGAAAAAAATCACCGTTTTATCTTATTCACCGAAAAGCATATTCTTATCAGTTTAGATTAAGTAAAACCTGCCGTAGCTATAGGCATATGAATTCGTATCGAATTCTATAAACGCTATTATTGCTTACCGTAAGCTAGAAGTAGAAAGATAATTATTATGCTATGTTGCCTCTATGCTTCATTATAAATTATTCAATGCAACTGACACTATGCAAGGAATAGTTTTATCGTCGTCTCGCGAGTACGTGAAGGAACTGAATTTTTATAACTTGCCACCAAATTACTTCCAATTGTATAAAGTAGCCTCAAAGAACAATCTTAAACATTCGATCTTGAAAGACGCGAGGCCCGAAGTTACCATTCAACTTTATGATGTCAATTATCCACATGGAACAATATGAGTGTGGCAAGAAGGCGCTCTTTGGAGGGCAATTTGGAGTGACAAGCCTGGGAAAAGCAGCCTGCCGCGCTAAATAGGAGGGGAGAGAGCTAAAATCAACATTATCGACTGGGACCCTCCACTCCGAGACAGAATGCCAATCTTCAGCACCTCAAATAACCAATTGAGAAGAAAGAGTTGGAAGATCGATCGGCCGACTTCTATACATTCACCGTGCTTCAAACCACAACTGTAGATGACTACTTTTCCTTTAAGCCTCAGTCACAGGTGTCACTACCAATAAAAATGTAGGTGGAACGAGATGATTTGGCAAAAAAATAAGGAGAATAATTTCGATCGCAAAAGTCCCTAAAGAACCTGCTGTCAGGAAGTTCTTCACAAAGGTTAAAGCATACATTAATATAACAAAATTTATGAATTAATCCTTAAATACAGAAAAAAAAAACATTTTCTGTGGAAAAGTAATAGTACATGATAATAGTATTTATCATAATTAAATTGATTTTGCAATACTAATAATGGTCAGATGTTATTCCCGTAATAAAATCCGTATTTCGTTTGCAAAACTAATAATGGCCAGATGCTATTTCCGTAAAAAGTGTATTCCCGTAACCTTCAATTCGCGTCCACTTTTCAGATTCATTGAATACGGCAACCCAACTGATAACAATAGCGTGTTATAACGCGGCAATTGCTTTTTGCGACCCTAATGCGGGTCGCGTCCCACAGTTTTAGAGCAACTGCTTTGAAGGATTTCTCACTCTTTATAAAAATTAAAACACCTCTAAAAACTAGCGTTCCACTAAATCCCTTGCCATGCGCTTGCGAAGTGTGACTGCTGAAGATGCAGACGAACCTTTGCCGATTAACAGTCAGTCTCGTTCTTATAAAACGCATCAAAATAACTGATGAACTCAAATAGAGTATTTGGCTCTGGAGAGGATTATTTGTCAATCTGGTGATCATATAACAATCACAACGTTTCCCTCTATTAAAAAAGTTCATGTTAGAAGATTTTTTATTTAATTAGCAAATTACCAACACAGCAATTTACCAATAGTATGATACAACACGTATGTTATCCTTGATACATGATTCATGATATGCTTTTAATCCTTACAAAAATGTTCAATAAATCTTTCAGTTCAGTATAAATGTAAGCTAGCTACTATAAAGTTAAATCTTATTAATCTAAAACCGTAAAGTTCGGTACAAAAATGATACATGACATTTTTAAGAGGGAAAGATGTGATGTTAAAGTAACGAGAATCATTCAGAACAGGGATTCCCAGTTTACACTTTAGGACTACATCCAGTCTTCGAATCTTTACTTCGTTGTCTTTGACTCCGAGAAATGGAGTTTGAGAATTGAAAAATAAGTTTGGCAGTCTTCGAGAATTCGGCTTTCAGTGTTAAGTTATTTATATTAAGTATGCTCAAATCCACTAAATAAACAAAGGTTATTATTTATTCTGAAAATGATAACAGTGGTAACACATTTAGATTTTATCCCCTCATGCATTTTTTCACATCCCTTTTCTCTGTGTATTATTATGAATGGATATTCATACCTAGCCTTACGTTTATCTGGATTTACCTTTTTCTCTCAGCGACACTTTAAATTTTTAACTCTAAATTTGGAGCATTCGGTACGGTGTTTACGGTATTCGGTACGGCGTTTACTACTTTAAACCGAGGAAGTATTTCAGAAGAGAAAACCAAGCGAACATTTATATTTTTGAGAAACATTATCGACTCTTCAATATATTTAGAAGATATTTTGTAAAACTGAATATCTGTGATAATTAGAATATGAAATTTAATAATTTTTGGAAATCGCAAGTTCACCAAATAATTTCATGGGGAACACTGATTGGAAAACATTGATATGGTGGATTGATCAAGCGTGCGATACTCATCATTATAATGAATATTTTTAGGAAAGTAAAAGACCGACTTAAATTCAAACGAGCGATCAATCAGACTTCTCTTTACTCCAAACAAAATAAATCGCTATTTCCTCCAAAATGATGGTATGAATTCAATAAAAATGGGAACGGGGTATTTTGCATAAAACCACGAGGTGAAAATATCTCCAAAGAAGTAACCGCCAATCTCATTCACATCATGGGTCAAATTTTAGAGCAATAGAATTCCAAAGGCTAAATTTTTCTTCAACGCCTTCTGAAGGCAAATTTTTCTTAGTATACCCCAGTTTACCCGGTTCCAAATTGGTGCAACAATTCGAAAATCGCGGAAATATAGCAATTCGTCGGCGGGGCGCAGTCACGTAGAGCAATTCGAGCTCGAGAGAAAAAAAACCTGCGAACTAAACCGACGTCATTTTTCAATTCCCCAGCAAAAGAGGTGTACAGTTCCGGAGTCGGCCGCCATGGCGCTCCTTTCCTCGTCGTTTCGATTCTCGCGTACCTAAGGACTCAGCGCCGACACCGCTCACAGCGCCCTCTCTCCGCCCATACCACAACGACGCCCCGCCCCCGCTTTCTCCCCCTCCCCAAACATCGCCTCCCCCTCTTACCTCGCTATAATCCCGCCCTTCACCCTCACTCATCCCTCGACCTCACCCAAAACGCCGCCCATGGAACGGAGACCCGTCCGCCTCTCCGTAGGCACGGAAAACAGGAAGTCTAACGTAATTAGCGTTGCGTCGAATGAAAGAGTCAAGCAGAGGTGTGTAAATAAAGTATGAAGTGAGTGAGTTCATAAAAAAGGTGTTTTTGGGGGCTCTATGAAAGAACGAGACACCTCTTGACGTTCCCTTGGTAACAAGTTGAGACATCCGTCGCCACGTTAATGGTCTACTTCATAAATTTGGGAGTTAAAAGCATGAGGAAAAAACTTCTTTTTTAAGGGGAAACGAGCGCAATTATTCATTTAGCTAGAGGCCTGAAATTCTACTTAAAGAAACACAATTTCGGGCACTTATTTCAGATTGAAATCACGCTCAAAATTCTCCGCAAAATGAAAGATTCCTGAGACCCATCGTTTGATATTTCTTTGGGTTTCAAATTTAAGAGGGAGTAGGAAATAACAAAAAGAGCAAGCTACTAACTACTGCCAGATATCTCATTGTACTCGTATTGTAAAACTTACTTCTACAAACATGCAATCAAATTTGTGTTCACGTTACGAAGTGAGGCAGATGAAGCAAACGAGATTCTTTTCAACTTCATCATATGGGAAAAGCAAATGGAAGAGTGTATGAAAACGATTTAAATATTACTAATCCTTTCTTTCCAAAATAGGTTTTTATCATATTTTATGAAACATTTCTCTAATGCCTCGATAAGGACGAATGTAAAAGAAAACGGCTTCTTTGCCTTCGCAAAGTGAGAGCTTCTTTAATCACGAGCGCTGCGTTTCATGCGGTTTACGTCCATGGCTCGTGATGAAAAGACTAATTTGGGTAGAAGACCGCTGGTAGATCAGGCGAGAAGGGAAGAATTTTTTTCCTCGAAGGCTGTAAAATTTACGCGGGCGCTTAGGTTTCACTGTTCCGGAAAATAATGCATGTCGCAAAAGAATGCTCGCGTTGCGCAGAATTTTAGTTTGTCGGCTCCAGGAGATATTTTCTAAATGGAAGGACTCATTCGAATTGAAACTAACTCGTTGAAATTGGAAAACTTCACACGAATATGTCTTAAATTTAGTTTTTGATTGTACTTTGGGTTCTTAATGTATTATGAATGTAATAATTTTTGTCATCTCATATGTATGTATGAAGAATGTAATATTTTTAATGAATATTTTTATCATGTCATACATATGTATTATGAATATGAATATCATATCAATTGTAATATTTTACTCGTTAGTGTATGTGAAGTATGTTGGCAAGGTTTATAATGCAGGAGGATTGTACTTTTGACGTGTCACCAATTCAAGCAGATGATTTTCTGTGTATATGAATGTATTTATGTGACAAAATAAATTATTATTATTATTTAGCATGTAGTTATTTAGGATGTACTTATTTGGGTACATGTGGAATAGTTTCCACCACTACCGATACCAAACTCCTTGTCTTTCTCCATCTTCCTACCGATTTTTTCTCCAAAATCTTTCCCTCTGTAACTAACTCACTACTTTTAGGCCTGGTATTATAATGTGTACTAAAATGGACTTTAACTAAAGTTCATTTAAGGCCTGGTATTATAATGTTTTGTTAGAGTTAAAAAGAAGATTATATTAAATCTCCTATATATATGATGAATTAGCATGGAGAAGCACAATAATCTTCACTTTAACTCTAAAAAAACGATGTAATACTGGACTCTAAAGTGAACTTTAGTTAAAATCCATTTTAAGTATACATTATAATACCGGGCATTAGTCTTCATTCTACCTACTTAGTAGTCCCAAGTGACATATTTCCTGACTTCACCTATTCATCCACAGATCAGATAAAGACCTTTTTCATTACTTTTTCAACCAGTGGGACTCCATTTCCAGGAGCAATTAATAAGCGCACTTTTCTGAAACATAATTTTAATTATTAGCTGTATAGGGCATTCCATAAATCTCTATCTTTCTCTTTTCGTCCCTAAAAATAAATTTTACAAATCCACCAATTACTCATTTTGTATCGCTATTCCTTGCGACTCATTCATTTGTAGTGACCACAGCTTGCACGTAGGGATGAAACTTTTCGGATTACCTTTTACTATGAAACTTTTTGGAATTTCCAAACTCAATTTTTGAGATGATTATTCACACCAAATGTCCTTGAGGTGTCCTGGGAGAAACTAACGGGAAGCTATACTAAACTTCAAATGCGTTTCTACAACTTTGTCGCCGGCTGACTTCTTCCGGCAAAAAAGATTGGAAAAAACAACGATGAGAAAAGAATTAGTTCAACAGAAATAAAAATGCAGCATTCCAGTTTTCTGATGGACACCGAATTTTCTTGGAATCGTAATTTTTTAAATTTTCACTGAAACAATTTGTAAGCTTTCTCTGAGAGGGTTATTCGCATCCCTTTCATCAGTAAAATGAGCGGAAAATGACTGCCATTAGGATAGTGAGAGGGAAAGTTCTTTCTCTATTATTCCAGGGACACGCAAGGGAAACGCTCTCATTTATTAACCGAGACCAAATCAAGATATATGGATAAACATCATCCTAAAACAGACCCAAAGAATAACCTCTGACGGAAGGTTTACTATTTTATCAGCGATATGAACATTTCGGTGATTTAGAGAAAATAGACCTGAATTAACACCTACCTGGCCTGCTACCTCAAGGTTCGTACACTGGCCCTTAAATGCAACGCGTTTTCTAATAGGCTAATGAAAGTGGAATGGTTTCAACGCACATTCTAACCGAGCAGCCAACATCAACTACAGCCATTTTCCTTTCAAAAGAAGAAAGCAATCTATCGCATCGTGCCGAATCAATCATGAGAGGCTAAAGAAGTGCGGAATGATCCGAAAGGTGAGTCAGATGGGATTAAATTAGCTGTCGTTGATGGCAGCGATCGTCAAGGGTTGAGTGCTATTCGTGCTTGACTACCAGCGATTTAATGCGATGGCTCGTTTACGTTTATTGGCTCATCTTCCAGATACCGCGAGATACCTTCGTAAAAACATTTTCGCGGTAATGGGAGGATAACGGCTCCAAAATCTGCGAGCCCGAACTTTCTCCACGTGCTCCGCAGAGGAGGAACGTGACAATTTTCGGCGTGAAAAACACGGGGTCTCGTGATTTTCTTCCGTGCCTTCGATACACACCTTAACGGTCCCCAAACGAGAGTTCCGTTTGAGGATATTTTTTCGTTCAAAACAACATGCGCCGTGACTGAAACCGCAAAATTTCAAACCAAAAAGTGAACGACGACGCAAATCTTCTTAAGTATAGTAAACACATAATCGTCTGCACTACAAAAACTTAGGATACCTTCTTGTCTCCGCTGCTGGATTTGATTATTCCGTTACTTCTCTTTTAGACTTCTAAATGGAATGGACTGCTCCGTTACGAAGAATTCTCCATGAATGTTTCCTCACTATTTACGCCGCAAACATATCATCACAATTTTGCTGTATCTTTACGTTGACCTCATCTATTAATTATGTACGTACTCTCTCTGAAAGACTTATACATGTTCCAATTGATCCGCTCTCATAAATGCAAAATACAGAGACTATTTAACTCGCAATCTTAACGGACATAGTGTTGTAAGCTCACAGGTCTATGGCGATCGGCTATTCGATTATTTTGGAAATTCTAAGGCGAAAAGTTTTTGGTATAATTCTGAACTGCGAATTACCGCTTCAAATGTTATATTTCACGCACGATTTTAGTGTAATAAGACTAATCTGAGGGTGTGTTGGGCTTAATAAAATCGTAAACCACGCCACGCAAATGTAAAATACTATTACAAATCATATTTGTTAAAAAGTATATCCGACTTTTGTGGGTCTAACCATAATTAAACAATTAGGGATGAAATCGATCACGGTGGAATATGTGTTAGAAATACCTTGTCAAGTCATAGCAGTCGTAACTTTTTCTTCTCCCAATTTATATTTCCGGATTTTTATATCTCTCACCAATTTATTTTGTATTGCTTTTATTTTTGTGCTTGCGTTTTGTTTTAGAATATCTCTTTCTGCTGAGCTGTAGCGCTTTTTTCTGCTTTACCTATCCGTAGGTATGTCTTTTCTTTTAAGGTTACAGAGAGATTTATTCCACAAACCTAGTCATTGCAAAATCTTAAACGAAGTACGAGGTTTGCTAGAAAAGAGGTCAGCCCAACCTCACCAAATCAACCGACTGCTTTTAAGGGCGTTTAGTGCGCCATTTTGTCACTGCTTTAAACAAACACTCGTATTCAAACATTATCTTCTCCTAATCTATTCTATCACAAATTAAAATAAAATAGAAAATATACACCTATGTTTACTTAGCGGGTTAATTTGTTTTCCCTCATATGATTTCCAAGATGAATTACTTTAATGTACGACTGATGCAAGTGTGCCCTAGTGATTTTCATGCGACCTAATGGTTTAGTACGCTGCCTAATGATTTATACATTAGGTAGCGTACATGATAGGCAGCATATATTATTAGCGTTTAAACATTAGGATTTCTTCTGATGAAGAAAGCTCCCCCAGAAATCCAATCTTGTCCAATACAATCTTATCTCTTTGAATCGTTTAACATTCGGTTTGGTCACTCAATAATAACAGGCACAATGGGAAAAAACTCACATGGTTCTTAGTAAAACAAAAAAAAGATGAATTATGTTTCAACCCTTAGAGGCCTAATTTTACGATCATGAAATCCATTCAGGATTTAGAACGTCTTCACCTCCTCTGTACTATGTAAGAAAGGTGATAAACAGCAATTTTTAACAACTAAAAAAAAAAAGAAATAGCTGACAAAATTGGGATCAACCAATCACCTATGTATCCAAAAGTGATCTGGAAAAAAATCGGGGGTTAAAGTATCCAAATAACGACAATTGTGGAGATTTGGTTTGAATGAATTTAGTGATCCAAATAGGGAAGTTTTTAATAGTCAAAGGTTGTATTGTTAGATCTAATAATCATCTTCCACTGTCGGTTAATCAAGCTAAAAATTTATTCGACGCCGACAAAGTAGGTAAAACAAATACCCGAATCTCAATTTATGATCCTCCATTCTCTCAATTCCTCTCAAGGCAACAAAACGTTTAGCTTGGTCAGCCGTTGTGAAAAATCTCGCCTCTTCATGACGTAACACATGTATAAAACCTATTTTAGGGATTCACACTAATGGGTTACAATGCCATTACTACAGTTTTTATTCTTTTACGACTATTGTTAGAGGAAGAGAGGCACGTAGATGTGCAGTCGGCGTGAAATTTCTATTGTTGCCTATGAAGGTTGCCCTAACCAGCCCCTCTTTAGGTTACTCAACCATTCATCCGTTTTGAGGATGCACTTAGAGTTGAGGGTAATAAGATGTATCAACTAACTGTGATCATCATGAAATAGACAACATTTTCATACAAATTTCCACCATTATGATATTGCACCACCGACAATTAGGATAATTAGGTAAAAGATAATAATATTCACTATGATTTTAAACTATTTTAGTTATATTAGTCCGGTTAAAAAATACCAGCAGGAATGAAATAGAATATTTCCTGTTGGTACTTTTTAATAGACTAACTAAACGAGTATTGGAATTAACCCGTACACTTAAGTAGGTATTCGAACATTAAACAAAATCTAGGGAATGATATCCAAGCGAAGTAATTAGAACCGATTAATATTTCAAGTAACTGATCTTGAAGAGTAACGAAAAATATCGAAGAGAACATGGAAATAATTACTCATAGGAGATAATAAAAGTACTAAATTCATTCACAAAAAGATGCTCTCACTTTTCTTTCGAATAAAAACGTTAGGTATGTCACAGACAAGTTTTATTGACTTTATCAAGTAGTTAAACTGAAAAGTTAAGTCCTAACGAAGCATCCCTTCGAGGTAGTAAGGTTAGTCCGGCGGCATTTACAGTGGATGACATGTTGTCAGTACATCGACTCCCACGCCGCCGTATTTTGCCTGTAGGGACCGGAATTAGTTAAATACTTCTCAAGAGACGAATTCATTACGAAAAATCCAAAGAAATTTAATTTTACTTCTTTCTTTCATTGCCTCTATTCGTTTCACTGCAATTTCATTTGCGTTTCATTATATGCTGTTTTGCTGAGATTTCAACGTGGGCGCTTACATGAATATGCATTTGAACGGAGGTGTAAAACGTTCACACTATGTAAGCGAAAAATGTAAGAACCATTCGACAAACCTATACAATTTAACAACTGAAATATCGAGGTTTATAGAAGGACAGAGTTGGGTGAATGAATGCCACTCAGGAACTGCAGGTTTGCTTTCGATATAGTTTAAATAATAGAAACAAATTTATATCTAAGGAATGATAGTCTCCTGAAAACAGTACTGAAAGGAATGGAGAAGGAATTGCAGGAGAAGAGGTTGGCTTAGGAGAGACAGATAATGGTAACAGCTAAAGTAAAGGAATAATGGGATACTTATGCAATTGGTAAGGGTGGCTTACAGAGTTACACATAATCAAGCTTTGAAATTTTACTCTTGATGATAATTTTCAAAAAGGATGGAAATAAAGTCATAATTTTTAGGAATGATGAATTCAAATGTTTCTTCAATAGTCAAGCAGACTTTGATTTTAGGACAATAAGAAAATCGTCGATTGTAATACACAAAACAGTAACCGACTGCATAATACGAGCCCAACCGACAACTTGGAGAGAATTTCATAATTTCTTGACCCAGTAGAAGATACCGCTATGGAGTCGAATTTTTCCTTTTTCTCCCTCCGAATAGGAAGTTGGGCACCGATAAGTGCGTCGGCCATCTTTTCCTTCTCTTAATTGCCAGCGCTTAAGCGGCCATTTCCTTCCTCTCTCCTCTACTATGCTTCCTGCTCGCTCAAAATCGGATGCTTCTTCAAAAAGAAGGAAACGCTGTGATAATGTTCGTTAAAATAAAACGTGCCAATAATTCTAATACAACTATCAACCAATGCTAAGCATTCAACTCTCTCAGTTAGTATGGTTTTTGGTTTTCGGCGATAGACTTTAGTGAACATTTTTGGTCATCTGGGTTGTCTTAGGCATTGCCATCGTCACCCTAGAGAAAGCATAAGTTTTATAGTGGTTTGAGTCCTGACTGACCTTTTTCGAACGGAGGATATTATCCTCATTATTATGAATTATATCCGAAGTGAACAAACAGTCCTACGGTAACATAATGCCTCATGTGTGCAGATAAAAGTACGTTACATCAATATACAATCCTAGTAACCATCACATTTATTACGTGATTAAAGCGGTATAAGGTTATCAGTCAGATTGCAGATAACTATTATAACCAGTAGTAACCTGGAATCTTTTTAACAACACAGAACCCGTAAGGCAAATCATACATACTTACAATTCGCTTCTGACTAAACGTTCATTCAATATATACTTGATCCGGTATTCACTCATATATTAATAACATCACACTCACAGTTAATAATATATATGAGTGTGAAGAGGTATGCATTTATTTGTAGACAGAAACAAATGCTCAGCTTAGCATTCGTACAGTGGAAAAACCCTCAAGGACCTCCCGCACGCAGCATCAATCGTAACAATGTAACACAAGAGGAGCCATCAATCAGCTATGCTATCATTAAAATGTTCCACGGGTTACACAGAATGAGCATCTTTCATCAGATTTCACATGCATTGATAAGAAATTACGATAGCCGATCATAAATAGCTCGTGACAAAAACGGGTGGCACACTTTCTCTTCGTTGTATGGTGATGACTCTGCTGAAGCTTGTGAAATTGACAAAAAAATTGACCAAATCTTTAATTGTTTCCCATTTCGAAGCACAAATCACCCTTTTGATTTCCCCAAGGACGTCCTTGGCAAATTCTTCAGTGACAGCTATTCGGCGAGGACCGCGGTCGGTCACGGATGAGTGATACGTTTGTATTTTGCGGTGAAATTGCGAGTAAAATGTTTCACCCAGGCAATGGTGCATGAGATCACTTGAATTCGTATTGCTGCGGCAAAATTTTTCGATCGCAAACCTTTCCGACTAACTGCAACAGGCTTCAATAGGTGATATCGGGAACTGCAAGAGTCCATTACCACAGATGTTTTAGTACACCGCTGGGGCCTACGGGTAGCCAAACGAGACTGTGTAGGAATTCGACTTCAGTGAAAGTGGTCCCGGGTTCGACTCCCGGTGGGGGTTTATGTGCGAAATGACCTTAAAATGTCGAAGCCCCTTTAAAATTACTACTACTACTTTAGAATACCACAGACTACGTACTTTGGTTTGACAACGATGGGCGTCCTGTATCACGACAACACTACCGTTCCTTAATTCTTCTGACTTTGTGTCCCTCCTCTTTATTTACTATAGATCAGGGATTTCCAGCATTTACGGCGGGATATATACTTAAGAAATATCACGAAATACGAGAATCAACAGACCTCTTAAATTAAACTGCCGTTCTCTCATTTAAATATGTATCCTGCATTTTCGCATAGCTATTTTTGAGTAGAATATTTGCGCTAAAAATAACATCCACGTTCACTTTTTAGACAAAAGAAGGAACATTTTAACAAACAATTGTGTAAGTTTTTCGATATGTTTCTATTTTAGCTAAAAATAATAGTTTCTAAAATCGAAATTTACTTTAAACTTTGAGAATATTGGAAGGCCAATTGAAAACCTTCAGCGGATCGCATTCTGACCCGCGGACCATTTTTGGGTAACACTGATGCAGATTCATTGGACTCTTTACGCATTTCTACTGCTAACCTAGCATTGTTAAGAAACTTAGGTCATTAATTTCTTATGCTCTGGTAAACAAATATTTTGTCATAAGAGAAATGAATTTCTTACTAGAAAACTGTAAGTTATGTAAAATATATTAATGTAAAGAAATAATAATAACATGCTATATGAAGAAATAAATAAATGCGACAAATACAGCTATTACCCAAAAATCCTCACAGAAACACTTTCTCTTAAAACTGTGCGGTTCTGCAACGTTTCTAAAGACTTTTTACAAAAATATACCTTTAATACCTATACGTATCAAAATTACATCCTTCCATAAACACTGTCATTATATAGAGACGTACAAATGATAGTATGCTTGCAAGTGATCTAGTTCCCTGTAAATATCTTAACGCCAATTTGAAAATTTCTTCCCAAATCCCGTGCCTTAAAGTCAAGAGGTTTAAGCTCAGTACATTATTATACAGATTTTATATCAAGGCCAAAAATCACCAATTTCAAAGAAAAACAAGTGTCGTTAAGTATTTGGTTTGAAGTTTCGCTGTCGTAAGCTTTTCAATTATATGTGGTATCATGTAGATGGCAAAACAAGAGGGAAAGAAATGAAGGAGAGATGCCACCTGACGTTATTCTACTTCAGCGAATCAAAAAACTTGCTCAGCACATGAATAATCAATGTTCCTCGCCTTCTATTCACCTTCCCTGCCATTTTTTACAAAGCACATTTTCGTCACTGTAACACACACTGTGACACACCCAACACTGCGACAAGTAAGGAATTTCCACCGAAAACAACATCTAGAGTGGCGAATACTGAAAGTAATTTTTACATATTAACTCCGCTTTTCAAAAAACGGACTACTCAGTCAACCGTGCCAGATTTTGTAGAGAGCTTCAATCAACTAAACATAGCACATTAATCAAAGTTTCTCGCATTTGAATGTTCATCACGATCCTTTCGAATTTCAGCAAAATCATGTTTATGTCACGATGTTTATGTCATGACGTTTATTTTATGAATTACTCGAATGATAAGCATTTGGTTAAAATACAGTGTCACCGGACTAGAATGAAATCATCAACTGCTAAAGCCTACTGATTCATTTCTACACTTTTCTTGTAGTTTTAAATCACCATTGCCATTCGCTATATTACTTAGTTTATGCGAAATTGTTCCTCCATGAAATTTAAAGTGATAAATGTATAACAAATTTTGTAACAGGAAAATCAGGGCAATGGCAAGAATAACAAGATGTAAACTAGTTAAAAATTTCTTGAAAATGAAGAAATACGGCAGCACAATATCCATTTTTCTATACTGAAACTGAGTTAAAGGATGTCGAAATTATGAAATCCGCGATAGTTTTAATTGGTAATGATTCTGCATGTCTTCATACTCTGCTAAGTGGTTTCTATTGTTTACCATATCGCTGCCGATTCAGCTGAAACCTTTTCCCACTGATTAATTTTTAAATGCATTATATCGCAAGTATCAAGTTGACGTTAATTTCTCATGGTATTCACTACGCTGCATCGATTAAGTCACCTGAAGTATTAATCAGCCTTGAGCTGTCGCGAACCACGTTCATTTCTTAACGTTATTGCGATGCAAGTAGCTGAGTAAAAACAAGTTTCCACTGACAACGCTCATTACCTCTTGAATTGAATATGAGACTATCATGTTCATTATGCTGGGAATCGACGTCCATTACCGAGACAAAATAAATAGATACAGCACGGTCAAAGAAATTAAAGTTGAGCCATCAATCACAGAGATAAACAATGTCGTGAGAAATTCATTATATGCATTAATAAAAATGATTGCTTTCAACAGTAATTACCATTAACATAACCGAATTCAGGAATAGATACGGCATTTTTAGGCTGATTTAAGAGAAATTTTTCCTCCTGTCATTTATGAAAATTTTTATTTTATGCAATTTAAAATATACCTATTAATGAAAAATGAACGATAATGAAACGATACCTCAACCTCTTAACGACAAAGAAACGATGAAGTATCACTTTTTATATTTTTATACCAATGGAAGTTTTGAAATCTTATATGGAATTATAGAGGGGCTCCTGTACAGCAGATTACATAATGCCAAATTATTTCTTAGAGACATGTTGCACTATCGAAGAACTCAACCGTAAGCTTCAAGAAAGAAATAATATCTGTAACAAAACGGTACATCGTGGAATCATTTGGAATCTAACAAAATTAAGTTTCCCTACTAAACCCAACTGCGAGGCCGTACAAGTGAAACTCTTAAGGAAATTCCTGGGGACCACTCTCCTCCTGAAGCCGCTCTAATTTCATGAATTCGGATGCGCCCCAAACGACGGTGAAATCACCTGAATACGACCGACTAGAAAAGGTCCAACTTTCGGGATTTCAAACAAAAAAAAAACCTTGCATAACACGGTTTTTAAGGGCGAACAAAAAAATTAGGTAGACTTAATGTTTCGTCGGCGTCGATAAAAACACATGGAGGACTTTAAGTCGCCGAGAACGGTTAAAATCGAAGAAAAAACTCGAGGAGGCAGAAGGGAGGGCGGCAGTTGAAGGTTGAATCAATGCCCTCTTCGTTTCCATTTGGCTTATGCCCTCAGGGGACAGGAGAACAGGCCACCGAACTACTCTCTCCCTCACTATTTCTTCCTCCCTCGCCACCTTCGTAACACTCCAGTTCTCTAATATCCAAGATCTCTTCCGTAGAGATACGTGCTTCTATTTCACATAAAAAAGCAGATGTACTGCTCAACTTGCGCGTGCTCGCTTTCTATTAAGCGTCGCAATGGTGTTTCGAATTTAATGGAAAGTTTTTTATGGGTTGCATTTATAGAAAGAAATGTTTACGCACCTAACGCGAGCCTGTGATGAAGGTCAAAGCGGGCTATTATAGATATGATAGACATTGTTTGGGTGTAATAAAGACTAAAACTATCATATCATATTAATGCTGAACTAGTCAAAAACAAGTGGCTCCTGATTTCCTGAACTTTAGATACACCACTCTATCTCTAATTTCTACACTCCCAATATTAAAGATAATTGCAAATTTATCTGAAATGAACACCTACGTTCCACCTACGTACCTACCACCTCTATCTCTAATTTCTACACTCCCAATATTAAAGATAATTGCAAATTTATCTGAAATGAACACCTACGTTAACGAGCAAAACTGAGTTATTTCCTGTCCTTTAGAATACTATGATTAAACTAATGAATTTTCTAGGAGTTGGATACTAGTTTCAATTTAAAGTACCAATCAAATAGGGCTTATTGAGCTTAACAGTTACTGATCTTAAAAGGAATTAGTAACATAATCTCTCACAACATTATTATTAAAAACTATACCGAGCAAAAGCTTTATCATTCCTATCAAATTTGATGACTCCCTATTTTCCACCACATTAAATAAGTGTGCACATTCCAAACGAAGACGTTTTTATTTTGGAACACAATGCGAATTATTAGCCAAGAATGGATAGCAATGCCAAATAGATGTTCGGATTGATAGCGGGTTTAGTTAGTTTTCCTTACTATAAAATGAATCTTTCACAGAGTATTCGGATAAGATAAAATTTAGCGCTTGGAATGAGGACTCATGATTTAGTTTTGAATATACTTCGATCTTTCAAATTGCGAGCAAATTTAGCGGGAGGTACTTGTTTTAAACTTAGCTCTTACATGTTCGAGCTGAATTGACACCAAGGTATGGCCGCATCAGCTTCAGCATTGGAAAGTCAAAACTTTTGTACACTTTTGACTGATTTCTTCATTTATTAATAATCATAAATCTTAAATGGTTTATTTAATCGAGAATATTTAGTTCAAGCATGTCTGTAGACTCAAAATACCCCTTTTTCTCTTCCGCTGCTCTTTCCTATCCATCAGCTCTTTTAAGTGAATATGGATTAAACGAATGTTTTGGAAGATGTTCGCGCAAGTAGGTGTGCAAAAATATTCAGAGATGACCAAGGTAAATGATACCAATCTTTTCTGCCAAGTATACCAAAGTGGTACTTCTTGGCAGGTTTTACGCGAATTTTTGGAACTTGGCAGCTTCATGACTTTGGGGAATGGCATTGATGATTCTAGGACTAGGTAGCTAGATTCCGGGACGAATAAATTCGTTAACCGCGGCATCACCGCAGTGCTATCGCTAGAAAACTATCGAAGGAAGCGCGAAGACCTCTTGTATAGGACAGAGAATCTTTTATTTAATTTCGACTTAGTCTTGTTCATGGCTGTGATATTATGAATGCTGCTGCTGGTATGAGTTACATTGAATAGTCTCACTCATCTTGACCAATCTTTATTGAAATCTAAGAATAGACATCTTATTCACAGGGTCATGCTGCTGCACCTACGTGGACTTCCTCTATTCCGAGCAATATGGATCAGTGACGAAAGCAAGAATGAAGTACTTTACTCCTCATTTTACTCAGTGTGCCTCTTTCTTCAGCGCTTTTAATAGCTAAAGGAGTAGATTTTGCAGCTCAAATCCCTTTCCGAGGTAAACAGTTGTATGGTGACAGACAGAAAGACCCCTGTAGGTCTGGATTTTCCTCCGTTTCAATCCTGCCATTTCATACCAAAGGTTGAATTGCCATCCGATCAGAGGACTAGATGGAAACGCGCAGAAACACAGAAGGGAAGAAAATGAGTGGAAAGAACCGTCTCATCGCTGAGAGAAGAACGGATGTGGCGCGTGTTTTGAAGGTGCGGCTAAGCGTGACTTTAGTGCACGCTATGCGGAACCCTAACGCAAAAGTCATAGGAAGAGGAGCAGCTCTACGGCGAGTTGAAGATCAAGGCAACGGAAGAGGGAGCTATCCATTCTCCCCTATCACGCTCCACGCACCTTCTTATTTCCTTTCTAACCCTCAGTTGAACTATTTTTTCCAAGAAGCAAAGATCTAGATATTACTCATTAGATCCAGCATAAAGATTAAACGTTTAAGCCCGGGTCGAGAGACAATGGCGCCGCTTGCGAATGGGAAGACAAAGGTCGCCGAAATACTGACTGCTCACTCGCTCTGAAATATAACTCCAGTCAGTTTTATGGTGGGTGATTCCAAAGTAATCTTGAAGGATGTGTGGAAGGATAAAGTAGAATTAATGTGGTCAAACGTGACTTCGTGGAACTCCACACACATCTGAAAAGAAAGAACACTTCGTAACTTCCATCGCATATTTTTATTGACCAGTTTCGTCAACGAGTTGACATCTTCACCTGAACATGTCAATTCGTTGACAAAACTAGTCAAAATCTGCTGAGGACATTGCGAAGTATTCTTTCTTTTAAGATGGATTAAGTAGAGTTTGGGAATTGATCTAGATACAGTGAAAATGTCTTTAAGTGCAGTATTTCTGATATTAACTCGAAGACATTGCCAAATCCTTTGGAAATGCAGTTCAATATTTCCAGTAAATTTTAGACAGTCGCTTTTGAAATTGTAATTGTTAAAACATCTAGAATGTGTACGAATCTGTTTTTACGCAAACTGAAACTACAAATACTTTTTATGAGAGCTCGAGAGCTGAAAATTTACAGGAAATCGGAGCTATTTCTTACTCTATGACGAGATGGCAGTGGTCTTGTTTGCTTAAGGGACGTCATCTATGCCTTCTAACCGGAGAAACTGCTGCCTTAACCCTTTCATAATATAATATTTTATATAATAATTTGACATAATAATGCATTTGACAATTATTCCTTATCATCAACCTCCCAAAACTATTTCTCCCCATCTTTCCTTCACTTTCCCTAGGTTTTACATCACTCCCTTCTTTTTGTGGGTGTTTTCCTGCAGTGGAAACACATTTTCTTTGATAAAAAACATAGCAAATTTTCTCCACAAAACTATTATTACTTTCCTTATTTCCTCCCTACTGCCCCCATACGTTAAAAGTTTGCATTTCATAGTTTACATTCTCGTTTAAAATTTGAAATAATGTTATATATGTTGTATTAGATTTTGACAAGTATCATACAAAAGATAGGACTTTTTAGTTCCGATCCTGCCCAATATTGACATTATACGATATTTCATCTATGAAAGAGTAACACACGACTTTCAAAGATAAATTCAAGCAGTGGTTGAGTTTAAGCTCAAATATATATTATTTAAAATATAATTTAAGACCTAGTTATTATTTTTGTAAATCTGAATTTGTTATTTATAGTTATATTTTTCATTCACTAATTTAAACCGCAACATCCTTACTCTTATGATTGCAATATCTAACTTTTTGATATATTTAATAATTCAACAAAAGGTGTTTTTCTTTCGACTTTGGGAAAGGGATAAGTAATCGATTTCGAACAAAGCACAATGGAAAATACCTTCACAACAGCTATAAGCATGATGATAAAGGACATGTCGCAACACTCCGCAAAGGTGACAGAAAAGGTCGCCACGATGATTTCACCTTTTTGTCCCCAATTTTTATGTCGCCACATTCTTCTCCATTGACTCATATTCAACTTTCAACTTTGTCCTTTCAAAATTGCACACAAAAGAAAAGATCTGCAAACCATCCAACTGGATATATACATTTTTACATTCAATTTTTATCACCCCAACTCAACCTAAATAATTCTCGACTGATTTTTTGATATATACAAAATGTTAATGAAAAGAAAGATTGTAGATTTATCTCTCTAATTCTGTTCAAATTCAATCGCATAATTGCATTTACTCTTAATGAACAAGCAAAAAGTTGCCTCAACTAGTCCCTTAAATGGCGCGAATAATGAAATGAAATTCATCCATTTACAGGTACAGCAGAAATTATCACCTCCATCATTGGAAAACTTTTGCGTGAGGTAAGTGAAAGATAATATCTCAGACGACCGATTGTATACAGTTTTTAAATTATTTAAAAAAATATCCGTTGATGTGCTCATGAGATTTGGAGTTAACGACTTCTTATCATTTATCGATTCAATTTTATGAACACCGTGTTACCAAAAATAACGATGCCCTTTATTTCTGTACATTTGGTCAGATCATAGTCAAATATAGCAACCATCACAGAACAAAAACTGCAACTATTCAACTACTTTTTCGACCTGATATCTAGCTTCACAATAAAGAATGAACTGTTACGAGCATTCTTCAACGGAGTTAATTAAAAAATGATCTCTGGGAAGAACTCAGAGCCGAGCCTTAGGAAATCTGGGAGATCTACAGTATCAGGACTCGCAATTTTTGCTGTTGAGTTAACATCACAGCAAATATTTGGCAATGAACCAAATTTTGTTAATATCTCCATTATTTTTTATGCTTTTGCGGATGATCTATTTTCTAGCTAAACTAGGATACCATCGAAAATGAACTTGTAAAAAGGAAACCATCATCCATTTTACTCTCTAGTCCGCACTTGAATTCCCTGCAACTGGCAAATTCACGGTGACTTAATTCCTTCATACTATTATGAGTATGATTGAATGATAACTCCAAAATTTAAGCTTTCATTTGTAAAGGCACTGATATGTGCTCTTTAAACCGAATTTGATATCTACATTACGCCTTTTCCTTTCGTCAAATTATTCTCCAAAAAATTATCAGCAAAAACGCCATTTCCACTTTGCGTCGGCGAACACGATGTAATGGTTAACAGAGGAAACCGTAAGTTCTATTGTAACAGCCTCGGTATTCCGGCTTCAATTTCGCAAACTAATCTCTTGACTCTAAAAGCCTTTACGGGTGAATCTGATAAAAAATTCGATTTAAATTCAAAATTTCTCCAACCGACGCATACTATACATGTTTATCTTCCGAGAATTAACACTCCACCGCTCAATCACGAAACCCTCGGATCCGTGCACCGAGACTAGCTTCCTTCCTTTTTACTTCTTTAGCATTCGATGGCTCCTTCGACTCGACTCTGCACGCACCTTTGACTTCATCAAGGGCCCCTTCCTTCCCCTCGCTCTCCTCCCCCGCACCAATCCCCCATACCTCCGCCTCAGGTGGGCGTGAACTCGGGACCGCGGGTCGCCAAGCGTAAACACAGGGCACAGCCGCCGACGGCCCGGAGCCAAGCTATGGCGGAGTGGATGCGTGATGGCGGTGAAGGAGAGAAAGAAAGGCGGCCGAGGGTGAGAGGAAATGACACAAGCAGAAAAAGAATGGAGGGATATACAAGAGGGAGAGAGAATCAGATGTAGGAGGAGGCTTCTGAGGATGATTGTTTCCAAGGCGGATTCCAAGGTCTTTTGTTCCCTGCTCATCAACTCCCAAAGGGACAACGTATAGGGACTTTTATATCATTGTTCGCGGAGGAGGGAACCAAGTTCACTTCAACTTTACCATAAAGACTTTGATTGATATAGTACGATTACGTAGTACGATTTGTGGAGACTTGCTATTTAAAATTATATTCTAATTTCTTGGTCTATTCTCTCAATTGTACGTCTCGTTGTCAGCGCCTTTAACAGTCCATTTGTTTTATACAATGGCACCTTTATGTTCCAAATGAAACTTTCGCTTAGAGTCGATTACTTTTTGAAGCAGTCTATGTCTCACATTCGAGCTTCTCAAGCTGATCACTACAACACATTTACATATTAAATTGAATTTTTTTGCCCTTTCAGCTGCAATTTTGTCTGAACTAAAGAAAAGAAAAAAATATTATTAATCGTTTAATGAAATATTTGGGCATAAAATTACCAACTTCAATCAAATTAAAAATATTTCATATAATTGTACGTATGTACAAAAAAACGTGCTACTGGACCTCTAAGTAAAGATGTGGCACGGTAATGCGACATCTTTTCTTAGAGGTCTATAAAGATGTTGCACGGTATCTTAATAGCGGTACGCAGAAATACTCCTGTACTATGTTTGGGAATAACATGGAAGAGTACTCTGATATTCAAGAGCATGAGACTTGGGCACAAACATCCATGTTGTTACTAGAATTCGAACCGGTAACTCATGACAGTTATGCTAAATCGCTAAGCATAACAACAGGGATTTGCAGCTCCAACTCTATGGTACACCTTTATAAAATAAAACCTTTTATACTAATTTTCTGACGTTCCATCTGATGTAAATGAATATTCAATAATTTTCACCCACGGTAATCGCACACATACATTTATTTTCTTGTTCCGTTCAATTTTTACGTCTCGTCCTTCGATATTTACTTCATCTTTTCGTTCATTTATCTTATTTCCGGAATTTATTGCACCCTAACTTTTAATTAGCTACTCAGAAACATACGTACATTTCAAACTGCTGCTAATGAAAAGGTAAAAGCGTTAATAAGAATTTGATCTGAATTTACAATATTTTACCAGGAGTTACTTCGTTTTGTGTCTATAAGGAGTATGCACATGAGCCGAATGAGAAATGATATATTATCTAGGCGAAGATAGGTCGAAATTTAGGAGAATTGCCCAAAGAAAGCTAGTTAAATACGGCGAATGAAGTTCAGAACGAGATTATCAAAGTGCTTGCAATAAAACGAGACTTACGAAGTTATTCGATAATTAGACTGGATCAAAGGAAGCACGTAAGGAAAAGGGTGAGCTAATAGGGCTTCTGTATGATTATCAAAATTAGAGAAAAATGTGAACGATATTTCTTTCATTTATACTACTGATCCCTGCCGGAATTACCATAACTTAGAATGTTTAGAAGACGTAAATGCACTTGTCTTAGCTCTTACATTTTCATCTATTTTTATCAATTCCTAACTAGCTTTTCCTTCTCTAATATGCTTTTTCAACGGTTCTAAATCTTTCAAATCCCTTCTGTTCCCCCGGAAAAAGCCTCCTGTTACTCTCTTCCGATCCATTCCTTTTTCCTAACCCAAATTTTCCGCCATTTCGTTTACGATCTTCCGGCAAATGGCTCGATTTTTATGTCTTATTCTTCTTGGATCCGACCCAAGATAGTGGCGGGATCCTAAGGTGGGACGATGGGGCCTTTTTTTTATTCTCTCTGCCTCCACATCATAGCCCTGTCCCTGAAATAAAGGCCGCTCTATCCATCTGCCCTAGCGGCCTTCCTCGTTTTCATACCTATAAAAAGGGAAATGGACTCCCATTAGCATTTACATTCTAGCCACTGCTTTCCTCTCTACCTCGCTCACTTATCATAATATAAAATAAGACGGAAGCTTTTCATTAATGGAATGTGCCTGTTTATTGATTCCCTCATAAATACTGAATGGAAAGGTTTTTATTTTAGCCTAATACTTTTCCCTTTCTCCCTCTCTCTTACAATAGTTTTGTTTCTTTATCAAGTAGGTGAAGTGTTAAAATACAACAAAACTTGACTGAATAAGGGACATCTTCAACAACAAATCGACAGACGCAAACAGGTCCTATCACATAGAATATACTGTACTGAATGATGATAAGTAAGGTTACTAATCTGTAATCAGTTACCCTCAATAGTAGAGAAATATCCAATTTAGTAAATTCCACAACTCGGACATCAAAACAGCTGAACTTCAATGTCCTAAAAGTTTCATTTCAATTTTGCAAATACATGCAAACTAGTTCGAAACTTTCGTTCTAAATATATTTATCGTCACTTCTTTCGCTAAATTAAGAATAAATAGAGGCAATAACTGGATTGTAAACAAACGTATTTGAAAAGATGCATTCTTTCCTTTTAAACCTAATTACACTAAACCCAGTTTTTCAATCATACTATGCTTATGGAACTCTTGCTATAATACCTATATTTGAGGGATATCACAATTAATTCTTTGACAAACTTTTTTTCAAAAGAAGCAATATAGTCTCAAATATATTCCTTTAAACGGTTTTTTTCCTATATGCTTCCAATGCCCTGATGTGTTTCATAGCAATTATTACCTATATATTCGTGAAACTCCAATCGTTGACAAATTAAGTCGAAAAGCATTTTTCAAATCGAAATAACTCTTGGTAAAAAGGTAACATCCAACAAAGACGAAACTATTTAAACACTTGCTCCGTAATTTACCTTAGAAGTTACCTATTAGAAACTCGAAAGTAGCGATGAATTCGCAAATGCTTAATGAAATCTTGAATAATTAAAGGTAGTGTGAAACCGATTCATAATAGAGTTTCAGTCATAAATATAATTACGTAAATTTAATTACAACAAACGAGTTATAATTGCACCAGCGCGGAAAAACATTTTTAAATCCAGGGAATAGATAAATCTAATATTAACTAGTTACTAATTATTTTTCAAACAATAAAAGCCCTTATTGAAATATTTTATCTTTATGGTTAAGGAAATTAGATAACGAAAAGTACGAAATACGTACCCAAGCGATAAGAAAATTATTTTTGATGTTTTGAATATTAATGAATTCTGCTTCCCTTAAAAATTATCGATGGGGACAATAATTTACCCTAAATTAATGGTTCTACATTCGCGGCTGTAGCCGCAACGCCGCGAAGAAGATATTTTCAATAAGAAAAGAACACGCACGGCCTTCAGGTATACAGACTCCACGACGCCACAAGGACGATATCATTCTTCCTCGCGCTCACATCCTAACTTTCCTTGTACACGAATACGAGGACTGGAAAAAAAGATATTTTCGTTTCGTTGGAAGATGAGATTCCTGGTATCCCTTCAGCTTTTACCCTTTTCTTGGAATAAGTAAGCGGTCACGACATACAAGTGTTTGGCGTGCTTGTCACCGTATCAGCTGCCCCTCTCTCGATAGCGTGACTAAATCTCTAACTACTAGTGTTTGGACCAGAGCCCCACGAACGTTTGTTTAGAACGATTTCAATCGCCACTGTTACCAATGCCTTCGCTGACCATCGTGATAAAATATCCCAGACTCAACGCACGTGATGACATGTAACCAATCGCTTTCTTGCATTGCTAGTGCAACTAACGAAGAAAACGAAGATGCGAAACATGGGCATTTACAGTGCCTCGGATGAAAAACCCGGGACGTAACCGAAACACATGCATGTCCCATTCATTTCCGTAGTCATTGATGTTAAAATATATTAGGTATGCTAGAAGATTTCCCTCAAAGTAACTACTGATCATATGAACTTTATGCGCGATATGTCTGTCACGCATAGAATTGCCAAGAAATCTTTCACTTGATTAAATTCAAGTCAAAATTCTTCCTCTATTTGAAGATGCGGCTAGCATCTAGGCCGAACCTTTTGTGGCAAAAAAGCCAAATTTAATTAAGACTAAGGACTTGCGTGCCAGTGTGGTGCCAAACCATAGTGTGAAATGTTGATATTATCTATTTTATTATGACAACAATATGATTAATGTATAATTTGACGTAAATAATTGTTAATTATCATCAATTACGAAAAGAATCACATTTATTGTACAAAATAGATATTGCCGTCAGATTTCCGCGTGCTGAAAAAATTCTCTCGCGTGCCTCTTTTGGTCCGCCACCCCTGATCTAGGTTCACATTACGATTATAAACGTTGAATCCAATTCAATAAGAAGGAAGTACCTCATTCGGATAATAATATTGAATACAAGTCCAATAAAATGCTTACTATCGCTGCCCAAAACTTCTCAACTGTTGAGATTTCCCAGGCAAAGAGAGTTTTTGTGTAGTAAATGGCCAGATTTATCATTTGGGATAGCTGTTGAACATGAGAAAAATTGAAAAATGAAATTTAAGTAAACTGAATAAATTATAATACGAATAAATATTCAAATGGAAGTCGAATTTTCTTACATTCCATCGCTACCTTCAAAATGGTTTCCGGCAACACATTCCCAGGATCGTGAACGAATTTCTCCGAAGATTCTCCCATTTTCCTTTGTTTTCTGTGAATTCATCTTTGCTTTTTAGATCTATTTGGTCGGTAGGTGGATTGTAAATTATGCATCAAATCGAATTTTAATTTTGAAAGCAAACTACTTCGGGAGTTACTACTGACTTTCAACTTTCTACGTACGGGAACGAAAATCTCAATTGAAATCAATAATGCTTTCATTAAATTTCCCGCTTCAGTACGAGAATTTTCGCATCAAGTACTCACGAGACAATGAGGTGCACTATAAAGTATAACGACTAAATACTAAACATAGCAAAGGATTCAAAGCAAAAAAGCCTATTTTTTTAAATGGATACGCTCAAATGGATTTGATCCTTCAATTTCTAATACATATTAGTTCGCATTAACCGACCCGCAAGTAACATTATCACGCCATAATGCACATATATAGTACATAAATCATAACTAACGTAGAACTAACAGATAGGAGTTTTCTGAACTAAAATTACCGTAAATGGTCCGGTCTTTACTTTCGATTTATGACAAATTTCTCAATTCTACGATGGTGCGGCTTAAGTGTAGCCACGTCAATACTTCACATCAACTTTCCAGTTCAATAGGAAAACATTATAAAGGGGTATAACCTTTTTTATTTTTTATCTAGTTCTCTTGAGAACGTCTAATCTGCACTCATGAGATACCGGGTCGGCTAACCCATTAATTCCAGAGAAGGAGGGAGCGTTCTTTTATCTCCCAACCACTCCCTTTCCCTGCGTACGTATTCAAAACAGCCGTGAGATATGGAAAGGGAAGAGATAGGGAAGGTGAGGGCTTTGGGTTGGGTCCCGTGATTTCTAATACGTTATCCATGTCACGAAGGCCAATGACATTTGGGGTAAACTGCGAGCAACCGCGCCCCCTAGAGCCGTACACTTCTCTCACCTTTCTAGTCCCTCAAAAAGACTGTCCCACCCTCTGGCTTCATTCTCAACCCTTCTGACCGATATCTTCGCCGTAGTCCCAACCCTCCAATCTGACGCCGCCTCTTTTTGCCCTTTACGCACAACAATGCTTACTTGAGGATACGACATTTGATCCACCCTTTACTTCGCCGAGGAATTAGAATTTTAACTGGCGTAGTACCAAACGGTAAGGCAATCTGCAAATTCTGTCAGGGATTATTTGTATTCAAAGGAGGCTTTGCGGAAACCTTAAATTTAGAACTCCGTAGATGGTAATACAATAAATCTCATATTCATAGAGGAGGATGTCCTTTCATAAACCTGTAAAATAAAGGGATTCCTTAAACTTAGTCCAACATAGGTGTGGCTACTGAGATAACGAAGAATGACTCGTCAATGCAGCTTAAGTATCAATGAAAACTGATCCTAAAAAGGTTACCAATATTAAATCAATCCTTATTTATGCCTCTTCCTCCCAGCTACACAATTTGCATTGTCTCTCGCGAGCGATAGATTACATGTGTGACCGAAGTATAATTTTTTCTTGTTCCATAAGAAAACGTAATTTTCAGAGACTACTTAAGTCACAGTTTGAAGGAGATAAACATTTTATATTCAAAGCTTTTAAGTTAGAGGATGTTATCTTAAAATATTGATCAAAATTCAATATATTTAACTAGGAATACCTTAATATCATTCTACTCTAGAGCTACTAGCTAGATATGGACTTCGCGTGACCGATGTGATGGAGATATGATTGGAATTTCATTTTTACTCTCGTTTTTCTTATCACCAAAATGAAGTTTCTTGCATCTGCGCGGGTAAAACATTTTATCCTTAGTCCGACAATATTGATATCGTATTTTAAACTCGTAAATTATAAAAGAAATGATTGTCTCACATACAGTCTTCTAAAAGCATACCTAAAAAACCCTATTTTATATTATGGAAGTGACATTTCTATAGACTTTTCTGGGCAACGTTTCTAACTCCTTTGGGGGAGAGGGGTTGAAATAGAACATCATCAACATATAAAGTATACATTTAAAACCTAGAATAAACTCCAAAGAACTAAGAGAAAAATAATCCGTTTTCAACGTTTAGGGCCTTTTTCCATGTTAGCGTATTGGAAACTATCTATAGTCATTTCTGAACAAACTTAAATCCGAAGCGTTGACTCGGAATCCCATGAGAAGAAAATGTGATGCGTTAAAAAAAGAAATTGCACAAATTTAAAATCAATGTCAAGATGTAATCCTACACCTCTTTAGTTCTTATTTCATGAGCCCCCGATTCGAACTTAAATATAAAAATGCAGACGATAGGATTCTGGCGGCTGCAAACTAAAGTCCTACCGTAAAAGATTCCGACTCAACAATCCGAATATTTTGCTTCCTTCGCCTTATAAATGCAAGAAGGACATTTTCAGCACTTGTAAATTATACGTCATCTTCGGATATTTAAAACCAATAAGATGAGTCGCAGACATTAAAATGTCATCACTGCAAGTTAGTGCTTTTATAACAACGTTCAGTTAAGAAGGATTTATATAGATAAAATTGGCTGCATTTCAATAAATATAATTCAAATGTGGAATTGAAAGAAACACTGTAGGGATTTCAATGTATTTCTAAATATTTTACGCGATAAATATTCATTAGAATGATATGAATTATTTCTACTATGAGGTAACTGATCTAAAAGGAGATATTTATACTGAACGATTCTCCTACATCCGATCTGATTATAGTCAGCGCAAATCTTTTTGTAAGCCTTGAAAGGCTAGCAAAAGAGTTGTCGGTGTATACATTTAATACCACACATTCAAGCTTAAGAACTCTATCCAGAACATACTTTACAAGCGATAATTTTTCATTTACATACTCTTGTTTCTGTCGCCATCATTCATTCTAATAACAATCCCATTGGCAAGCTTTTATTCACAGATATCGCTACAAAGAAATTCTGCTGTCTCCTTTCGATTATCTATGGCTGTCACAAAATATTCCCCAATAACTGCAAAACACACAAATCGTTTCATGAAGGATCGACGGAGATAAATAGTAATTTATATAAGTTGATATCTCCTTTCAATGACCGAAAACTGTCGAAATCGTTGAATTTCGCAAAGTAATTATCCCGTTTATTCCTGTCACGAAGCATTATATCACGTCTTGAAACGTTTTATTAATTTAGAAAGTCTCTTAATCGCGGCGAGCGATCGAAGTTCTTTTTTTGTCCACGGAAAAAGGCGATTGGTTAGAAAAGCTCGCGCTTTATTCCCATAAAAGTGAACCAATACCAAAGCCGGTCATTTCACGCGAGAGAAAGAGGAAATTAAAGGGAGAAAAACAGAGATTGGCTCCGCTGAGTGACGTCAATACATCTCGATTCGACGTGTAGGTAGGTCGAGCAATTTTTTTTCGGACTTTCTTTTGCGTTTATTTGTAAATGACCCGGAAATACTGCAGGGAAGGGGGTCGCCAAAGAGCGAATAGGATGATGGATGTGGTAGTATGCCTGAGAGGCAGGATACACACCTGCTCCTATTGCCTTCTCTTTAGTGTACAACGGAAATCTATTCACGCTAATAATGGGAAAATCAAACGGAAAAAGATGACCCGCATTTCACGACCTTACTCAGTTATACATGGAAATTTTCCACTTGATCAAACGGAAGGAAAAACTAGCTAAACTAAGAAAGAGAATTAACAATCATCAATTATTAATAAAGTCGTTACTTTAGTTTTGTAACGGAAGCATTAAGCGTAATTTTCCTATCAAGTAAAATTAATATTCCCTAGCGAGATATGGTGGAATTCCATTACAAATAAAATAATAACAACAACTTGTAAATATATTTGTGGAAAGTACAAGTTGTTGTTATCATTTTATTTTCCTATCAAGGGTATACGTACATTTTTCATTACACTATAAAGAATAGAAAATTAATATTGTTTTTCTGTGGAAACAACAAACAATACCACCATTATAGAAACATCTCTAATCACTATATATTATACGCCAGACTTGACAAAATTGCGGGTCCCTAGAGTTTTTGGCGCAGAACCACATTGTCATTATTAGGCCATTAGACCAAAAAGGAAACTCATTAACAAGACAATGAATTACTTGCTGAAAAATAGAAATAATCATTTGAGTATTTCTAAAAATCAGTACAACAGGCGCCTTTTTTTAAATAAAGGACAGTCATTTTGGACTTTGGACTTGCTTTATTAATTTACCGCTTGATATAACGTGCGAATTGGATAAACAAATGACTTTTTTTATTTCTGAATGCCCATGCATTATCTAAATCTTGCTCTCCGGCTTCATCATATGATCAAAATCAAATTATCAAATTAATCATTGCGACATGCGCTTTCGATAACTTCCAGAAATAATAACCTTAATATTTCCTCCTAAGAATATTCACATGACCTTTATAGAATTATTACATAAAATTCATGAAATATTAATGTGGTGCTACATTGCCATTTTTAGCCTTTATTTAGCGAGTATTTATAAATCTGTATTTGGAAAATAATTCACCAATTTAAGATGTTTAAACTTAAATACAAGAAACTAGAAGTAAACTGGCAGTTATAGCTACACCGAGAATCATCAATAATGTTTTAAGCTATATCGGCTTTCTTATGCGGGTGAACGCACCATGCCCCTTACGACAGCAGTCATGAAATTAAATTGGAAACTAGCCCCTATTTTGTCGGAAGTGGAGCGACTGTCAATAAGGTGCTGGCGAATTTTAAACATGCACAACCCAATAACACCACCTTTGATTGTTAATTCAGAAAACGAGAACTCTTAGCAAGAAGCTAGAAAAGGCCTGAAATGGCTGTTCATATTGAAGGATGATATTTTCCCCAAATGACGAAAATTATTTCCCTTTAATGTAAACAGAAAGGTTTTAATATCAATGCTAACGTTACAAGAAAGTTAGCGTAAAATTCTTTGCTAACAATTGATATCGATATTAATACAGTCTCCAAAATTTCCTCACTTTTGCATACAATAATTCATATTATGAGGGACGAAATATGTATTTACTTTATATATTCAATGCTAACATGCATGTTCGTTTCCACAGGGTAGCGTCCTCGGGCCATTGCTATTCCTAATTTACATTAATGATCTCCCAAAGAACATTCAATCTGAAGTAAGACTTTTTGCCGATGATTGTATTCTTTATAGGCGTGTAAGGGAAATACAGGACCGCGAAATCTTGCAAAGTGATCTACAAGAGTTAGAGGATTGGACTAAAGTGAATGGGATGATGATCAATGTTACTAAATGAAAGCATATTAAGTTTTCTAGAAAGAAGTCACCCGCATTAAATCATTATACTTTGAACAATGAAATAATTTCCACCGTACCTGACTGCAAATATCTAGGTGTTAAATTATCAGAAAACCTTAAATGGGGAAGCCACATCGAAGATATTACTTCGAAAGCGTATAGAAATCTCCACTTTGTAATGAGAAACTTAAGACGGAGTGGGAAGGGAGTCAGGGAAAGAGCATATAAATCCCTGGTTAGGCCGATTGTCGAATATGCGACGAGTTTTTGGATCCACATGAAACGGGTCTTAAGAAGAAACTCGAAGGCGTACAAAGGAAGGCGGCTAGATACGTCAGCGGAAAGTATAAGAAGGATGAGAGTGTCGGTAAAATGTTAGATGAGTTAGGATGGGAATCATTATCATCGAGAAGGAGGACATTTAGATTAGCGGGTGTATATAATGCGTGGAACTGTAAAGATGGTCGGGAGGAATTACGAGCGAGGTTTGATACTCCTAACTATAGAGGACGTGGCGATCATTTATTAAAAATAAAGGAACGGGAACAGAAAACCGATGTAGTGAAATACTCATTTATTAACAGGGGTATAAGGGAATGGAATGCTTTACCTGGAGAACTTCTCATCCCAATGCCTAAAAACATTAAAATCTTCAAAGCAAAAATTAAAAGCTGCTAAATTCTATGTAGTTCTTATTTTGCATGTTCATTATGTAATGTATTTTAACTTAAGTCTCTTGAACTCGACTATGTATGACTTATATGTATATATGTGTATAGACACTGCAAAATATGGTATGTGGGAAAATTATTTTCAACTTTATGTATTTATGTTTATTCAGATGTGTTGTATGTATATATTAATTGGTTTTATAGAATGTGTACTGTCTGCGGGAGGTTTTTGGAGGGGTTTTCCTCCCGTCTTTGGGCGAATGCCGGACAGTTAGTACATTGTTTTTGCACCCCCTCAACCGTTGCCACCGGGTCCCACGACCTAATCGCGACGGGTAATTCTTAAATAAATAAATAAATATGATTTCATTTAATGCTCTTATCTCCATCCTTCATCTTAATCAATCATTAAGTCCTTGGATATAGCATTCATTATAAAAAAAGTTAAGTAATTGAGTGTTAAGTGTGAGGAAATCCTTAACCAGAATATTTCCAGCGGTGTTTAATGCTAACCAGTGTAAAGATGAGGACTTTACGGTTGGACGTAACTGAATACCGGAATGATGCTGAACGACCAGAATGAAAGAAACAACTGACTGCTATAAACAAAAAGCGTCCAAAAAGATGCCATGTTAAAGAAGAAAGTAATAATTTAGACGGAGTGCATTTATCGGTATGTAAACAGCCTGCTAATTTTTTGACACAGCCCTTATGTGTGATCATAAGGACTGCGGAAGGCAGAATAGAAGCGTATTCTACCCATTTACGAAATAAAGAAATGAGGATCAACAGTTTTAAAATAGTAGTAAAAAGAAGTCTGCGGAAGCGAAATTAACGAGTGTACGAAATATTCGAGCGCTTTGATGCATATGTAGAGAGCGGAGCGGGCGTGAAGACAGAAGATGGCTATCGAGTTGGTAGTGCAAAAGGCGCCGCACGTCAAACGTCAGGGAGCGTGAAATCGGAGGGAGCAATTGGAGTGGAAAAAGAGGGTGAGGAAAAGAGAGAAAATAGCGAAGAGAAAATTGAAGGGATTCCTCTGAAATCAAAACGACTACATAGTTTCGTGCTCCGCAAATTCCTGTCACATAAAATCCCAGAAATGAAGTCGATTGAAGAAATGACGAAGAATAAAAGAGTAAAAGAGCCTTTCTGTGATTCGAATCCTCGGAAAAGCATCTTTCACGCGCAATTCAAACGCGCAAAGGGAAAGAAATCCCAAAGGAAAATGAGAAAGGAGAGCGACGGAGGCGCCATCTGGCATCGGATCGCGTCCTCAGCTTCTTTCCATCGCAGTACCCAATGTCTTCCCTCCTCCCGACATTCCAAGGGAGTCCATGCGGTAATCCGCGTAAGAACGAAGGAAATAAATTCCGAACGATAGAGCGCATTATTTTTCTTTCGAATCGATCCGCTCTGAAAGAAGGTCATATATATGGGCGATCAGTGTGACCGAAGGGAATGATACGGGATACATTTCGTTGCTCACTGTAGGTTACCTTTAATCAACTCAGCATGATTAATAGTCGTCCTAAGGAACTACGTTATTGACTCGTCCGGAACGACCGGTGGCAATTACGTTTTCTTCTATCCCCAGAGGTATTGCTAATTCCATGTTTACGGTTCTACGGGTATTTCTACATCTTACCGGTTGCAGGAAATGTTTATATTTTTTGTCACTTTTCATCATAACAACTCTCCCAAGGTAAAAGCCCTTACTTAAAATTTAAATACACCCCGGCATTGCTGTAAAACCCCGCATTCCTCGCTTGATGCAGGGCGAAAAGAAGATAAAAGAGGTAAACTCGGGATAATCGGGGTGCGTTGCACAACGGCAAACGGGCAGCAAAAATTGCAGAGGAGAATGAAGTGGGCGTTCCCTGAGCGGGCACGAGTTTGAAGTCTAGCATTATAGCTTTCTCTTCTTCGCGTAGAAAAAGGCGGGGAACATGTAGGTATTAGTTGCTGCGGCCAAATTTGCATATTAAGACTTGTAACCTCTAATTCTCGTGGTCGGAAACTTAAGAAAGCGGTTCTGCCTGGAAAAAGAGGTTAATATACAGCTAATCGAATATTCTTAGTTTCAGTAAGTATGAATATATCGATAATATACAATATACAATGTGTGCGTGAGTATACATGAACATCTTAAAAAACCTTATCTCTCTATCCGAATCATTCGACTTTAATAATTTAAAAACATTACTATTAATTGAGCAGCTCCTTCATTACTAAATCACTCATTCAAATAGAAGGGAGAGTTTCAGCGTAAATATGATCATGCTAAAGATTTCTTGGTAATTCTACGTATGGCAGATATTTTGTATATGAAGTTTTGCAATCAGTCTCCTCTTTGAAGGGAACTGTTCTGGTATAAATTATTTTAACAATCCTAACTACAAGAATGGCTCAAATATGCGTTAGTTGCAGTTATGTTCATCTAGAGTTTTCATCCTAGGCAATGCGAATGTCTCCCGGCGCCTCACTGTCGGTTTCCAGTCACAGTGCTTTTATTATTATCGTGTTTACCATCACCAATAAATATTATCAATATATGTTTATCATCACCAATATATACCAATATCGGCATCTTTAAAGTGAAAAAATTCTGTCAAAAAATTTTACCATTTTTTCCACAATTTGCATTCAAATGAAATATGTAAGATTTATAAGGAAAATTAATAATATGAGTAATTAAAAACTAAATGGAGATGTAAAAATGTTATAATGACTTAACAGTCTGATATAACTCTCATGCTTGACCCTAAAGTAATTTGGAGGTGAAAGACTTCTTAACTAACCCCTCCCTCGTCACGCGAAACCTCCAATTTCGTGAATTACGCTCTCCACGCTTTATTTTCAGAACACGGACATTAAGCTTAAGTAGTTCAGCAATAAGGATGACTTGAATTGAGTCGTTTCAAAACAATAATTTAATAATATAATCATCTCCATAATCACGCAGATGTGAGAGACTTAAAATTACTCAACACCTAACAATGGAAAGGCAGATTTCAAGAGTCAAACAAAGTACAGCTAAGGAGAAAAAGAACTGAATATAAAACCATCAGAAGTAATTGCACATAAAAAGGAGTGAAATTTAGTTTGAAAGGTACGAAATTATTTTCTGCGATACTAATTCTGGAAAATACTCAATCTTGCAAATAATGATCTGTAATTTCTAAAAAAATTTCGCAATCTCCAACCCTTTAATCCGCAATATCTTCTTTTCAGTCGATTATTCGATTAGATTAGTCGATTATTAGTTGTAATAACAATTTCAGTGCTAATAATTTAGTGCTATAATATATATAATAATAAAGTGCTATAACTGCTAAGATTATTTCGCATGTGAGCCCCCACCTAGAATCGAACGCGGAACCGCTTTCGCAAAAGTCGAACAGGTTACCCATCCGCTATCCGGAGGACCACACGAATCTTGTTTTCAGTAAGGGGAAGAATAAAAAAATTACTTTGCACATTAAGGTTTAAAACACAAGGAAATACCTGACAAAAAGAGGGAGATCTTATTCAAGTCCCAGTCATATCGCTATTTTTCACATCTGTTTATCCTTGGGTCTTATTTTCAAGTAATGAACAATATGACAACATTTTTTACCATCACAGACTTTCTTCGACGACCATTTGCAGCTATTGCATTCGATCGATCTAAATGCCGCATCTACTATCTATTGTAGCGGTTTCTTAAATTAACTCTTCCTGCCAACTTAATGCTTCAATTTTTCGCTAGTAATGGAATACACAGAGAATATCTCAAAGTAAATTCCTCTTAATCGATTAAAAAAAAGTCTGCTTTAATCTGCCACATCAAGAGATCTTGAATCCTGTAGTTGAATACGGAATCCTTCCTGCGCGGCATAGCTTCATTCAGTAAGTTTCACTGCGTAGCATTCACTTAATAATATGGAACTGACACGATGTCAATTGTTTATATAAATGTTTATTGATTGTAATAACTGCCCGAAAAGTGGGATACCTGGGTTCGAGTCCCAGTCATGGCACTGTTTGTTACATCTGTTTATCCTTGGACGTTCTGCCTTGTTGGATGCTGCTCTACCTACATCATTCTTTATTGACCAAATAATTCTGCTGTAAACTATGAAAAAGCGTCCACCGAATTTTTTATAATAACTAAGACAAGATTTGCTATACCATCGTTATCTAGTTTACGAATCAAAGTCATATGCATCGTAAAAAGTACAGCAATTTCTCCATCTGGTTTATCCAAGCACAAAAATGAGAGCTTAAATACTAAATGTGAATATCGCCTTTACAATTGCTGTGACCTCAAAATCTCGTTTGCTAATCGGCATTCTCGTTGCTAAGGTCAGCTAAGGAAACATTTGAAGTAATATCCTTTGGAAATAATTCCGTGACATTCATCCATTTCAATTAGATGTCATTTCATATACCGATTTATTATACTTATAAAAATTAAGTAGAATTCAAAACAATAATTGTTTCATTAACTTTTACAGTTCCACACATTAGAATAAATTGTGGCAGCATCATACCGCCATTATTTTATGATCACCACAGCTTCACTCCAAAAGCTTCTCTCTAACCCTATTTGGATGAGTCTAGTACACGTTTCTCTTATCACTAACTATCAAAATATATAAAAAAAGAAAAGACTAGATGGTATTGAAATATACATGAAGCAGAAATGAACACCNAAATTATATGATGATATTATATTAAATATATAATTCAATATATGTATCAAATAGGAAGAACATTTTAGAGCGTGACTTAACTAAGTATAGTTTTATTTGAGTTTGAAAAATAATATATCAGTGAATGCTTTTATTTTTGTTTGATTAAACCTTGTTTTAAATTTATTTAAGGTTATCTCCCCTGATTATCAGCGAAAATCGACTAATTCTTTAGAAATTTTAAATAGTATAGCAGAAAAATAGTTTTATTCTCATTCAAAGACCAATTAACTCCAAGGAGTACCTTAAATGTAATTATTTGTCATATTCTTCAAGCCTCTCCACTAAAGCTCTCTTTCCGACAATCTTTGCTCTCGACAAATCAATGGACCAATGAAAAGCAATAGTATAAACCTCGCTCTTTGATGTCTACATTTAGCTCGCTGTAAATTGACCAGCTGAACACAACCATACTGTATTTCATATTCTAAATACTTCCTACGTACTTCACTCCCATTATCCACAAAAACGCCTTCAAACCTTAAGTTAATTTTCCAAGTGAATACTAAATTGTAACCCCTTCATAAAGTCAGAGTATTTGGGAAAGTTCAGGAGCAGAATTAAGACGCCGATTAAGTTTCGACAGAACAAATGCAATATCGAATACATTCCCACTATGGTGTAGCGTCAGTTACAATCTTATTATGGTATAATAACAAATTATGATCTTATTATGATATGATTACATATTTAGCAACGTATCAGTTACTCGCTGCATTTAGGATAGGGAACTTCTAAATCGTTTCCAGATGTTATTAGCCGGCTCTAGAATGATGTAACAAGTTATAGGTAAAATGACGTTATAAATATTTCTCTATTTCTTTACATCAAAAGAAAATTAAATTATGTAGCTTAAAGTATTGTTATGTTCTTAATCGTAACACATTGTATTATACTCAAATTTAACCTGCTAAGGGATATGTTTGGGTTAATTTATTATAGGTATAGATTATAGATGATTTAAATTATGGGCAGATGTGTAAGTGAAAAATGGACCATTATTCTTCTCATTAAATTTAATATCTGACAATTCTGAGAGCTGCGATTCCTTTTTTCAAGATATATAACTTTCGAATCTGCGCATGCGCTATCAGATACTGGAAACGAACGAGACGTGGCGCCACCATGTAATGCGTCCGTCAAATCGTGGAGGCAAAAAAGGAGATGAAGGATAAGATGCGAGGGAAATGGACGAGAAAGAAAGTTCTTCGAGATACACGGTGGCGGCATCTCCTTTCAAAGTTTCGAAAGACGCTCGTATCCGACATATGGCGCCGAATGAGGCCGCAGAATGAATTCCTATCGGATTTCGAACGCGATCTGGATTCCGGCGACGAACAGCTGACCTGGGGACGACTGATTGATGGCTAAGACTCTTGTCCAATTTGCGTCACATACAACGAGATCTTTTAGCGGTGAAATTATGAGTGGCAAGTGTTAGCTGCAAAGAGGCTCGTTCAAATTGGTCTCGTTCTTACCCCAGCAAAATGTGGGATGGTGCGTTCAGCACTATGCAAATGTTGCAAAAAATGAACATACGTTCCAAAGATGAGACTAAAATCCGTTTATAAATAAAGTGGATCTTCATCGATTGGGTAATAATTATTTATGAGACTTAACTTTAAGATTAAGCGTAAAATTAATTTTAGTTCGCATAGATAATAGTAAATACTAGGGCATTAATTATTCAATATATGGCCTAGCATGAGTTTCCAGTATTTCATAAGCGAGTAATAAAATAATTACTCATACTTGAACGAGGAAGAGTGAAAAAAAATTAATTATTTTAGAAATAATATGTCAAACGACTATCAAAACAGAAATATGGAATTTAAAAGAAGTAATAAATCTAAAATTACAATTACAATAATTTTACATAACATTAACTATAATTGTCCTAAGACTGCCTAGGTGTGATTCGAATTAATGTTAAACACTCGTAAGATCAACCCTGAGCAGCAAAGAGCAAACAAAAATTATTATAAAAGTATAGTCAAGCAGGGGAGCCACATAAATACACCAACAATAACGGGGATCTTCTTTCCTTAATTACATTGTACATAGCTTAATGATTTTTCTCGTATTATAGCCAGATTACGTTACAAAAAAGCAAAGCATATCAAATTTACCTTCTCCGTGCATTGAAATATTTCCTCCTAGAAATCTCGCAGTAAAAAATAAAAAAAATCAAGGATTAAAGAAAGGTAATCGGTTTTATGATACGATATCGGTATCGTCGATTACTTTTGACAGTTTTTCAATAAAAATATGTGATACTGGAACTATATAACTGAATTATGGTAACTTCGATGGCCAATGTAAAGTACAGAATATATCAAATTTTGGTACGTTCTATGACTGTATAATGTTCATAGGCTCCCGGATAGCCAAGTGGGAAACGCGTTCGACTTCGGTGAAAGCGGTCCCAGGTTCGATTCCCGGTGGGGGCCTATGTGACAAATGACCTAAGCTGTCGAAGCACTTTTAACAATACTACTACTACTATAATATTCATGAATACATCCCTGAACAATTAAAATTCTAAAACCTCATGTTATTTACCCAGAATTAAAGAAAGAAACTGAGAAGTACAACAGCCTACTATAAAACGACAACTTAGAAAACAAAAATGAAAACCTCCATCGGAATGTCTCCGTGAGAAAAATTTTTACACGCCGCGTTCAATTAACATAATTCCTCTACCGTAAACAACCGAAACGGAAAGTCGATTTTTTCACACTTATCGCTTAAGTAACACCGTTACCGAATCGCGCGTAATTTGGGCCTCTTCTCCCTCTTGTCCCTGAAATTACTCCCGATGGCTAGAACCCGAAATAAAGAGTTCTAAAATTATATTCGAGTAAACTTATCCGCACGGAGATATTAATTGAGGTAAAGCGCTGCTCACAAGAAAGCGAAGAGGATTTCCTCGAAATTATCGCCATTTGCGGTATTTCACTACGACTTCCCGTTTCCTCATTATTAGCATTCCTTCCTGAGCCCACTACACCCCTAAACCACCCCTCTACGCCCCCACCCTCCCATACCTCGTAACCAACCCCTTGTTGAGACTGGGCGCACAGAATCGCTCTTCAATTTGGAGGCAAATTGCCCTTCCTTGAGACCACGGTTCCCCTCGTATCACAATACTATGGGAAAAAGAGTGTTTGCTGTGGGTGGCAGTTGCGGGGGATTTTGATCGGTGATGAAGCGCGTGGAGGCTGAATTAGTGAGAGCGATCACGAGCGTGGGGTAGAGAATGAACGGAGGAATAAAAGGACGTTCCCCAAGCGGTATTCCCAAGGCATATTGAGATCATCCTCATTATGTTACTTGGAAAAAAGGAAGGATGACCCTCCATAATGTATGAAAATCATTCTTCTTCCGAAACACAGTCATACAGACCTAGTTCTGGGTAAACGGTGAACGTGTTTATCCGAATAATAGTCAGCAGGATATACATTCCGAGCAATGATTCGTTCACTTTCCGAGAGAAAAAAAATTCATACTGAGCGTAGCTGTGATTTTTAGCTGCCTTATTAGTTTAAATGTTGCATAATGTCTACATTATTGAACATGACAATTTTAAAGAGATTGCTTTGGTCCCAAACATTGACTCTGACATGAACAATAATTAACGTCTTCGACAAAAAAAAAAACAAGAATGAAAGCAAAATTTGTAGGATTCAAAACCATAGGAGTTGCATGTACTCACAAATTAGTATTTACCTATTAATACTTTCAAAATTACATGGAATATACCTAAATAATTTACAGAAAACCGTTCGAAATTATTCCATCTTTCCCACATTCATGTCTTTTCGAACATTTGAACTTCATAAGTATTTCTTCAATGAGTTTGTACAGGAGAATCTCCTTGGAGGCCCAAAATCTCACTCTACGTTTTACGAAACACACGGCATTCGATTCAAATCACAGACGGAAGGGAGCTGAAAACTGGAATAACAGTTATTATCTCCGGGGCTAGTTAGGTTTTCACTCGAATTAAATTACCTGCCTCATAAAGAATTCCGAATACTTTTCCCTGCTTCTGCTAATTAATCCACTTATTAGCCCTCCGTCATGCCCAACGCTCTGCCCAAAAGAATCGCCGTGAGATGACGACAAGTTTGGATTTGGAAGTCTGTAGCCAGTCTGTTCTTATTGAGCTAATTTATGGATCCTAGTTATCTTTCAGAAAATTTTAACAAATCAGTTTTGATTAATTTGGTCATATACATTTCAGAATTCCAAATTTATTTTTCCGGCCTATTTTTCAGAATGAAGAAACTAAGGCTTATATTTAATAACCAAGCGACAAGTTTTACCGGAAAATTGCTCAACATACCATTAAATTTTTATGAAGATATTTAATCAAATGTAAAAAACATTTTTTGTGTTGCATTTCACTTAAAAAATAAGGCTGTAATAGTTGATCTACAATATATTTCTGTCAAGGTTGTCATATTTTAATTTCATTCAAGAATCACTAATGATAAGAATCAATCCAGGATATAAATATCTATTCATTTATTACTTTATGTAGTGGGGTCAAAATGATTTTTGAAGTCACATAATAGTATGACAACCTTATTTTAACCGAGATCTAGGGGCAAATTGTTTTCAAAAGAATCTAGAAAACGAAAGTATATAAAATTGATACAGAAGTTCATATCAAATAATAATAATCAAATGTTAAAGGCTTACCTGAATGCAGTCGGAGACGTTTATAGGTAATAAATAACCCTAAGATAACTTTCTATTATACATACGCTCTGTGTGGGCTCCACTCCAATTTTATATTACACTAAAAAAATATTGGAAGTTAACTTCAGAGCAAGCGGAATAAATTTAGTAAGTTTTTGTACCCCATTAAAATAAATTGCTCTCTTACAATCGATCGATTTCGTATTATTTGAGCTCGATTCAAGTGAATTCGCTGTGATGAATGCAATTTTGCGGTTGCCACGTGCGTCCAGTTTACTCAAGCATTGCGATATATCCCAGCATGGCGAGCTGTAAGTGCCTTGAGGAAACTGTAGATTAATGAAGCCAAATCATCGTATTTACAGAAACGAATGTGATGTGCCTTAACAAACATATTATAAGAAAGCTTATTAGCAATCGTATCGGAAAATTGTGTATCAGGACTCAAAGGCTATCTTTATTTTAAACAGAAGGTGTTCATGGGTACGTATTGAATTCGGGTCTTGTATTCTTAGTGAAAACAACAGCAAGATTCATAGTGTTCGTTGTTGTTAAATGGGAGATTTCGAATTTATATCGTCAATATTTTCCGTCAAAATTGGCTCGTACTTATTTACTAAATAATTTTTTATAATGAGAATACGTTATTCCATAAATATTTACATTTATTTTGCTATTGGATATTATAGTCTTACTCTAGATTATTTATTTTACTTGTTAAAAGTGCTTCGACAGCTAAGGTCATTTCGCACGTGAGCCCCCACCAGGAATCGAACCCGGGACCGCTTTTACCACAGTCAAACGCGTTGCCCACTTGGCTATCTGGGAGCCCCTAGATTATTTAAATTACCACCATGAGTTAGAGGAAGTAGAAAATAAAAAGATGATGCATAATTTTTTCATACATATATGGACTAGGATATGGTTTCGGAGAATCGGAAACTTTATTCCATGCTCAGGTGTTACTACAGAAGTATATCATTATTTGCATAAGTTATGGGAATCCATTTTTATAGAAGGCAACTTATTAGCAAATAGAATAGGGTAAAAAATTCCTGCAAAAGTAAAAAGATAAACCTAGTTCATCGATAATGAAACGTTTCCAATCCTAGTTCTAACAAGAATGTTCTTTGTTGTCTGCGAACTCTAAATTTTTCCTTTTGATGCATAGCAGTAGACGTGAAGACTTCAGAAGATTCAGTCTAGATCAGACAGTCGTAGAAAATAAGTAGTTACGGCATTCGATTCCTCAAAATCAGTTTCTAAAAAAACCCTCCAAAATTCCTTTGGCAGGGGCTAGACTCTGCCAACACTTTTTCCTCCAAAACTGAAGACAAATTCTCCGCACCAAGGTGGTCGATAGCGGAAAACCGTTCTCGGCTCTATTTTCCGCTCGAAATGTTAGCGATCGCGAACGGGCGAGTATTTATTTTTTTCCATACCTCAGACGAAATTCCCAAGAAACGCGGCTAATATCCTCGAGGAATTTAAACGATATTTTCGAACGTTTCATCACCACCTTTTACCCCAGAGCGCTCCTCGGCAATTCCTATCACGTACTTACCTAAGTAATTTCCCACTCTATCTCCCGCATACAAAAAGTACCCCCCTTATCTCTCCTTTTTTAATTCCTCCCGCGACCTCATCCTATCTTTTTTTATTCATTTGTGAACGGATAGCTCCGACATATTCCTCCCCTACGAAAAAACTCCGTCCGCCTCCGGACACACCGAAAGCCCCCAACTCGCACGACATGGCACCAGCTAATATCCGGAATCCCAAACCACTTTTACTCCACCCATCCCTCCTTTATCTCTAAACCCCCTCCTCACCTCTCCCCTTAAAGGGGCAGAAAAACCACCCACCCCGCAACCCACCCACGTAAACACCTTCCACCGCGTGGTTCACCCAATCGGGTTCTCCCTACTCGCTCCGCGGCCGACTACGAAACCCGATTGGCCGAAGACTACGCTATCTCTCGCGCCAACGCCCCGAAATTAACTTCGAGGGGGAACGAGATTTTCTTTTTTTTTCAAAGTGGGAGGAAATAGGAAATAAAAAGATAAAAAAACGCGAGCCTCTCTCAGGCTCATACGAGCTCGGTTGGGAAAACCGTGCCAAGGATGGGAAAGGGTGGTCGAAACACGTACGCAGTCCCCCGTCCACGAGGCTTTCCGACGCACCTAGCCCTCTCCCCTCTTTCTTTCCTCTTCACCTCATTCCGATCTAAGACCTGGCTTCATAACCTTCGCTTCTACCGCCAGTCTGCGCTATCGTCGCATCCACGCCTACTCCATTCTCTCTCCGTTAATGCTCAAACCTTGATCCCCCTCTACCTATTCCTCCTCTCCTTCTCTAAGTCTCTTCCATTCTCCGCTCTTTCTCCTTGACGGCCCCACTGTAGGATACCATCTATGGATTCTTCCTTATCGTACGAACTCGATGTTAAAGTATTTGGGCCTTCCAGTTTCGAATAACGCTTGTCTCGCCTTTCGCATTCTTATTCTTTTGTTTGTTGTTTAGCTAGCTGGCATTGTCCATCGCTTCCTATATTCTTACTCACTCCTTCCTTCTTTCATACCTTTTTCTTCATATTCTGTTCTTTAACCTCCAGTTTGCTGATTTTACAGAAAATTCTTGGACTATGGATATCCAGAAAAAGTTTATCGAAAAGACTACGGTTCTGTATTATGATGTATACTTTAAGTGAAGTTTAACTAATATTCACTTTAGTGCACGGTTTTCTATAGTTTTCCTAGAATTAAAGAGAAGATAATACTTGTATCAAGATGATGGGTACTTTGGACGTTTAGCAGCGAGACGATAGATTTCTATGAAAATTAGGATAATGTAACTTTGAAAAACGTAAACTCTTTCCTCAAAAACTCGCTATTTGTAATAGGAAAAATAATACAATAACTCAAAGTAATTCGTCCATAGAATTTTAAATTTAATTTCACTGCAATATACTCTTCTATTTTTCATTAAAAGTTAAATCAATTCACGTTTTCATCGAAATTCGTTTCACAAGGAATTTTTTCGATAGTTCAATAAATTCAAATTGCTATAAACTGCTTATAACATTTTAAATTTATAATATAACCTGTGATTTACTGTCTTATAGATCATTACGTTCATTATTTTCTCAAGTGATGTAGCGGTCTACGCTAGCCAAAATCCCACGAAGTGGAAGAACCAGATCACAGTTAAAAAAACAGCAATTAAATTGAGGGACCGCATTCTTTTCGACACGGAAAATGAAGGCTCTTAACTTTCAAATGATATCCTTCTTGACTACAAGTTTGGGTCTCCAACTATCCATTCGAATCTCATAAGTACGTAACTCCAAATTCTGTTGACGTTTTACCTAATGTTCCTCTTCTGCTATATTTTAAAAATGACTATTTATTATTGACTGACCAAAGTAATTTTTTCTTCTGCAACTTCGAATAGTTTAAAATTCCATGAGTATTATTAATTCCGAAGTCTTGAAATATTTCGTTTCAATCCACTGTTTAGGTACGTTGATGCATGTGTTAAACAGATTTTATAAGTCACTTCGTGAGTCGCAGATTATGTATTTCAGTGTGATTATAAAAACTAATGTTTTGATGAAAAATCTTCGTTTGATATTTTGGCAGTAGTACTTAACGTTGCACAGTCATTTCCCGAAGTTACACGATAGGTGGGGTGTAACTATGCATCAAATACATTAAATATTGTTTAATTGTGACCAAGGACTAAAAAACTCAGTTCAGAAAAAGATAATAAAGATTGATTATCTTAACACATTAACGCAAAACATTTAAAATTAAATGAGTCTTGTAAACCGAAGTTCTTTCGATGTGGATAGCTTCATAAAATCCAACACACTGACGACACTGTCTTTTTTTTGCCTTCACGCAGAATCTATAGTAGCAAGCTGATCTTATAATTCCTTGCTTTGTAAATATTCAACGCCTTCTTCCTTGGAGTCTATATTTCGTTGTATTTGTAAGTCTTTTTCAATTAAACCGAGAGCTTCAGTCAAGCTTGCCATTACCATGTGCTTTTCTAGAGGAACAGTATCTGAAGTATCGGATTCTTCATTAGCGGTTTGTTTACAAATCTCTATGAGCTTATCGATTGTCAGCTTCTGATTACGTGAAACCAACAGCTCGTTCACATCTTCCAAATTTAATTGCCTTGCAATTGACTTGATTGACTACCTCTATCACATGATCAGTTTCCGGCATTGTTCTTCTCTGTTTTGAAAAATAATGGACAAAGTTTTTTCCGGGAGAAGAAAATCACAAACTGCGTAACTCCGAATACATGTAAGTTGGGGTAGCGTAAGTCCGGGTGTTACTGTTACAGTTTCTCACGTTTTACAGTAGTTTTTACCAAAATTTGCTTTCTTCCTCCTCATTTATGAAGCTTTAGAGCTAAGAACTGTGTTGAGGATTTCAAAATTGAGCCAAAGGGCCGTTCAGAAAAGGTTAGAGGGCCGCATATGGCCCTTGGGATGCGTTTGAGACACTCCTGGTATAAGTATATCCTGTTGGCCACCTTCAGGTGTGCTTGAGGGTAGATAAGGTAGCAGGGCAGGATGCATAATATGTACTCTTTCGAGAACGTATTTTATATAATTTATTAATCAGTTTTAACTATCCTTTCCCTTACACCTTCCTTGCATCAATTCCCGTCCTATACCAAAAGACACAAAATGAACAAATTCTACGGCCTACTTATTCGTTGTCGTTGCATTCTTTGCGATTTCATATATTTTTTAATGCGGGAACGAAATGCGCCGCTTCTCATTAAGTTCATTAATGCTGAATCGAATAATGGTCTTCTTCGCTAAATGTCTAATCGGTAATTAAAATCGCTATCTTGGGTTACTTTGCACTATAGTGGTTTACTATACCATATCTTACGCCCTCTTTAACGAGAAAATTTCGTTGGGCACTGATTTCTTTTTACGCTCTCCTAATTTCTAAGTGAATTTTCCGACTAAATTGCTTCTTTTGAAGCCTTCTTATGCATGTCCAATGCTATCATGACTCCATTCCATTCCTCACATCATTCAGTATCCCTATTTTGTTCCAGTCTCTGAAGCTCCACCGTATCAACTCTTCTCCCACAGAAATCCCAAGATAGGAGGAGCCTCAAACTTCATAAACTCACTCTCAATCTACCTGTGGGAAATTCGCAAAGACTTTTCCCATCCCTTACAATGGGGGAGCAGAGGAAATGAGATAATCGAATGAATGGTTACGAGTGATGACTGGCCGGAAAGGAAGATGCTCCGAAAACTTTTGAGGATGCGGTGGCCATACAATGAGAGCGCCTCCTTCCACGGTCGAAGGAAAAATCTATTCCATAAAAGTTGTCTTTATTAACAAAAATGTGAGAAAAGAATTAAATTCACTTAAATCTAAGACCAACGTAGTTTTCCTTAATGTTTCAATATACTCCTAAATTCTCCTATTCAATCATTTCTTACATAGTACCTTTCAACGTGAAGATGTGACTCAAAGTTCCAAGCGTGACTTGATGTAAATTCTTCATAATTAGGTTTAAGAATGAAATTTATTTTGCAAAATTTCCAAATGTTTTATTTAAATTTCACTACCTTGGTCTCGTAGCTGAGCATAAATAAGTTGGGTCACCTATCGAACCTTAACTAATGATGAGGATGAATCTCAGCAGGAAAACGTTGGTTATTGCATTGAAAAATATTCGAGGAAATTTTATAAAATTTGTTTCATGCATACAAACGATTAATTATGCCTTTTAAATTACTACAGGGAAGAAGAAGTTTACCCCACACCTACCAACAGCAAGAAATTCAATAATAGATAATATTCGATTCGATAATAAAAAATTTCGATTAAAAATATAATATGGCCCTCAAGCAACAAAAACTGACAAATGATTCCACACATAACACCGAAAGAAGCAAAATTATTTTCTGTCACCTTATATTACCTTAAAGCAAAACAAATACTTAATGCTGAAATGCAAATGTAAAAAATGCAAAAATGTAATTAACACTTCCTATGCTTTGGAAACGGAATTCTTAACTCCTTTTCATATCTAAAATTTAAATCAAGTCAAGAACACAGGGAAAATTGTTATCCCTTCAAATTTTTAGTATTATTGAAATTAAACGGAAAGCAAAATGTCATTCGATACAAATTTTACGGTTCTTCCTATTTGGATAATTAATCCCTCTTCACCTACATTTCAAAATTTGACATATCCTTCAGCAAACCTCATCTCAAATAGTGTGGATTCTCACAGAGAAAATATTTCACATCGCTATTTATCTGTAAGATGAGGTATTACGATTCTCTGATTTTTGCAAGTTTCATTAATTAAGGGATAATATTCTGTAACTTACCATTTGGATTAATGCACCTCAATTTTCTTGAGCTTTGAATGTCTTTCTTTAATGCACTGGGTAATGCGGGTAATTCTTGATTACAATTCATTACTGTAAAAAAACATACATGCGATTTGGTTATTGCTTAAATACCTTGAGAATTTTAATTGAAGTTAATTAATTTACTTTTTCAAAGATAATTTGGAGAAATCAAATTTCAGAATGTAAATACTGTAAAGATCTGTACAAAAATGCTTTCATTTGCTAGTGAATTTGTTTTAGAAAACGGAAATCTGTAATGGAATCATATAGAAAAAATTAGGCTGAAATTGAATAATTATAACTTTGTTAGGACACAAATTTTCTCTAATATTTACCCCAAGTTGAATATTTTTGATATATTTTCTATTTTATCATATGTCTAAAGGCTGGTGCCTTGTCGATGCAACCATTCCTCTCTGTTACTTGCTGATCCCTTCAATGTCACATAATTGCTGCATCCTATCCTCCTCTGAATCTCGTCCAAATACTTCTTCCTAGGCCGTCCTCTTCCTTTCTTTCCTAGTAGGTACTTTCTCTTCAAGAATGTTAGTCATGAATGCATTGTGTCTGATGACATATCCAATAAATTTTATTTTGTACTTCCCTTAAAACTTCCAGATTTGTTTTTCTTTCCACCCAGCTTGTTCTTGTCCTCTTTCGCCATATCCACATTTCAGCAGCTTCAAGTCTACTCCTTTCTAATTTGCCAATAGTCCAACTTTCACTTCCACACAGCAGAGTATTCCATTTTTGCAAATGCTTTCCTGATATCTATATTCATGTGTTTACTGGTTAAATATTTTTCTTAGTCATAAATGCCTGTTTTGCCAAAGCAATCCGTCTCTTCACTTCCATTAAGCTTCTATTGTCCTCTGTGATTATACTACCAAGATAGAAAAACTGTTCCACCTGATCATTTCTGGTGTTGTCAATTTTTATATTGGTTTTGATTTCTTCCATATTTTTTCGTACTACCATTACTTTTGTTTTTCGTTTATTCACTTTTAATTTCCATTGTTTAAGAGTGTCTGATAGGACTTGCAGCATTCGATTCATTCCTTTTTCGGAGTTTGCAACTATAACGATGTCATCAGCAAATCTGATACTGTTAAATACCTATTTTCTATTTAATAACTAATTATATTCTATTTCGCTTCAGATAGAAAATTTTCCTTGAGCTCCGAAGCTTTCTTTGGATGTTATCAAAAGAATTTTTACGGTAGTTTAAAGTAAAAAGGTTATTTAGATCCCTTCAGCAGTAATTCAGAAAAATTTCATTTAAAGAGCCACTACATATTCCTACTAAAAGACAACTGAAGGCAATTTACATCACTAGAATGACAACACGCCGGAGTTTAATCAATATGCAAGCGTTCCCCATCTTATGATCAGTGATGTTAATTAGTTTCATATAATACAACTTAATGTCTAAAGAATGCCTTGAGTAAATAAATACGATATTTCTTAATAATACTAATACAATAACCGAAATTTCTATTGTCATACATTTTAATGTTTAAAAATTCTGAATATCTAGCCTCAAAATTCTAACTTGTCTCTTGTGTAAGCAATTAATTAATTCTGGCACACCATTATATATCATTCAGTGGAAAAAAATCTGGTTACATAATACTGAAAATTTAGACGTAGTCAGATTTCCTTTTCATTGAACTAAAAATGTAACCAAAAGTTCTTTCCCTGATTTTACTCTTATGGACTCTTATAAGAAAATTTGAACTTAATTAAGCGAATCGAAAATAGATTGAATAGGCCTCAGTAGGCTGAGCTTTCGAGCTTTTCGCGCATTCGTTCCCTACATTCACTATCTATGAATTTTTTAAAGTTTACACCACTAAAATTTCCCAATATTAAGGAAACAGGATTAGCGTTACTATAATTTTGGTGAAGATGCTATTACCATCTACGAAATGACTAAGATGCTTTAAAACATAATCTGCAGTGAAGCAATAAATCACCTTTCGAAACACTTGCTAATAGCATGTACTGTTTAGTCCGTTTTTACTGATGGAAAATGCTCCGTTTTCGACTTTTAGGGATGTGGTCAAGTCACCGTAATACATATTAAAACGCTCCATTAGAGTGAACTTTTTACTATACCACACAAAAACAACCTACACACGACCATGGTTTCGTAGCATGGCTACATGTGTGTAGGTTGTTTTTGTGTGGTATAGTAAAAAGTTCACTCTAATGGAGCGTTTTAATATGTTTAATATTAATAATTACCACAAGGTTAGCCCTGAGTCTGTATCGTTCACCGTAATACTACCGTAAATGATACATTACACAGCCATTTTTGGGCTGATTGAAAATTCCACCTAATCATTTCAACTGTACTCGTGGGTTCTGTTGAGCTCTAAACGCATGAAATCCCTTTAATTGATCCTAAATAGCTGAAAATCGAAATACGTTCCATCCTCAGCCATTCTCATTAGTCCGTAGGTCTTTTGTTCGGTCGACCACTTTCCACGAGCTTCGCCATAGGTCGCGTGGTCTGTCACCGGAAAGGAGTCCGATGGCCGGTATGCGATAAGCGAACTGTCTAATTGAGGGACAATGAGGGAGACGAGGTCTCACTCCCTTTTCCCATTCTGATGCCGTCGAGTTTTTTTTTTCAACCCGCAGCGCTTTCCGCCAACAGCGAGCACGCGCATTCCGACAAAAAACATCACCTCTTTAATTCCGGATGCGATGAAAATCAAGAGGATGTGAAACGTATAAAAATCGTATTTCATGGTTCATGTTCTCGGTGTCAGAGATATTTTTCTCATTTCACGTAGCATTAAGGTAGGCAGCAGCGGGACGCGAAATTTTTGAGGCAAAATATCCGGAACACAATGCTTAAATTGAATCACGGGTTGTAGGTCAAGAGTGGGGTTATAAAGTTTTCCCGAGTGCAATTTTCATCGCTTATCAGGCCCGCTTTCCCGAAAATTTGGGGGACGTAGTAGACCATTTGTAGGCATACGTTGCCCGCATTTGGTGCTAAAAACCGCAGGTTTTCTTCAAAAAATTTGCTTGCGAGGTTTTATGACACAGGAACTAAGTCAAGCTTCGTACTTTAAATAAAATATTTCCTTGCTGCTCCCTTTTACTTACAAACGCTGTAATTTAAATCTTTCAAGACTGAATTGGAGCTAATTTGCCTAACACCAAGCGGGCTAATTTTAAGAGACAACAGAAAGAAACATCATTTACGTCATTAACGGGATTTCTTCTACACTGTCGTTGAAATGATAAAAAATATTCCCATACAATAAGACCCTACTGCTACAAATAGTGTGAATTCAGCTACAAGTTCTCAGAGTCTGTAACCATTAAAAAATATTAGGGTTTTTTTATAATTTTACGTGTATAAAGATGCCTCATTTCCTATAACATATATCTAAATATATGCTAGGAAAACCGTAAACCGCAAAATGAGTGATGATCGTTCATCAGAACTCTTACCTACTTCTCCAAGCTTTTGAGATGTATCGCATGAATCTGAGACAAAACTACCGAAATATAATATGCCTTTATACGCTACAAAATATTGTGATTGTGACAAGGTAATGACTTCTATTTACACTAAGAATAGGAAAAACACTTCTATGGTAAACCAGCGAAATAATGTGCTTTTTAATTTTCTTTTTTGCTTCTTGATTTTATTTTAGAAAATGTCTAAATGGTTAAATTTCAATCCATTCATGAGTACATGTGAGTGAATTGCTCTCATTACCAAATATATGACGGAGTTAGATTTTGTTTTCATAGGACTAAATATGCCACTCATCTGAAACCTTCCCAAACTAAAATAAATTTGCAAATAGTTGTAATCTGCGTCATAATTTTAAATAATATGAAACTGATATTTTTAAGCGAAAAGCAGAGAAAGTTTATTTCCTCTCTCTTTTAGTAAAATTCATGAAGAAAAATAACCTTAACTGTATCGACTGAGTATGTGCTCTTATGTCGTTCTGCTCTTAATTTTTTCCCTTTAGGCCTACTTATTGCCAAAGGTATGTATAAAAAACTAGAGAAAGCACTAGACCATTTTATTCCGAGCACATCGTGATAATAAATACAAATCTAATTAAGATGAATTACAGATTGCCAGAAATGAAGACGTGACACTGATATAAAGAAGATACTTTGATGTCACTATTAGGCCCTTTACTTGAAAATTTGAAAAAGTATTTTTCAAGTATTTGAAAATACTTGAAAATTTATGCGCAGAATTGAAAAATTAGAGACAAAAATGACAGGCGTACTACCAAACTTTTAAGTCCCCTTCAAATTCCCATCCTATGGATGAATGGGAAAAGCGGTTTTCTTACCGGCTATTCTCGAGCTGCAGCTGTGATTATTCATTCATTATCGAAGCAATCCACCCTTTTTCAGCTGCGAGGAAAATTTCCAAATTTATTTAATGATAGGAATGAAATTATCGCCAACCCATTATAGCTAAGGTTTCATTATTGTAAGAGAGTAAGTGTTTAAAGTGCACGTAATCAACAATTTTAAAATCATAATTTTTATAGATTTGAGAGTTTTTAACCTCAATGATGTTTCGTCACTATGTCCATCCACCCACTAAGCTGGAATTATCTTATTAGCATATTTTTGAGAGGGAAGCAATTCATCAAATGAGGCTGCGGAAAGATTCACAAAGCTCTATGTAAAAGTTTGGAGACTTTTCGGCGCCGGAACAAGAATTCTAAGTTAAGCAAATATTTAGTAATGAAAATAATAATAAAATTGAGCTAAGTCGTTATTTATAATACTATCGAAAATCAATTCATAACATCTCCAGCTAATTTTTAAAAATGAGAATATACCAACAAAATACATTGAATTCAATGTGCCTCCCATAGTAACAATGCAAATGATGTAAATGAGTGATGCAAATCGTCCAAGTATCTACATCTTCATAAATACCCTGCAAGCCGCCTTTCGGCGCGTGGCAGGGGGTGTAGATTTTCCTATGCATAATAATAATGAATATTGAACATGATGCGGTTAATGTTTGGCTGAATATTTCAGGAGGCATCAATTTTTTCTTTCTATCCTCTCTACGTATATATGATCAATGTGGAGTCAATAGGGTTTCTCGGTTTTGGTTATTTAAATAGTACCATTACTAGTACCATTTAGTAGTTGCCCTTCCCGTGCTTATAATACTGGGTTCTTTCTCAAAACATTGAACATTATACTACCATCATCGAAGGTGAATGGATAACCAAGTTGGTTAATTGGGCTATAATGACGCCTACTCAGGATCAAGCCTCGGATAATATCTGGATTTTTATTTGCTGAAGTAAATGGTTATAGAGCATGAAGTATAAATCATGGAAAACTAAACTATCAATGGTACAATAGATATAGTTTATTGATATTCATTTCATTTGTATATTTTACAGATTTCATCCCGTTTTTAATCAAATATTGCAGGTCGAGCGCTTGTTCATTTATACATAGTTACGACAAATAAATATTGAATGCAAGCTACAAAATAAAAATGTATTAACAATCTGGTTCAGATCAAATTAATCTAGCTCAAGTTCGTAAGTAACTTCTAGCAGCGCACAGGAAGAGCTTAACAAGTAGGCATTTTTTAATAAGAAAAAACTTCATCCACTTTCTTGAGTGAAATCTGACGAATGATGATTCATTCCATTCCAAACATAAAACAATATCGGCATCTTAGAGGAAGGAGATAAAAATTTAAAACAGTTTCTAAATGGGATCAAGATGACCCAGACATAACCGAGCTTGAAACTGCGCGATCTTTAGAGTAATAAAAATCTACAACGATTGTTTTGGGATCCTTATTTCAATTCTACATTTACATATACAACCCGCGAACTGCCTTTCAGCATGGGGCGAATTGTTTATAGTTTCTTCATAATCAACATTAAATTTGGGTGATGAGAATTCGCTTAACATTAGCTAGAATGCAACTTTTTGGGATTCTTATCCATTTCCTGCTAGTAAGGCCACAGCTGGCGTTTTCAGTAATGATTTTCAGATCTGCTGCCTAAGACATTTACGAATCTGGTTCGCAGACAGCCACTCAAACCACGTACTTTCCGCATCACAGACCAAGGTGCTTTGCTTTGCGATTCTTCGCCGCTGTTTTTGCAACGCGCAATAACGAGCCGAAGAGATCATAGGCGTAGGAAATTATTTCCTCTTTTGTCCAACAACGAGTCATCGACAGAGTAAAGAATTTGCGGTCGATGAAAGCGGATACATCCCTTTCTGGTTTCTTATCTTGAAGTTTAATTATAGGACTCTTTAACTCATAACGGTTTTCATGAATACAGGAGAGAGTGCATTTTAGTTATCTGAGAGTTCAGGTTCGTCATAAATATCAACTAACGTATCTTTAACGTATAAAATCAAAAACGTTTAAAACTTTTTCTGAGGCATTGAATTTTCCGCGTTTAAGCTACGCACGGCATAATTAAAGCATAACTGCCCTACATTATCCTTAAATCTCCATAGTAAAAATTCAAATCCAGTAATTGCGCAAAACATTCCATACGTTATGGTGCCGGTAAGAAGGCCACCGGCAAGCTAATGCTAATCCCATTTGGAATTAAAATACGATTAATTTCTATTATGTTAAGACTAATCTCGTAAACCTAATCGTTTGATTTTATTAACTTCTATTTTACAAACCTTGCGTTCGAGGGCACGATTTTTCTAATTTTGATCAATCGGGTGTTTATTGATACGTCACTATAAATAACAGCTATCCTCTATCGTATCTATAGAAATAAACACGAAACAGAAATGAAAAGAAAAATAAAATCTTTCTCGCACAAAAAAATTTCAACTTATAGAAATTGTCATCATCTGATTAAAGCGCAAAAATTGAGATAAAAAAGAACTGAAATGCGAGAAAAAGAATCTTTCGTGATTTTAAAACTCAATAAAACTGCCGAATGGTTAACATTTTCATAGGATTAAAATATGAATTATATACTGTTGATTATTTATTATTACAGGATATATCTATTACTTAACTGTGAATTTATTCTGGAATTCCCAAGTTTGAGAGATGAGCAAGTTGATACCATTATGAAAAAATGTCTTTCAAGAAGTGTGAACCTTGCGAATTACCCCCAAGAATCTAAATCAGACAGAACGTTTGACGACGATAACCAGAACAAAATGAAAAATTTCCTCGATTTCCTAAAAGGGATACAGCTACTATCAGATCAGATACCAGGAACTGGCTTAACTTTTCGCTGGAGACCTTGGGGATCTGTGAAGATAGTTATTACCAACAAAAGGTTTATCTCCATGCAGTTTATCTGCGTATTTTTATTTCCAGGACAGATGACAATCACCACAATGCAAGACTTCTCCCTTCTGCTGTCATATGGCTGTCTCTCAGTTCAATTTTCAAACTACACGAAGAGAAAATCAGCAGAAGGAAATGTTTTTGGTGAATAGTACTCCCATTCAGTGGATCAAATGATGGTGTATTCGTTTATCTTTGAAGTCGATAAATGATCGCTTACAAGCGTGGCACTAACTTGTTTAGGAAACAATACATACTTCAAAAAAAAAATTACAGAGTAGCATTTACATAAATGAGTTTGTGGATCTTTATAGAAAGCTATCATGGAGATGTTCAGGAAAAGATGCAAATGTAAAAAGGTGAAAATTTTAAGACAGATCTATACTAGCGTGATAACTAAAAATAATAAATAATCTCATCAATACGGAACGTACTTGGGATGCGTTTGTTTGAACAAGACATCGAAAATTAAATTTGAAATCTTATATTAAATTCAAAATTGTTTCTTTCATTGCGCGCAGTTATCCGTTTTTCATCCAATTCTAATTACTCACCTATGTCTATACAATTATTGAATTGCTTATTTCGTGGACTAATGGCACTCGACCTACATAAAATTCATATGAAAAACCACCAACACTCCTTCTCTTGACTGAAAATCAAACCCTCGTTTGCTGCAGGGTAAGATTAATACCCATCACTTCACCATCGACGCTGTCAAACCCGACTCATTACAACTTATTATAACGCACATTATCCCCATCGGTTCAAATAGTGTTTAGCTACTTGGACAAATTCTACCCAAGGCATTGGCCTTTGCTAACGAAATTTTCCAAAGAAAATTTTTCGTAACAGCGCTCTATAAGAATTTAAAGTTTCAAATTGTTCTTGACGACAGAAGGCGATTTTCTTCTGCATTTAGCATCAAATAGCCTCTTGGGAAGTTCACTGTTGGGAAACGGTATCCGTACCAAATTACGCACATTTTCAGTCAGAAAAATCTCAGGTAATTCGAGTAAAAGGTAGGGATGCTCATTTAATCCCGGACAGATGAGAAGAGCAACTATTGCGACCCTTCCTGTTTCCCCGACAAACCAACACCCCCGATACCTCCTCCGTCGCTTCCGACCAGCCATAAAAAAGAAAGCATCCCGAGACGCAAAAAAGCGAGAAATGTGTGATCGTTTGGGATTTTTTTCTGCCTCTGCAAAGGCGTAATAACCGCACATCGTAGCGGAGAAGGATTCCTTTTTTCCCCAACCATCGGAGTAGTCGGCCCTATTGGTTGCGGTGGGACTGTCTTGATGGCTCCGTGGTTGTTGTGTAAGGCACAGTCATTAGTTCATCCCTTCCTTTTTTCCTTCCCAGTCTGTAAACGGGAAAAGAAGGAAGGGCTTGTGCAACCCGTGATTTCGCTAATGTCACCTGCTCCTCTTCCCGAGTGCCTTTAAGGGGTGCCAGGACATCTGACTCCGAGGTACAGAACCCACCACCCCGGAAAAAAGAAAGATTAAGGAAGAGGGAGAGATTATAAACGAGTCTTCTGGTTTCATGGGAGGGTAAAATAACCGCCGACCTGGTAAAGAACGGTGTATCAGAAAGAACCCGGCAGTGATTGCAGGCATCATCTTTAAATGGTTATGGCATTTGACTCTGGTAGCAAATTAGTGGGATGCCTCTCTTTTCCGATAGCGAAACGGTTTTGCTTGGTTAGGGTTACCAGGTTGGATGGGAGTCGGGTGATCTCTTGGAAATTCTTGATGTCGAAGGAAAGTTCGATTACCGGGATCAAGTTTTTACAGTTCGACGATTTAATTCGCCTTCGCGGTCTCTGAAGGAGATGGCGCGAATGTCGATGAAATCAGGAGTAAAAATGTTTCAGAACGCTCATTTGGAAATTTTGCCGATTAAACAACATTCTATCACGTCTTCACGAAGAGTACTTATTTAAAGTAACGCTTAAGTCAACGCATTGTAACTCATAAACTGCTATTGGAATATTTTGTATGCTAATAGGGTTAAATTATGGTTTAAATATGGTATTTCCTATAATTTCAGAAATATAGGTTAATTGAAGGAACCTAGCATTCGAAGAAGGAGAACTTTTTATCCCACGACCAGAATCTTATCCCGCGTGAACATTGTGGTCTTAAATTTGAAATTGCGAAAAGTACAATACTATGTACGACTTTATGGATCGAAGTCTTGAAAATAATATTCTGAAACGACGATGATCATTACAAATTTCAATTTATGGTCTTAACGTGGAGATCCCACAGAATATTATGAGTTTATCACAACACGTAGAGTCCTATTTAATTAAAATCAGTACGAAAACCTCATAAGCACTGTTTCTCATAACATTGGAGCACACTCTTTTTGATCTAAACTAAAATACCCGAATTTAAGAGATTACTTCAGAGCATATGCTGGAAATATTCCCTCCAAATATTTTCCTTTGAAAATACGGCCCATGGACAAGAAAACATTAATAAAAATGATCCCGCTCATTCATTAATTAAGGCGACCCACTCCTTTTATTTCTTGGCTAAAAAAGAATTATTACCTCTTTCAATCATTATTTAAAGAATATTTCAAACATAATTATTCATTGTCTATTAATTCTTAGGTTAGCCGTTAGCAAGTGATGAAAAGGAAGGCAACAATATTCTAAGAGAAAATTTTTTCGCACAAAATAAATAGATCCGTCAATTAAAAAAATAAATATCATGCCGAGACCTTCGGATAGCCGTGTCAGAAACGGTGAAAGCGTTTCTGGGTTCGATTCCCGGTGGAGTCCTATGTGCTAAATGAACTTAGCTGTCGAAGCGCTTTTGAGATTTCTACTTTAATAACACCAGTTTATGACAAAAGATAAATTCAAGGGGTCCCGGAGATGTTACAAAAGACAAATTTTGCAATCATTGATGCAGATTTAATATAAAATATTCGATGAAAATCGATTAAATTTCATCTCTGTGAAATGATATTACAATTATAATTAAATATTACACGTAATTACACATTACATCAGCAGAAATCACCATTCCAAGTTATCTACATCAGCAATAAAGTAAGTTCAGCAAGGTAATCAAATTTCAATCTAAATAAATGTTACTATAGATAAGTGCTGCCAATTTTAGAGCATGTTCTTATTCGGGTCTTAAATGTTCCCTCGAAAAATAAAGGATTTATATTCTCCTGAACCTCTTAGATTGGACCGCAACCCAGAAGCAATTTCTTTCATTATCCGGAACCTGAGCTATTATTCCCACCAAGGGAACTTGGGAAAAGGAACTTCTCCGAAAAGTTCTCCCTGAATTCATAAATATTATTATATCATAATAGAACCAACCTTCTTCACAAGAGCGAGTGGGGGAAACGATCAAAAACTGGTAAACCATGACCAAGGTCAGCTCAACGTAATTATCACCATCAGAAAAATTCTTTCTATAAACAGGAAGATTATTTTCTCCGGTATTTTTTATGAATAGTTAATAAAACTGGATTTACTTTAATAATTATTTAAAGAGAAAGGGTACACCGAGATTACGGCGAGGTAATTATTTCACTATCCGCTCTAACGAAACGAAAGGTAAGTTAACATTTATTTTCCCACACAAACAAAAAGAAAACGCGTGAAATATATTTTGGACGGTCCATAAAATACGATTTATAATGTGTCATTAAGGAGCTTTCATGAAAATTATGTTATACTTATCATGCATTGAGCATTAAAAAAACAGTTAAGGAGCGAATAAAACGAGGGAATTATAACGTTTCGGTGAATTTTAGATTTTAATTAATATAATAACGAATCTGACACTTTCTCTATCATCAACTACTAATTATTAAACTAAAATAAACCGGATATAATTAGTAAGCTCATTTTCATGAAATATAGCGGACATTGATTGAAGATAAAAGCAAGTAATGTCTTTGTTATGTGAAAATATTCTTCAAGGATTCAAAGCATATATTTTTAAATATGGTATATAATACAAACATCTTCTTATGAAAAGATACACAAGAATGATTCAGGTAAAAATAGTAATTTTTACGATATCGAAATGTAGATATAAAAAAAGTAACAGTTTTCAAATAGCGATGTACTTTTAAGCGTCTGCAATAACTGAGACTAATCGGAGTTGCCAGTAAGTTGATTTCGACCTCACACATAATCCAAAACACAAAGATTGGATTATATTTTTAAATTAGGTTTTTACTACCGCGATGTAGCTTTCAAAAATCTATCAAATAAGACGTCCATAGTTATTTAAAAGTAGAACTTAATAATATTCATTTATTCAGCTTCGTTGATGTAGGGGACGAATATTTTTTGTTTGAGGGTGACAAATGACGGCAGTTAATAATATGTAATCATTTTGATATCTGAGAATGCCTTTGTCTCAATTGATGGAAACATGATTATAATTACATATAATAATGAATAATGCATTCTTTAGTCACATATACATAACCCAATATATGATATCTCCATTATCTTAGTAACTGTTAATTCAAGAGCCTGAATGCGAATTATGTCTCGTGTCTTTATGACCAACGAGAATTTGAAATCTTTGCATACCCACAAGCGTTCAAAAATACTGACAGCATATTCAGACTATTCGTATTTTTTAGTTTGTATCACTTGCATACCGAAGTACCGTATTTCTCCGTGTATAAGACGCACCTTGATTTTGGGACCCGAAAATTGGTATTGGTCGCTGACTTTTACCTTTTACCTTTCGTTTGCTATGACCACTATTTATATNATATATATATATTAATAAATATTATAAGGTTTAAAGGAAAAGTGCATCCTACTCTTGCGGAAATACAGTAATTCAATTCCTCGAGTCTTCGCATAGATTCACTTCGTTCACCTCTGAATTGAAATCAAGGTAATACCTTTGCAATTAAGAAAGAAATTTAACCGGAAACGTGTATCAATCCTCAAGAGAGCGTTGTAATCAAGGATTATATCTGGAATGACATCGCAATCACAGACCTTTTTTGCAAAATTGAGGAAGATCAGTGGAATCATTCGCTTTCGTTTTCAGGTTCAACGATGAGATAAGGAAGCAATGATTGGTAATTGCACCATACTTCCCGGATACCGAATGAAGCATTCGTGCGACGTAATTCATCGCAATTTGATACGAAAGGTGGCACATCAATCGAAATCCCTTCCGCCATTAAAGGAAAATGTATCCGTAAACAAGCTATTTAGCGAGTCATAATGTCACTCAAATGTCAACGAAACGTTTTATTCCCTCGGCATCTCCTGCCTCCATCAGATTTGATACGGTCACCCTTCAAAATATCAACAATCAGCCCAACCGTCCGAAATCCCCTTTCGCCTCGCAACCCTCGTTCAAACTGCCCGAGGGAGCGACTCACCCATTTTTCGTGAGCTGAATCCAATCGAGAGCTTTTCGCTCCCCGTTTCCCCTTGTCTATCCCCAGCGTCTTTTTATCGCTCTGTTTAACCCAACTCCTTTACATCTAACTTTCTCCTCTTTTTCATCATCCGCTAGATTTTCTTCTTATTCCTCTCCTATCAACCAATCTCCCGTCTTTCTGTTTCTCTCCCTTTCTCGCTATCTGCTCCTCTTTTTCCCCTCTCCCTCTCTCTCTGCCATTACATACCACTTAGTTTTAATGGAACCTGGATCCTCTTCCTTTTGTTTCCATCGATAGAGCCCGGGGGAGTGACGTCATTCCTCAAAGTCTCATTCAGGCTTCTCTTTTGCTCCCCATCCATGCTGTACCTAGCTCTACCTTGCCTCCGCCCTAAACTTCCTCCTTTCATCATACATCATTTCCTTCATGACCGATATATTCTACGAACTGTGAGGTCAAGACTATGGAAATATTGTCTTGGAATTTAAAATATGAATTCTGTCGAAGAATAAAAATGTCTTTATTTAAGCGAGATTGAGACAGAAAATTCTCTCCTTCCATTTCACCTATCGTCAAGTTTAAATAAATAACATAATTAACATAAATGGAAACGGTATTAAAACTTCAAAATATTAGAGTTTTTGAGTTTACCTTAAGGGAAAAATATCTGGTGCAAATGACCTAAGCCGCCGAGGCACCGATGAAACTAATGCTCGTACTAATGTTGGAAAAAGATCCACAGCAGGAAACGCGCACAAGGCTGTGAAAAATCCGTGCAAACATGCAATTGACAATGGCTGAAAGCAAGTAAGGAAAACTGTAGAGAAATGAGATTACAGAAATATTACATTGAATCGATGATGTTTGTAAATATCGCGGGAATTCACGAAAATTTATTATTATACAACCTACCGGAAAAACAATAAGCAGTAAGTTCTTGAGAAAATAATGGTATTCAAACTGCATCTCTAGTATTTTTTTCACCAGCTAGTCATTAATTTTCCGTTTCTCTTCTAAAGATCGACATATTCGCTGCATTGCTCTAATTTTTCAAATAATTAAAACATTGATTCTAAATTTAGTAATACCGGTATGCCAGGTGCTGCGCTGAGAGACTACTTCGGCTAAATCATACTGGTTTAGAAACCTCACCTTCATTTCAGACCCAGTTTTGGAATACACCTAGCCACACAAATCTGAGGGCCTCACTGCTAGTGGCCGCAATTGACTTTTCGTTATTCTATGCAGAATTATTTCCTGCCAAGATGTATAAAATTATCCCTTCAATCCTGAGGAGACATCCTAGAAATAACTTTCTGAAATGTTACAGAAACTTCAGAGATCCTGGAATTTCGTCATTCATTTACGCTTCTATTTTATAGATAAGATATCCTACAGTAGCTCTTCAACCACATTTATCTTTATCATCTTAGAGGGTATCTCACAATTCCAATCACCTGAATAAGGTGAGTAATGAAGAACATAACTATTTAGTGCATATGAGATGAATAATTTAATGGAAAGCATTAAATATAATCGATTCCAAAACAAGAAGATGTTTTCAGTTTTTAAATATGGTATATAATACAAACATCTTCTTATGAAAAGATACACAAGAATGATTCAGGTAAAAATAGTAATTTTTACGATATCGAAATGTAGATATAAAAAAAGTAACAGTTTTCAAATAGCGATGTACTTTTAAGCGTCTGCAATAACTGAGACTAATCGGAGTTGCCAGTAAGTTGATTTCGACCTCACACATAATCCAAAACACAAAGATTGGATTATATTTTTAAATTAGGTTTTTACTACCGCGATGTAGCTTTCAAAAATCTATCAAATAAGACGTCCATAGTTATTTAAAAGTAGAACTTAATAATATTCATTTATTCAGCTTCGTTGATGTAGGGGACGAATATTTTTTGTTTGAGGGTGACAAATGACGGCAGTTAATAATATGTAATCATTTTGATATCTGAGAATGCCTTTGTCTCAATTGATGGAAACATGATTATAATTACATATAATAATGAATAATGCATTCTTTAGTCACATATACATAACCCAATATATGATATCTCCATTATCTTAGTAACTGTTAATTCAAGAGCCTGAATGCGAATTATGTCTCGTGTCTTTATGACCAACGAGAATTTGAAATCTTTGCATACCCACAAGCGTTCAAAAATACTGACAGCATATTCAGACTATTCGTATTTTTTAGTTTGTATCACTTGCATACCGAAGTACCGTATTTCTCCGTGTATAAGACGCACCTTGATTTTGGGACCCGAAAATTGGTATTGGTCGCTGACTTTTACCTTTTACCTTTCGTTTGCTATGACCACTATTTATATATATNTTATGATAAAGAGACATTTAAAATCATAACAAAGCTACACTGAAAAATGTATTATAAGCGTTATTAAAAAGTATTATTCAATATATGGAATTGAAAGTATTCCTGGAATTCAATTTTCCAAATATATGTTTTCGAAGTGTTACTCATTCTTTGTTAAGATACATTTTCACAAAATAACAGCCAATACGTTAATCTACTTTCTCTAACCCATAAATTACTTTTGTTAATGCAACGTACTCGACGACTAGAGGGATAAAATATGTCCAGATTGCCGAATATTTTATTTCAGGCAAGGATCTAGTAAAAGAAAGCGATGCACGAAGATCAATACGGTTATATATATTTCTCATTTCATGGTATCCTTTCTTGAATGATATAATCGCACCACGGCCTCGTTACATCTAAAGGTAAGTATGGCAAAGAAGTAATTTAAGTTATTGGAAGAAAGATACACGAAGAGTATTTAAGTTCTACTTTCTAAGAACGAACCAGTTCTACGAACTTATACTTTCTCCGAAACGTATTGAAAGAGCACTTCATCTGCACAAAATATGTATACCGAAAAAGAACTCAATGAGTATTCATCAAATATCTTCTTTAATTCTCCAAATTATACAAATACATTAGCAAACAATTTGATTTCCATTTCTTACATTTTTAACGCATTTTGCAAGTTATTTTTAAGCTAATCTTGCTGAAATGTTCTAATACATCTCGGAGGAAGTGAAAATTCTAAATTATTTTTCGGCTGAGGAAATTTTCATTCGTTGCTTATCGGGTTCGGCTATTAAATGCGTTTTTGGGGTACGCGCATGATCTCACACGAGTCGAATGTTGACAAAAGCAAAATGTACAAAAAAGTAAATGATTTTGACCGTGTTGTATTTAAGGCCTTCGTAATGTACGGAAAACAGCGTTTAAAATGTGGTTCTCTCAAAGTATCGCAGTGCTTCAGTTGCGGTCTGAGATGCTTAAATCTTTTGGAACTCCTTAAAATCATGGTGGCGTCAAAGTCCACTTTCACCCACATTTTCCATCCCATAGTTCACGTAGCTGATTATATCGTAAGATTCCTCGCAATACTCCCAGTACTTCGATGTCAATGGCGAGTTTGAGCTAAACAGGAAGCCAATTTCTGACCGGAACTCGTTTCCATGTGTTCCGATTAAGAGGCGAGTGCCGGTGAGTCGATTCGCCGCTAAGAGAAGCGATCATCTCGGGGAAGCACGTGTTTGTTCCATCGGCAAGAGCACACCGTCATAGCAAGGCACGGATTCACCAAACATGCACGATTTCGTAGAAATCATTTTCATGCATACCTTGACGGGAACCAGACAAGGGTAGAGAGCTTGTCAACGGATATGAGCTCAAACTATGGACGAAGTAATTTTAAATGTTTAGTGGCAAAACTTTTTCCACTTTCTTCCAAAAGAACAGTTTATTTTTGTTTAGAACTGAATTTTATTGTCAACCTACTCAACACTATGCGGTCGTTTATGATATATAAAGGAAGATAATACATAGTACGATGAGGCGAGTGCCTATCCTAAAGTAAGTATAAAAGCATAAAGCGACTAGGAGTCGACCCAGGTTCGCCATCTTTCTGAGCGGATTCTTCAACCAATTAAGCTATCAAAGAGAGCAGGACCTTAAGTGGATTAAATAATTTTTCCATAGCTTCAAATTGTCAGACGCGTCAATTTTTCAGGCGATTTTCAAAAGAACATTTCCCATTCGCTGCTCAAATGTCTCTAAGTAATAATAATCGATCGCCATTAATATAAATTCGGAGTAGCCTGCAATCATAAAATAAAATATATAATCTAGCATATCATAAAAATTGCCTGAAGACCATTTTGGACGGATTAGCGGACCGAAAAAATACCTCCCGCAGACGAAATATTGGTGGTTCCGAAGCGATGGCTCGGCAAATTGGTTAAATCCATAGCGATTCCGGACTTAATGTGATGACATATTATGCAACGTTAAAAAAACTATTCGAAAGCCCTATCCTTTTTTTCCGCCAGATCCAACGAAGCGGGAGATCCACTCCCACTCATGAAACAATAGTCGAAGGACTGTCTATCATCGAATAAGCGTTTTCCGATGCAGTCAGCCTCACCAACGGAGCGACGAGTTTAAATTTTAGTTTTGAAACAACTGTGGTTTTCATCACAGATATATACTTGGCGTTCTTATCAGAATTAAAATTCTAACCTTTAAAATGTCATTGAAGTTATAGTCACGCATCAGTACGATATGGAATTTAATGAGTGTAGAATAACCTCATTCGATAAATATTACAGTGAGGAAAGTGGATTCACCGATTCTTGTTCACTAACACTGTAGATGAATATAATCTAAAGACGCTTGATATAAATAGTCTCGACGCTTAATAAGCTATGAAATAAAGGATTTATTTCTTATTTATTCCCAAGGCTAAACAAACCTTGACTACGTCCACAGAAAGTTTGTGGGTGTTGTCAAGTTTTAGTTAGCCTTGTGGGTGAAATCGTCACCTTACTTTCCAGGTTTAGGCATGTTGCCTATTCCGTCTTCACCACCGTAGGTTGTCTCCCAATACTTCTTCTCCCTTAAGGATTATGCTCCAAAACCTTCCTTGGAATCTTTCCATATTTCTTAATAATTTGCTGCTTTTCCTTTCCCTGGTTGTACTTCTGTTTCCAGCTTTAAGTCTTCATTTTTATGTGGTTCATACGTATGCAGCCCTTCACAGTCCTAATAAATTTCATTTATGACGTTCCAACCCGTTAGTGGTCTCTTTCCCTAGGTGCCCAAGCTTCTGATCCATATAGTAATGTGGGGACAGCCATTTTTTTAAACTTTTATTTGCGTTTCCATTTTGCGCTTTTCAGTTTTTCCTTTCAAAGTTTCCCATATAGTCCCACAAGTTTCCATATAGTCTTTATTCTCTTCATAAGTGATGCTGCATCCCAGATATTTAAAATGTGATATCTCATCTAAGATATTATTTTCGATCATTATCTTCGTTCAGATTGGGTACTTTCTTAGAAACGCCATAGGAATGTAGGTAAATATAATTAACATATGATTCTCACCGTTATTGGGTACAAAATATCTCGAATTAACTCTCATTTCATCGAAACGAAAAACGATAAGTATCTTAGAGTTTAGCCCCTAAAATCCAATGCAAATGTTTTAGCTTGAGCTCACGCACCTCATACAAATAAAAATTATGTGGTACTTCTTATACAGAAAAATGTATTGTAACAGGCGGCTTCGGCGACTGATCGCCATCATCAGGTCAATGTCAAATTAGGTGCTGCTGATCATCAATGATCTGATGATCAATAGCCGAAACCGGCTGCTAGAATAAAATTTCCTGTAAAATAAGAACTGCATCGTTTTAATTTGATGTGACGATGTTATTCTACAAAATCAAGTCTTGAATTTATGCATTTCATGTACTTCCATTCTAATTAAAGTCTTTCGAGCTGACAAATAATTATGATACAAAATCATAAATATCTATCAGTACTTATAAATTTAAACTGTTTACCACATCTTAAAGAAAAGAGGTAGGTATGAGGAATCAACATGCGAACCTTAGCCGAAGTCCTATGAAATACGTCCAAGAGAATTAATAGGCAGATACAAAATGAATAACAATCTGATCATTCTACTAGCGTACTCCATGGTCTAATATTTTATTTGATAGGTTGAAATATATCTTCCCTGATCATGAAACTGACATGAAGGCACTTGAATGAACACTTGAATCGCATTGCACCCAACGAATAAGAAACATCAGGTAAACAAAAATTAAACTTCAGCCCAAATCGTTATAGTGAATATCTTGTATTACCGTAAACGATTCTATTATCCAAAGGTTCCGTGAATAATATCGCTCCTCGAGGACATTTATTCTATAAACACGAGAATCAATCATGACCATTACCGATTACATGCCACTTTTGAAGGCCCATTTTCCACACGTTCCCTTAGACATTTATATGTAAACCTCAGGACGATCTTCTCCCATTCATACGACTTAGCATATATTCGCCCTTTGGACAGCGGCTTTAATTTTTCATTTCTAAATCAATAGCTCGGAGCAGCTGCAAACAACGTCAAGAGAGAGTCGGAGAAAAAGAGCGCGTTTGTAATGAAGCTATCACTCTCTCATTTCGATTATTTTTTACATTCCGAAATAGTTTCCGATGCTCCGCATGTGTCCCGAGGCTTCTTAAGGAGATCCTCTCGTGCTTCCCATCTCTCCTTCCTTTCAATGAAACCTCTAGAGCCATCTTCCTTCATCTTCTACGGCAATTTTTCCTTCAGCGCTAGGTTGCCCATATCTCCATCAGTAAAACGGGACGAAATCAGATACATTCTTTTCACAATTTTCGAAAGATATTTTCTTCACTCAAATACAGGCATCTATTGAAAGAATCCGGACTATTTTGTAGTGGTTTTTTCTTTCTTAGTCCAAGATAAAAGTGAAACGATATCGATATCAGACTTTAAAAGTTTGTTTTAATACTTATATAAACAGTACTCTGAAAAAAAACGTAACTAAAATTGATTCACAAAGCCGAAACACTGAAAGGTATTTTATATAAACGTAGTACTTCACTTTAAAACATTAAAAACTCCATAATATTATAACATTTGGTTATTTTCTAAGTTGGTAAGCATGTACCTACTTGAATGGCTAAGGCTTCGAGGCAGGGCGACATATATATTTTGACAGTTTGGATAAGACGAAAGGTTCGAGAATGGAGCCTGTTCAATGTTTATCATTCTCATTACTTCGCAGTATTTTACTTTTCCTGAATTGCCATTAACGCCCTCATTATTTCTCTTTGCAATGTTTTCTTCCACGATAAGAATTCCGGTTTCCTGTAGGGACGGATTCCTTGGTGACCCCTGCACATATGAAATACGGGTTTTTTCACGGAGTGAAATGACCCGAATTTTCAAGAATTCCCAAGAATGTTTGAGATTTCTCCGTCTTATTTCCAAACAGATTTTTATTTTAAGTCAGTTAATATTCTCCGTAAAAACTTTGGAAACTAAAAAGCTAGAAACAGAGTACAGAGATGATCCTATTAATCTTCAGACCAAACAGCAATGTAAAGATTGTGCTCATTTAATTTCCGAACATGAAGAACTGGCAGAAATATTATTCTGATATTTCTAGATTTTCAAATATTTACGAAGCTAAAAAGGCACTCCTGTATGTAAATCAGTATTTTTGAAACATTTGTCCGAGGTCTATTTTTCTATCTCCTATTTTCCCGATATTTTGGAGGTTTTTGGTTACCTCACTTATCAGGCTCTTTGATTTATGACCCTGCACGCTAACCGTGCTACCTTAAAAGTATATTATCTCTCGTTTCCAATCTCTCGCAACTATGTTTACCAAAAATCTCTCCTGATTCTTCCTTCCATATTTTATTGATAACTTTCGTTCAACACATTTAAGGTACAGTCATGCGAAAAATATAGAATCGTCTTTTCGGAAAACCTATTGAAATTCACAGTAAGTTTTCTGTAAAAATCTGAGAGTCCATGCCAAATATTGTCGTCCCTAAAATGTGATTATATGTCATAAGCCGTCAAGTTACAACCTCAAACATTTAGTTCGGGTTTATACGATCAAATTTCAAACAGGTAAATGTAATTATATCAATTCTGAACTTAAATACTAGGAAAATTTACTCATTCCTCATTTCGTAGCAAAACAATTATATGACACATTTTTCTTTATCAAACAATATATCCAATAAATATTTCTACTTCTATTTTCTTGATTTTTAAATCACTAGTTTAGTTTAGAATGTTGAGAATCTAGCAATAAATGGCTTACAAAGGCATTCGATTTGGTCATCTGTTAAGAGATAATAAACTCTCATTTTCTGAAATTCTTCTCTATTTACTTAAGAAGCTATTTTCCATTAGATATTCACGCACTAATTTTCGTTAGTTAAAATATGAATACTCCTCTTCCCATATACCTTACGTGTTAATTACTTTTCCGTCCATTTATTCTCCTTGAAAAACTTCCCGTAGATTTGGATCTCCATTCTTCCTTCCAATTTAGTTCCTCTTTTCTACCTTTACTCTTTTCCTCCAATCTCAATCCTTTCCATTTCCTCTGTTTACTGCCAGCAAATCTCTACCCTTCTAATCTCTCTTCCTCACAATTCGCCCCTTATACCCTCCAAGTACGCAGACCCCATCCATCCATCTCATCCTTCTCCCTCTCCACTACCTCACAAAGACAACTCTCCATCCATTCGGAAAAAAGGTCTACTCGGAAAAAGAACTCCTTCGTAGCATAGGTTGCCATATTCCTTCTTTTTTCTTACTACGCCACTCTTGTCCTGATTTTCTTGATTCTGGAGGTAAGACAGCAATGCAAGATTTCTCAACTCTTCCTAAAAAGCTCTTTTTTATCTCCCCTGTTCATTGATGCATCTCTTTTTACTATTCATCTGCTCAATAACTTTCTTCGTCTTTCCCAGCTACCTCTCCCTCGACCACCCTGGTGTCCTTGCGAAGGCCTATAAATGGTATTTTTTGCTCTCTCCGCCTAATGTAACTTTTTCTTTATCAAAATGAAAAATTTCGTGATGATATGTTTTTCTTTGGCAAGACAACAGCCAATGTATCGTCATGAATACAGTAGTATAATGCTAGTCATACGAGATGAATTCTGCGTGAAGTCATCAAACACAGCTTCAAATTGATATTCTTACTACATGCATACATACTACATACCTATAGATATATTTCGTAACGCTTGGCGGAAAAGGTTTTAGAGAAAATTCATTTACGGTGACAACTTATGACAATGAAAAGCTTTGATTTATACTACTAAAGGAAGATAACTTTTTCGACCACCTCTTTGCAGAGTGACGGTCTTGTTATCCCTTGCAAGCGACCATTTCTTTTTTAAAAATGTTACAAATTCTCCCTTGAGATTTTTACCTTGATATACCAAGAAAACCACAGTTTTCTTTGATCAAAAATGACATAAAAAGAGACGGAAAGCAAACATAGATATCAATTTAGGAGTCGTACTCAAAACATAAAATCTTTCGGAGCCACCTCGCCTGCAATAAAAATATTTACGACAGGGAAAGACCCAGATTTTTCTAAGAAGAAACCCTTGACTTGGAGCTTAAATTGCCCCGAGATTGCTTCCGGTTTTTAACAAATGAGTCGTTTGTCAAAGTTTTATTATGAGAGATACGAAAACGCCACGTACTTTCACTGCAGGAAACAGAAGAAAAAGATTCGTCCATCATTGCCGGAATAGAAGTTCTAACAGTTGAAACATCTGAAAGAAGTGAGAAATGTGGAATATCGAAGGATGAGTATGGAAAAACTAGATTCTAACTCGGATACCGCAACAGCCGTAACATGCTATAGGTTGAACCTATAGGATCCGCGGCTGTAGCAGTATCCGAGAAAATATTTTACTACATTAATTAGTTAATTCTATACTCAAAAAAATAAATGCTAATTCCATTGTTAATTATTATTTTCACCAATAGGACCACATTGGCGTGAAACTTAATTAACAAATTTCAAGATGTTGTTAGTATGCAATTCTCTTGTCTCATTAAATACGTACAGCAGTCGTTATGAAAAATGTTCGCCATCTCTACTCTAAACTTCTTTCTTTTTCGCAGTGAAAGCATTAAGCGTAAAACTTATGGAGATCTGTAAATATCTAATTTCCTAATATGTGAATTCCACCGACTAGATGGTTGAGAAAGAACGGATGATTGTGATTTAATCAGGTAGACTAAATTAAAATATTCAAAGAAGGATACTTTCAAGGCTGTCTAAATCGACTTGCAAATTCGAAATCGAGGAAGAAATAGCAATGTCTAATAGCGATTAAACAGGAAATAGATTACTGCATTTACCTCAGAGGACGTTTCATTCATTAAAATTTTAAATTTCAGCGTGTATTTCATCATGTAAATGGTTGTTAACTTCAGTAAGACATAAATGCGTACTATGGAGAAACGGCGGTTATGAAATCCCGATAAATGCTAACCTCGAACGGCACTAAATTATTCAACACAATCCGCTATCTTGCTTTGAGTCTTATTTAACCACGAACGGTGCTTGCACGCATTATGAAAGCAAGATTTTAGCATTGAGAATTCTCTGTTTTATTGGTTTTTAAATTGTTATATTGACAGGAAAATTTGAAGGAAAAACTAATACAGTAGGGTACTCTAGAATATAAGTCATGTGTCATAGAATAGAACATAACATAACAACATAGAATATAACTCAGAGTGCCGTGATTTGGCCGTGATGTCCATTAACGGGTTTGCAATTAGGTTTGGTTAGATAGAATTTCGCCATAAGATTTTTAAAACTGGAAGACGTAAAAGTTATCAAAATTAGTTGAAACTAGCGTTAAGCAGCCTTATTATTTTATCAGCAAATCACTCGGTCGTTCCAGGACTAAACAGGCGTTTTCTTTGTTGTTCGGGTTATCTCATACGTCACCATATTTAACTTCTCATAATCGCTGACACTGAGATGATATGAGAATTTGAATAACTAGAAATGAGTCTGTGTCACACAAAGTCACACAAAGATTAAAGATTTCCAAAAACTAAACTCTGCTAATCAATTTGGATTGATACCACTCTATCTATTTCTATGTGGTGAACTTTAAATCAAAATTTTCTTGAGCGGGATGAGTGGAAGAGAAAATCGACGAGTCGACTGATCCGAATAGTTTCAAACGCTTTAAATCCAGCAAGAATTTACGATCACTAAAAATCTAGAACACCTTAGTAATCAGTTGTTGGATATTAAGATATTAGCGATGGATAGGGAACACAACAGGTAAAAATTCAACGTATGAATCTCGCCGAGGGTCGCAGCGAATATAATTGGGAGAAATTACCCGCAACGGTAGCGCAATCATATCAGGGATGGAGTCAAACCGAGGTTCCCTGCAATCGTGAGCGCGTGTGTTAGTATGGCCTGCGAGCGAGTTTTTTAGGAGAGACAATGCGAGCGGAGAGTTCGTGTCGCGTCGGTGAGCATTACGGTTTGCGGGAGCAATTGAGTGGTGGCGCTCGGCATTGACCAAGTAAACCGCAGAGGAAGGCTCGTTTTATTCGCAGTGTTGGATGGCAATGAATATAGGATGGAGGGTGCGGGAGATGTGCTAGAGAGAGACACGGATAGTGTAACAAATGTAGCATCTTAGATTGTAGTTTTCGATGGGAAATCGATTTATTATTATTAGTAGTAGTAGTATTGTTAAAAGTACTTCGACTGCTTTGGTCATTTCGCACGTAGGCCCCCGCCGGGAATCGAACCCGGGACGGCTTCAGAAGAAGACTAATGACCGTAGCTTTTTGAACGTCGAAATTCATTAGCATAATTCAAATGTGGACAGTATGAATGTTTATCATAACATTTCAGAGCCTCATATTTAAGTCATTCGTTCATTAACGGAATCTTACAATCAATAATGTTCATGGACAAAGGGAACGTTATTTCTGCTCCTTATTTCCTTATGCGCCTTATTTCTCTACGTCTCTTTTCTGCACGAGCAGCATTTTTATCCCAAGCAATGAAAGCATGCATAAGAATCTCATGCTTTATGATAATACGCCCATTATGCATGAATAAATTACTCAAGGTAGTAGTAGTAAAACTTATCAAAATGGGGAGATTAAAACATAAAACTAAAGTATACATACAAATTTTTGACCGGAGGTAGTTTGATTTTCTTCCACCGAAAACATCATTTAAAAAACTAGCAGTGATATAAACTTCTTGGTTAGAGACTATATACGTTTGATATAACATTGCTTATGAGCTTATGGCATAGAGAAAGTATTAAGTTTTTAATTACTTTTATGAGGCTTCTCTTTGATTTGAAGCGTTGGTAATTTTAAGATTTTGGTACCAATGCCAGTTCTGAAATTATTCAGCAAGCAATGAGAAAGGATGATTGATGTGATCAATTACACTATCTTACCTTAACACAAGTAAAAAAACGGAAATTATGATAATATTTCATAAAATCATTAAATTAGGTTCCTCAGATTTGGATAATTGGCTAAGAATGATGACTTTGTATTTTAAAGCAATTAATATTACAGGGAACATCAACAACCTTTACGTAAAATTCCTCGTACATACATGACTTTACTACCAGCTGCTGTAAATCATTAAAATCGTCTCAGAATCATGTACTTGATGGCTATAAATATGAATATCGTTAGCGGTTACTCATTACGTGGTGATGAACTTGAGATGAGTTGTTGAAATGAGCTCAAAAGAGGTCCCAATGAAACAATTTACATTGAATTGTATATAATGATAGTTAATTCTTCCAGAAATAGAATTCCACTAAGTGAAGACTCTTTCAGTAGGTTCCAATTCTCATTGTCAATATAATGAAATGTCAGTATCATTGATGTCAGTGTAATGAAATGAACAAGAAACTTTCTATTACACCTATTATCACTAATTTTGAAAATAAAGTTAACAAATTCTAATCTTCACTGTACATAATCATGTCGGAAAACTGTTACTAGAACGTTTTAACAAAAATTGCCGCAAACATTAGCACCGATAGCCAACTTAATCTCTCTTCTACCTATTTCCTTACGCCGATAAAGTGCCCTGTAAAGAATAACTCGACTTGTGCAGGAATGAAAACTGGTACTATTCCACACAATCACTAAAAATAAATCCATGCCTTCCAACGAGACCGGAAAATTAGCACCCTGATCAGAAAGCTGTTCGCTCTCTACGACCTTTTAAAGGCGCCTTTGTTTTCTAATTCCTCACTCTCCTCGCGAGGTGCATACCGGAGGATTCGAAAAAATGACCATTTGGAGTGTCGGTGGTTACGAAAATAGATCTTTCGCGGAGACGCGAGCCGTGAAGGAGAAAAAGCCGGATTCCGTCGCATAGTCTGGTAACGATTGGCCGCTCTTTCTTGACAGCCACCTCCGTCTTGCGGCAGCGAGAGGGTGAGACAAGCACCGTCAATCGCCCCCTCGGCAGCACCGGAGACTCAAGCTCGCTCTCCGCCACTCCTGCGCCCGTCCTCCCATTGTTATCCCCGTCGCGTTCCTTCCGAGAGATTGCAAAATCCACGAAATCGTTTTTCTTTTCAGGAGACGTCGTGATCGTCGGAGTACCAGTTGCTTGATATCATGTCGCACGTTCGAGAAGGAGAAACGAATCAATTCCAGAGGAATTTGGGGAGCTGCGTTTAATTGTCTAATCATACGCTGGTATGGTTGTAATTATGACAAATGAAGTTTTAGACAGTAATGATGAAGATGAAGATATTAAAGAGGGGGTGTTTCAAATGGTGTGAAAATTTCGGAGCCGCATTTCAAGGAAGGATTAAGACGGCCACGCTCTTGCGAGAAACCACTTTAACGTATTTATATGATAAGAAAGAATCTTCAGTCGATTAAGATTTTGCATGAATCGCCAACTGTTTAAAGATAATCAATAACAATGATGCTCATCCAAAACTTGTAGATATGGACCAATCCTATAAGACTGATGATAAACTTATGCTTTATAGCGTAGGTAACTGAAGAAAAATCCAACACGGATTTCAAGTCATGTTTAAATATGTAAGTGAATATCTGTATCGTGGCATATTACAAAAATGAATAATTTCCATGGCAATTCATTTCCATGATCGCATCTCTCAACTCTAAATACAATACGCAATACACATACATCTTTCAAGAGGAGAGGAGAAATTGAAAATATTCATTTTAACCATCCTATGCAAAACCGCTAAGACTGAAAACAAATAAATGTATAAGGTCAGATAAATCATCCGAATCTAGAAAAAGTCTTACCACCCACTGTGAAAGTAAGTAACAATAGTTCTTATGATTCAAATATTTCTTCCTTTTGCCTTAAATTAACTTTGGACAAACCCTAAGAGTAAATTAATATGGATCATCTTAATTGATACCACCTAAAATGTTTGGATAACATTCAACTTCTCATCAAATATTGAGGATAGAATTATAGCAGTGATAACGTTTACAGAAAGCATAAAGATGTCTTCTTCATTTCGGAAGACTAATCTTGAACGTCACTCCCTTCCATTAGACTCTTATGAATACATTAATAGTTGTTAAAAGAGATGAGCATACAATAAGTAACACATCCCTAATCAGGGCATGTATTGTTAATAGACGGATTATTAGGCGTGGGCTTGGCTTCCTATAGCTCTTTGCCTCAAGAAATTTTCTTTTAATCTTTTCAGGAGTTTCACACTAATTGACCACATAACACAATAGGGACAAAATGGTTATGAAAATCAATCTTAGAGGAAAATAAAACTTGCCGCGAGTAATAGGTTGCGTTTCAACGCAGAACAGAGGTGAAATCAACTGATAACTGAAAACAAATGCAAGTGTAGCTTCATCATCACTTCCTGAGCTACGTACAAATTTATAAAAATTTTAAGTATGTTAATCCCAATTTTCCCACTAACTCATAAAGAATGTGAAATGACTCATTTGATCGTCAACATGAACTATACCTATTCTTACGTATGACTAAAATAGAGCATTAAATAATTCGATACTTGAATTTAAGAAAAAAAAACTAGGCTTCCAACAGGTAATTTAACAAAATCATATTAGTAAGAAATTACGCCGGTAAACTTTCGTGGCATAATAACAATGTCGACAGTTTTTCGACATTCATTCAATGATTACTGTAAATACAAAGGTTCGATTTCACGTCATTCCGTACAATGAATAAAGCGTCATCTAGCAGCCGTATCAAGACACATAAATGTTAATAAATTCATGATTCGTCTTGCATTTGCGTTAAATGTTCCGTACTTTTATGACGTAAATCAGGTGAGGCAGTAGACAAGCCAAATTGAGCCTCAAAATCTATGAGAACGTATAGATGGAGTGATGGAAATTCGGGCAATTATCTGATAGAACTAAATCCATGAAAAATGACAGGTTGTGAAGAGAAAACTGCTCTTAATAAAATTTTTCGAAATGCCTTTAATCGAAATGCAAGTGATAGGAAGCCATGAAATAATGTTACAACATCTTGGACCTCCGTATGGTACACCGGCTCCCCAAATTACTTAATTACAATTTCAACTTCTACTACACACTGAATATTTATTATCTTAGCAACCAATTAAAAGTCGCGAGCGAAAGTTGATGGATGTGCCGAGAAACAATGAATCCTCTCTATGCAACTGATATATATGACAAAGGACATGATTTTTCTGATGCATTTATCCTATAAATGAAATACTAATGGTTTTTTTGCACTTCGTACTCCTATCACAAATTTCAAATGAGTGAAAAAAAGTACTTAGCAACCATTCTTATTTATATGCCACAAATATGATTTTATCTGGATGAGAAATATTTTTGTGCCTTTGTTAATTGGTATCTAGATATATTCTGATTCTCTATCAAGTATTGTTTGATACTTTATTCATATCATGATTTCTGTGTAATAAAACGGTGGAATAGTGCTTGTCTAACCTATTATCAAGAATTAGAAGGGGATTTGGAATTTTTGTAGTGAAAATAAAGAGGTTTAAAAGCATCCACAGAAATTGAGATACAATATTCAACATAAACTGCATTTTTAGTTGGCTCTCATAGTGATGCGACAAAATTTACAATTAGCAGGAGTTATTTATTATAATTACTTTAAATTATACATCTTCTTATACTTCATTTTCACTTACTAACATTTACTGGAAAACACCTCGTTGAAGAATTATCTCTAAATATTCTTCTGTAATTACTATAAAAAGTTTCATGGGTAAATTATAGAAAAATTTCCAAGATTAAAAGAAAACGTTTTCAATATTTAGTGATATTGATATTCCAAATATTTATTTCTCTTATAAGTATTTATTATTCAAATATTCTTTCGAGCTTCATTCTTATGTAAATATAAAAACTGAAAATAAAAAATAATTTGTGTCCCTCAAAATAGTAGGTATGGAATCCTTTGAAGAAAGAATTTGAGGTATTTATACCAATCTAAAGTCACGAATAAAAATTTTTTATCCTAACACAATTTATCACTAGTGCAATTTAGCTTAACAAATTAATGGTATCTGGGTAATTGGAATTAAATATTACTCCGTTTTCCGTAAAATAATGACAGTATCTGCGTTATTTTTCTTTTTACTTTGAAGAAATAAATAAAAATGCAGGAGATATAGAAAGAGATCAAGAATTTCGATTCCGTAAAAATTAATTAATATGATGGGCCATAAAATTCGTTCGACTTTGTAAAGATGGACATTATTCTCGATGTCTTACTCCAAAAGAACAATCGACCACTTAGAAATGACTGGATAACTCCATCAAGCTATTTCCATAACTGTCGAACCTAAAATTTGAACGCTTTCGTCCCTCCGTTTGACATAAAAATGACGCTTTTAGGAAAATAGCCAATTTGGTACATGAATAATATAATGATGTTTGGTGAAAATTACCGCCGTCGACGTGATGGAAACGAAATTCACGATAGGTCCAATTTGATCGCAAAATACCATGCGAGCGGCGGAATGTTTAAGTGCTATGTTTCCATTGACTCCAGTTATTCTCCCTGAATGGTTCCTGAAACAAGGGTCATCATATCGCTCGATGCCGTTTCTATGAGGAAGTCGAAAATCGCTGAATTAAATTCAAAATAGTATTTCGCTCTTGAAGTTAAAATCCAAGGACCTCTAATGTTATCAGAATTCTGGTAGGGTGCATCAACTGTAATTTTTCGACTTCATGACGAACTTTACTTCGATTGATTCGTTCGAATTTACGTAAACAAAACATTTTCTTTCGGATATTTGAATCGAATACATGCTTCGGAAGAAGATAACAAGGATTTTTAATTTTTAAATACGTTAATGCTTTGAAATTTGCTTGCTGATATACTTGATTCTATAATATTGATACTAATATAATAATATAATACTAATACTAATCTGATCCATCACTTATATTTTAGCATGCTACTCATAAATGTGAAGTTTTCGTATTAATTTCCATGCTAAATTGCCAAGACCCATTTGTGGCTAAGCGTGAAATAACGTTCTTTAGGGAAGGTAATTTGCGTGTCGCTAACAATAGTGACGCCAAAAAAATATATTATAAACAGTATTCTAATTTTTTTACAAGCTTTCTTTCGCAAATAAAGGAAGCTAATGCATTCAAGAAAATGAAGCAAAAGTTACGAAGTTACAATTATTCAAAAATTATAAAATATAAGAAGTATTCATCACTGCGATGCATAATATCGGAAAAACTACAAGAAAGCATGCTCATCAATCAGTCAATGGTATCTACAATAGCGCTGAATGTTTCCAACGGAAGTTCTTACATATGATAGGCTGTAAATAGAATACGACCGCAAATGTATTTCCCGCCCACGGAGGGTACATTGCTATAATGTTTACTCAAGAGACCAAGGTGCTTTTACCTCTATCTCAGAAACACAAATAACCCGTGAATTACCTCATCTTCAGTCACTACGGCTTGGAATCTCAAATGGTCTACGTTGGTCACGGCCATAATTTTCACCAACGTAATAGGACTTCAAACGAAGCAATATGAGCTCTGCACGATGAAACGAATCAGCTCAGCACTTTCTTAACTTTCCACACTATTGAATAGCACAACAGGGCTTCGCTGGAAAACTATTTAAAGAAGGTTAGCCTCGGTTACATACATCGTTATTCTACCTAAAAATAATAATTTCAAATTATTACTGTGATTTTAATATTTACCCGTTATGACAAAATATTCTTTTACTAAGATTGCCTATAAAGATTTGATCTTAAGAATATTCCCTCTGCCGATAAAATAGCTGCTTATTTTATAAAAACGTATAATTTTTTAAAAAATTTTAGATAAAATTGTAAGAAATAAAGAAAGAAGCTATTATTTTCTTCAACTGAAGTTCCTACATGGGAGAGTGATATAGATTCGAAAATAATTTAAAAGCAAAAATCAAAATAATAATGATTATAAAGTCCAATTCCATAATCGAGACTGACGAGATTCCACTAATCTAAAAGAGATCATCCCATCAAAATATCAGACTTGCTATCACGAATGATGCTACTATATAGCTAGGTCATTCATACCTGGTTAGAGAAGTATAAATTATAGAAGAATAGCCAACTATGTCGAAAATATGTTGTTATAATATGCCGTAAAAATGATGCTTAAAAATAACCACAAACATTATTTCTTCGTTAAAAATAGCGAAGTGATATCCGTTTTAATTCACTACAGCATATAATGAAAAGGTAAAAGATTTAAGGGGGTGTAATAAATAAGTAGGATCTTAAATATAAGGAAAAAGTTTAAAACAGAAAAATTATTTATTCGAGTTATTTTATAGAAGTGATAACCACTCTATGCGACAATTAATTAAGAAAAACGTACGAAACTGTGAAATATCTGTTGAATTATTCTTCCTCTGTTGGTTCATTGCCCATTTTTCCTTTCAGATTCCTCGTATATTACTCTACGTTCCTCTCCTCTGTCCAAAATTAATATTTTCTAGATCAAATTATGAGCAATCATTATCTTAGGCTCGAATAAATTATTCAAATCACCAACATCGTCTGCGTTATCCTTTTCTGGTAGGAGCCATATTTTAAATATATCCTTTCTGGCGAAATTTCGAGCGCATTAAAAATCGTTTTGCCAGTTATAAATGATTCTTTATTTTCTTTCAACTTCAATATCAACTCGAAATATCCATAGGTTACTGTAATTTACAAATTCTGGTGACTTCAACGCCCGTTATATATAGGAACAACATGCTATGGAGAGCTTTAAATTTCTTTTTTGTATCTTAAAAATTACCTCCCGAATAGAATAGTTGAAATTGGTTGGAATTTGTAAAAGGAAATTTTAGTGATGATGTGAGTTAGGTTAATAACTGGAGTCATGAAGCGGTCCAAAGGTAATTTACATCAGAGCGTTTCCTTGGGTAATCGGAAATAAGCCAGTGATCCAGAGCGAATTTCACGCAAAGACACCGAGATTATAAACTCCATAGAATTCTTCTCCCCAATAACGTACCGTTCAAGTGGATTTTTCGATGCTAATTGGGAATAGGGACATTTATGAAAAGGCATCCTTCACAACTCCGTTCCCCCAGCCTTCCGCGTGCAAGGAAATCTAACGCCCCTTAATGCACCCTCATTACCTTCTTTCTGTACCCCCTCTCATCCTACTCCCAATCCCTCTTCATCTCATCTTTTTCTTACTTCATCTTTCATCACCTACCCCATTCCACTCCCCATCTCCCTCCACCTTCGAGACGACCTCTCACACCATAAGGAGACGTCCCTGGGACAAGAAGAAGGGAGTGGAAGGCGCCGATTTCCCCCGTCCGCTTCATCCTCCACTCCCGCGCACCATCTTCCCTTTCCCGTCTTCCTCTGGCCCGCCATTAAGATAATAATAATGATGAGAATCCTTCGCCTTTTTTGTGCACGGCGCCCAGACGGTGTGGACTGCAGGGAGGGTGGGGTTGGGGAGCGACCTTCCCTCCGCCGCTGCCATTCACCATCTCCCCCTTTCTACTCTTCGGAGGAATAATTTCGTCGGTCGCGCATTAACGGGTCGCCGACGTCTGGGAAACAACGCTGGGTGTCCTCTCCTGACTCTTCTCCATCTTTCTCGCAACCCTCTCGTCCAACTCTCATCAGAGAAAGGTTTAGCTCTCCCGGCGTCTTCCTTATCCGTGCTTCTTTAAAATTGCCTTCTTTTGCCATTCTTTCGGTTTATTCTTTTTTCTCGCCTTTTTATGATGATAAGAGTTCCTGTAAAAGTCTCCATAGCTTAATTTACATATAATTACTGCTATAAACGTCCCACTTTGTTAGCTCTTCCTCCATGTAGTGCCCTTCGTCATTTCTGAAGGAACTTCTGAAAGAACTCTCTATTTTATCATCCTTAGATTCGTTTTTCGACTGATATTAACTGAGCATTTCAAATTTCTCTCGGAAAATTGCGTAAAATTTCCATAAACTGCCTATTACAATTACTACAGTACGTTTTCTCATTCAAAATTAATCGAAGATGTTATTTAATTCGTTATTTATTCTTTTAAACGCGATTTTAACTATTCGGTAGCTTTTCCTTGAATTCCATTCTCTACTTACTTTTACAGTACTACCGATAGTGTCCTCGCGGTAAATTTGGTTTACCGATTCTTTCATTCCCAAAGCACTTAAATTATTTTTAACCCTATCAAATATCTTTTTCCTCAGATTCATAGCTTTATCTAATATTGGCGGATGCTTTTTTCATTCGCCTTTTCAAACGTTACTTCATTCCACCTCTATCTTCCTAAGTACTTGTTATTCTTCATCAATTCTCCGTACCGACAGAGCTCTCCCCCTCCATTGTTGCTCGTTATCTTCTCCGCTCATTGACATCAAGAGAACAAGCGTTTAAAGCCAGCCTTAATTTCTGCCCTATCCATCATATCTCTTACCTCTTCTCCACCCCTCTTCGTCTTGGAAAACTCCCACTTTCTCTCCTCCACCTTCCTCATGTTCATCGCCGTGTCATTTACCTCATTCTACAGCTTTCACTCTTTTCTTTGTCTGCGCCTCTCATTTTCTATTTCCCGCCTTCCTTATCTTATTATTATCTCATTTACTTTATGTTCGCAGTTATAGAAAGACTACTTTTCGTTTCCGTTCTCTTAAATGCGAGAAATCTCGAATATTTGAAAATATACAATACAATAAAGTACACAATTTTGAGGAATGGACATCCAATGCTTTGTGCCAATGTTACTCAACACCAACTATCGGCTGTCTACTAAACTTAACGATCATGGAAGATATAAATGAATCATACAGAATAAAGAGGCGCGGTTAAGAATGTAAAACGTTACTGAAGCTAAATAAATATCTCTTAAGGATGATGGCTCGCAGTTTTTAAGGTTAAATGTCACTTAGCAGAAAGGATAAATACAACAGAAAATAAATTACAAGGAAAATAATCTTGAACAATTTGGAAAGAAGGAAATGTTTCAAGTTTCGGAGTAAAAAAGTTAAATTCCAACTAATGTAGATAATACCTAGAAAAATAAATCTTATCGATAATTATTATTAGAGTGGTGCTTATCTATAATCAGTAGTACATAGATAAGTAATCTACTTTTCGGTAGGTTCATGTGCTTTAATATACCCTATTTAATGCAATCTCTTCCGTTTTCTGGTAACTTACCAGACCCTTTATGTCATTTAACATCTTTTGCCTTTGTCTTCCCCTGTCATTGCATTCAACTTTCAACAACATTCTTAAACAATCCCTCTCCTCTCAATATTTGAACCATCCATTACTTCTTTCGACGCCTAATTACTTCAATAAAAACCCTCCCCTCCTCAACATTCTCTAGTACCTCTGAGTTTGTTTCTCTATCGACCCTGCTTACTTTTTCCATTATACGCATCACAGACATCTCGAAAACATCCAATCTTTCGTTGTTCTGTCTTCTTAAGGTATACGTTTTATGCCCATAAAGCAGTACACTTCACACCAAGGATTTCACAAATCTTTTCCTGAAGACTTTTTCGAGGCCTCTAGTCATCAGTTTCCTTCGCTTCACGAAAGCTTCCTTGATTTTTGAACTTCATCAGTGTACCTCCTATCCCAATAGATAACAATACCCAAGTAAGAGAATTTATCTACCTATTATAGTTTTTCCCCATCTATCCTGATCGATCAGAGGAAATACATTTTCGGAAGATGTAATTGGTATTATGCGACCCCCCTGCTACTTTGGCCGATCCGACAGTGAGCGTAAAATAAGAGAAATAGACGCGAGGACAAGTTTTAGGGACTCTTTTTCCGCGAACGATACGCGATAATAATAAATTAAAGAAGTAATTCTACTCTTGGTGTTTACACCCCCTACATAACCCCGGAAGGCGGCTTGCAGAGTACTTATGTAGATGTAGATCGTTAAGTTAGCTTGTTTTTCTTTGGAAAATCTCATTACTTTAGTTTTTCTTTTATTTATTTATTTTATATTTTTTGCTATTCTAACTCGTGCAGGTTGATTTAAGTAAAAATTTTGAACCAAATGCCCATTTTCCCAGTCTATTCTAATTTTCTTTGAAATTCCCATCCGTTTTGGTCATTGGACTATCGAAAGCCTTTTCAAAATCGGCAAATCATGTTCACACATCCTTCTTAAATTCCAGGCTTCGTTCTGCAAGTTCCCTCGTTAGTCCGATTGCATCCCTCGTTCCTTTCTCTCTCTCTGAAAACCGAACTGATCTTCTCCCATTTATCCTTTAATTTTTCTTTCGATCCTTCTAATCAGAATCCCTAAAATAACTTTTTCCACGTGAGATGTCAGACTAATTGTACAATGATCCCGACAAAAAGTAGTCCAAAAAATTATTAAATATGCAAATAGAAGTATGGAAAAGCATGGCAGCTACGATGAAATGTACCTTAGGAAATAATTACTCTACTAAAGGGTGAGAATCATTGAAGAAAATGTCATGCAAACAGAAAAAGGAAATTTTGCACAAGAAAAGAGAAAAAATACGTGTTCTTCCAGATCTATAGCCTCTTGATGATTATATGTAAGTAGAAAATAAAGAAAATGGAGATTAATTAGCTCTGAAACGAGCTATCAAAGTATCAATGGAGCAAAAAACTCAAAGCAACAAGAATTGATGCTTTATACGACTCCTTTAATTACGAGGGCCGCTTTGAGATAAGATAATAGCCGATTCGTTCACAACTTCAATTTTAATAGAGAATGATCTTGGCTTTTACTCGTAGACCTGTTGTTGGCGAGGAAACCACTACCACGGTAAAATATTCTAATGGTTCAAGTTGGAATATCTAACTAAGAAAAGAAATGGAGATAGTTCTAAATGGAGTGAATAGAAGCAGAATAGACTTGACTAACGAAATAACCGAGCTGACAAAAATTTCTGAGTAAATACTACTAATGTTGAGAAGAAACAAAGCAATAGAAGTTAGAGGTGATTGAGTTGATTGTAAACCTTCAGTACAAAGGATGCATACAATGAATGATAAGCAAGCTATGAATAAAAAAGAAGGAAAGGAAAAACAAAGCTTGCCTTGGCCTTCTGAATTAGCCTTCTGTCAGAGGATATATGAATTAATGATAAATTTATTTTTAATTTGACGTAAATTAGAAGTTAACTTTATGCAATACACTAACATTTTTTAAATAATTATAATTATATACTTTAGCATTCACTAATGTTGTGAATTATTTATAATTATAGTACAACATCGTTTTTTATACGCTGATTATGCTCATTCGGGTTCTGTTTTGGCTTGAAGTTGAAGAAATTTGTGAAAAATCGAAGACCGGCTTTTTTCGTAAAATTTGGTCAACTTTGACCCCTTGTAGAATTTTAATGCACGGGAATAAAGTAAATAATTTAACAGTTATATGCAGAATTTATTTACGAATAGCCATACGAAGTTTCAAAGTCCGCACTCAAAAAAAACCATTTTCTTATTTTTGGCCAGCTTTTTTCGATTCTAGCCCACTGTGCGACGTCTCCCAAGAGCGACCTTACCCGTAAACTCTGAATTGGAAAATGTTATAGGTACCAACCGCTTGGTTAGATATTGCTTCATTCAAGTGGATAAAATAGAAACAGGTATAAACCGAATGAAACTAATCATAACCAAGATGGAAAGTTGGTAATTAAGTAAGAAAGATAAACGGAGTGAGGAAAAGTTAAGAAGAAGAATATGAAAAACATAAATTAGAGTCATGAATTAGTTTAATCAAGATAAAAAGGAAAAACTAAGGAAATAATGAAGAAACTCTGACGTATGAAACCGATAAAAGGTTTAGACTATGACGGAAGTGAAAGAAGGAACAGGAAAAAAATTATCTTCTTGAGAGTGTGAAGTTTTCTCGTGAGCCAGCTACTGCCCACTTTTGACTGGAGACTGCCACAAAAGAAGAATAGACGGTCTTTCGATATGGGCAGTAAAACTCGTGTCATAAAGGACCTTGAGTGGTAGCAGCAGGAATGAAGTAGATGAATACAAGGCGGATGGATGTGAGAGGTGAGGGAATAAAACGTAAAAATGGGGAAGAGAGAAGGTAAAAAGGGTTAATAAGACATTACAGCAATTAAATGTAACTGGAAAACTAAAGTAACTCCATCGAATTCACAAACAGGAAAAATCCAAATTAATTTCTTGTCCTTGACATATGTTCCCTTTGAAATGTAAAATTCGGCTGAAATTAATAAGGAAATGATAAACGAAAGACCTGTATGAAGTAAAAATACCTAAGAACTATCTAGATGAAGAACATCATTCTATTACAATAAACCTCACAGACTCAGGCGAAGAATTGCGGAAATCCATAATAGAAAAACACTAAGAAAAATTGTACTTTTTCCACAGAAAAAAAATTCTGTGGAAAAAGTACTATTATTCTTGTGAGAATTTTTTTCTGTGGAAAAAGTACAATTTTTCTTAGTGTCTTCCTGTCATTCTATCAATTTGTGTACGAAATAATCCTTATACAATGGATTATTAGGCATATTTAAAAGTTTACAGCGACTTATGTTTCAAATAAAGGAAAACTATTTCCATTTAAGCGCGAACTTAAACAAACCCAATACCTATGGATTCATACGTATTCATAGCTCCTCCTTTCATAACATTTTAGGAATAATTAAAAATTTTTTGTAAGAGTATTGATAGCTGATCCCATCTGTATAGATATTCCAGTCCAGGGTGTTGTTTTTATTCAGTATCGAGCATTTTCACTAATTTCTCACCCAAACTAGTTTAAATTATTACACTCTGCATTATAATCAATTATATTTCCTCTTAAACTGCCCAAAATTTCAATCATAAGGTATGGCAACCGATTTATTACGAGCTTTGAAAATTTGATCATTTCCTCTTTTTTCTAAGGTTATTATTTTTTTTTCTTCATACAATTACGCTTCCCTTTTAATATGGAAATTCTTGATGTAGTTAATATGGAATTTCTTGAGCTGTATATTCACTATGAAAATCTAATTGCTCTCAAAGCTAAACGAGGTGTCGTAAAGTAAGAGCAACACAACGCCTTACCACAAAATTCACGAGGAATAGCCGACTAACAACAACATTGTTGGAGAAAGTTAGCTGAGATGTTAGTGGAGTTGTATGCTATACACTACAAACCTTCGCATGTATAACGTTCAATATAGGACAATTTTCACAAAAAGAGAGGTTTCAGAGTTTTTTCTGAATTCTGCAAAGTCATTAACCAGTCTTTTTCGATGTTGGAATCTATATTTAATTATTTGCATGGTTTATGAAAAAAGGAGCTTGATATGTCCGTACGTACGAATTAGATAATTTATTAAGAATATTAATTCAGATAATGAAAGTTCAGCACCTACGTAGAGAATCACATAATTTCTTACTGGAAAAGGAGGATGTTTAATACAGACTTCATTGCAATGCTCTTCCAAGTTATTATTACGCGAACTTATGAACGATTCATTGTCATGCGGTAAAAATCCAATGGAGCATCAAACGAACGCAAATTCAGTCCGTTCTATAGGGAAATATATATGAAAGGACTTAATCGCGTCGATTCATCTCCCATTTATTCTGAAATTCTATCTTAAGCCTTAATAAGGTTATCGAGGAACGATCGGACTCTAACATTAATCTTTAAGAAGTTAGAAGAGCAGATAAAATAGGATGATGAAACGAGTTTTAATATAATGAAACGTCCCGATCTCATCCAATATAATGACTCTTCGTCGCTGCATGTCATTTAAAGAAAATAATACTTATTTATATTTTATAAACCGTTTCTACATTTTTTTCTGCATTTCCATTTTAATTGGTAACCGAAACCAAAAGAAGTTTCTCGGAAGAGAGGGGCAAAAAGGAATGTAGGATGAGTCGTATTTATCAGTTTCTAAGAAAAAGTAAGGAAGAAGATTTTCAGAAATGCCAGAGGATAAATTATTGTTGAGTGCTTCCCTATGACTACGAAAACGAGAGACAAAAAGTAACGGGCTGTCTGAGGAGCGAAGAGCTCCGCATCTACAACTGACGTGGTGTGGTGAAGAATGTCTCTCGAAAGACAACAATCCTAACCGCGTTTTGGTACTGCTTTTTAGAAATTGTTAGCTATAAAATACGAGAATCTGTCGCCTAAATCCATTGCCTTTCTCCTCATTTCTTCATGTGTCTTAAACATCCAACACGATCAGGATATCATCTAAACAGCTTAGCTTCATCTTCCTGTATCCATCAGCCCTGAACTATTTTTCCGCTGTATCTTCTAAAAAGCAGCTTTTTATCCTCTCCTTAAATCATAACTCTGGCTAAAGAAGTTCTTATCTCAGAGTTAGTACGTTAATACACTTAAAAAGACTGATATTTGAGCGGCAGCCTATTCAACAAAACGGGATGCATGAGTAAGGCAGTATATTATAATTACATCGCTTTTACTTTGTTGCAATTTCATTGAAATAAACTATTTCCAAACGTGATTTAGGAAAACTTGAGAAATATACCATTAAGGGCTTAAAAAGAGTAATGCGTTATGCAGTCAAATTTAGAGTTACTTTAGCGATTCCCCGGAATATTATATCTTTCTTAATCCCTTTAATTATTTTATTTACTAATTTTCATTTCAGCCATCTATAAGCTGCGATCATACAGCTTTCTTCGCTTTATCAATTTATGTTCAATTCTCTTTTGCCAGCATTCTCTTGCTCACTTCTGCTCTTTCTTCTTCTGTGAATTCCCTTTTGGCCCTTTTTGGCTTTTGTTTCACCTCTACAATCTTCTTTCTGAACATTACTCAGTCTCCTTTATCTTCTTCCTTGATCCCACATTTGGTAAATCACCTCTAAACTTCTTTCACTCACGTGACACGTGTCTTCCCATTCTCTTGGACATATTTGATCGAAGCGAATATTATCCATGAAGGTAAAGATCAGAACTGTCCAACAAATAGCCCTGGGACAGAACCTCTAGAGGTTTTAAACCTACTTGCCAACTGTAGTGTAGTATCATATATAAATGTGAATCTCGTAAACCTCTTTGTTGTAATTGGTGTAACTTACTGGGCGCCTCAAAAAAAGTAAATAAAATTATTCTTTTACCGGCTATGGCTTCCTTTTTCTCGCAAATTTAAAGCCCTATTGATCCGCAAATCTTTTAAGCAATATATAAGTACATTCGTTTCTGAACATTTGCTTGTCGGCGTAGAAAATCTACGTATACATTTATATACAAGAATAAAAATTACTTATATAAATAAAGCGATACTTAGGTTAACGAATGTTTGGTTCAACGTATATTTTTCATTTTTTTCGTACTCGTCAGTACCTCGTACTATTCAGATAACGAATATTATTATGGAAAGTCGCGCAAGTACCCACACCCAATTAAAATCCGAAAAGTAAAATTGTTTTTCAGCAGTATTTAAAGCGTATTTCAGGAATTCGAACACTCGGAAATCGGATTATAGCTTAAGAGGGTTCCGGTTAACGAGTGTGATTCTGGAGCGAATCATATTTGTATTGGGATATTTTTCAACCTTTCTTAATGTTTACGAATAATGGGGTTTCTAATTGCAAGATTTTTTGGAGGTTAGCGCAGCTGATACAATATCCAACGGAGCAAACAAGGCTGAAGCCGATTTAAAATAGTTATTAAATAGATGAACGTGCACTCAAGTAATTTTCTGCACGGTAGTTGTATGAACCATTCTAAATCCTTGTGGAATTAAAACCTTGCCAACAAATACGCATAACATGTCCTCTACTTTTAATCTTATTTGAAACACGATTTTCCAAGAATTCTCACACACGTCCCTAATTAATAACTTCCCGACCACCGGCGGATACATGCTCTCTCCCGGCGAACTCGCAAGCTCATAAAATGGCGGCTCTTTCCGGCGAACTACGTGGCCATTTCAATAATGACCCGCAATAACTCCGGCACCTGATCCATCAGAAAACAACGTGACACCTAACAACTCACGATCGACGCGAAAAGTTGACATATTTGATCGAAGCGAATCTTCCAACTTCCTTAATATCCTTCTCTGGCGTAGGTTCGGCAAAAAAAGGACATCTCGGGACGCACGGTACATTGCGCAACCTAAACGCCGTCGTAATTTGTAGTTAAATGATAAATGGAAGGGATGTTAAAGCGGAGTGGAGCGACTCGTCTTTTTTTTTAATTCGGAACGTAGAGCGGTTGAGTGGGTGGGAAGAGAAAGGGGGTTGGCTGGTGGCGTTGGTGCATGATGGGGCTTTTTGGTGGGGTGGAAACCACTCCGCAACCACCTTATCCATCCATTCACCACACCCAGAGATACGCCCTGCAGACACCGCGCCGCCGCTTCCACCTCGCCTCTTCCTTCCTGTCCTCTCCCTCCACTCTCCATACACTCACACGCATCACCAGAGATCAAAACCAACGAGGCATATCGAGAGAGTGATCGATGCACGGCTCGTTGGCAGTGTCAGTGGAAAAGAGAGAGAAAGAAGGTTGACCGCCCTCATTCTACATGGTTATGGAAAAACAGGGGTAGGTAATGAGAATGAGAGGACAACCATGAATAGAGGAATATGTTATTATAAGGGCATAAGGACATACGGATGGAAGATGATGGGGATGAAAAGAAACGCAGTAGTACAGCGAAAGCTTCAATCTAACTCAAGTCATTGATTATAAATAATTAATTTAAGGACAACATATGACAGATTTTTTTACTGGAAAAATGAAAATTATCATCCTAAGAAGAATAAAACATCAATGTATATACTCAATGACAGAGTTAATTTCTATCTTCGCAATATAAATCATCGAAAAATTCGATTTTACGTAAAATTCCGAGAAAATATAAAATTTTATGAAAAGTAGCGATTTTTTCTTTTCCTTCCACCGAAACATAAATTTATTTCCTTTATTTAATTCCTCTGTGGTTATTTCGATTTAAAAAATTAAAAAGCTAGATTGCTTGTTTCAATATATCTGTACTTATACTAATTGATAAATCAGCATAAATGTGTAAAACTCTATTAATTCGAATTTTTTTATGGTCTCATGACGAAATATTTCATTTATGATGTATCCTCAATAACCTCTAGTTAGCACTAGAAATTAGGATTTAAAATTTATACCAATGGATTGTCTTAGTAAATTTTAATAATTTCTGTAACAAATTTAGGTCAAATTACCGTAGCCTTCTACATAAAATTAATAGCAATGGTATATCATCGATATGCATTACTGACAGCAGATGTAAATCAATAGTAAAAGATTAACTTACACCTATTAAGCAACAACACGAAGCAGAATTATTTCATAAATGGAGTAAACGTATTGAAATATAATGGTTCCTTAAAAGTACAGTAATTTGAAGTCTCTGTAAAATGATGTGTATAAGGTAAATTTAGTACTTCGTTTTTCATTTTATTTTTCTTACTTTTATACTTTGATTTATTGTTTAGAATGTTTTTTCGATGTATCATTCAATTTTTTTGTAATTCAAGTTATGTTAATTATTTGTTTTTATTTATATGGCAAATAAGTTTTACCTTAGTCGGAAGGAAATAAATCTGAGCCGACTTATAACACGCTAACGTGAAAGACTTGCAAGAGTAATAATTATCCAAAATTTGAGCCTATTTTTTTCGTTCCATCCTCATTTATATAGCGATATATTTAAGTTAAGCACCATCAACGATTTAGAATATTGTATGTCTAATATGGAATCGATATGATTATGCCTGACTTATAACAAAATGCTAGAGGCTCAAATATATCAAAGCCTGGATTTTGCGAAGTATCGGAAATTCCTCAAAGGTAAACTTTTGAGATCTCTATCTAATTACATAATACCATGAAGAAGAGCAAAGCTTAAGGAGAAATCATGTAAGAATGGTGGATTAAAGGTGAAATTCTAAATATAACTCTAAAAATACTATATATTTAATCAAAGGTGTAGCAGGTTTTGCGCATAACATCTTATCAACATCAAAAATGACACTTTATAGGTTCTCATAAAAGACTCTGTAAACATAGGAATAAGTTCACCTAATTAACCCAAAAAACAGCAGGAAGAAACACGGAGGAGCTTAAGTTCTCCTTGAAATACGCAACCCGCAATACACAGTATCTTCATTCTCCCGAGCAAAGTTTTTCTGATTTGTCTATATTTTCTCGGCAATTTCCGATTGGGAATCAGTTATTACTATAAATAAGTACATTATTTTTAATAATATCCCCCCCAATACGCTTACAACCATCTCTTACAAAAAATCACAGAGGAATTAATACATTAATGTATCTAAATAAAATTGTAATGAGTTTTATGTTACAATTCTCATAGGAAAATTTATCAAATTCCTGCTTTGCTTTAAATGATTCATAAAAGGTTTCAGCGATTCAACTTCTCTAAAATACACGAAAATTTTGGTTTTCTGCCAACATTAGATAACAACTAAGCGGGCCAAAATATCATTTGAACGCTACGAACAGAACTGAGGAAGCAAGATATACTAAGATATAAATCCTAACACTTAAGGCTGGATTCTCATTTCTGCAGTTAGTTTTCCAGGAATAATACATCGACATCTCTTCCGCCTTCCGACCTCGTTCGACAGTTTCCCAGGCTTCTTCCGAGGTGCAAGACATGGAATCCTCCAAATTCACCTCTGACCTCGTCTTCGCGTTCCTCTAAGGAAACCGGTATTCAAGCGTTGCCCCCCGATCTCCACCCCTAAAACCCATCTCTTTTGACCTCCCCCTATTTCTTAACCTCTCCCCCATCGAGCTTCCATGCCCGTTACCATGGAGATTCGACGTGGAAATATCGAGCAACGCCATCCCGTCTTTCTCCGGCCACCATTTTCTCCTAAGGGAAACCGAGTTAAAGGAGGGGAATGCATAAGCCCTCATTGCGAGTCTCTGTGTCGCGGCCGGCAGGACCATTTCAGCCGGATTCCGACACGAACATACGATTCGAATACCTGCCGGATTGTTAGCAGACTTGGCTGCGTTGCAGAGGATCAATTACGGAGACATTTAAGCGATGTCTGTGCACGTACGATAGGGTGGCAGCATCCGCGATGCACGGGATTGAAGAGAACGCGAATTACGTGTTGCAATCTAGATCATCGTTCGATGGGTCATCGACTACGACATGTGTGCTAAGTATTTTTTTATAGACCCCTCCGCGAGTGAAGCGGTTTTTTTTATCGATGAGAAATGCAACGATGGGTCTTTTTCCATTTGTATGGGATAAATATGCGATAAGAAAGTTATTCAAAAAGGAGGGTCACGAACTGATTTCATTCAAACCTTCTTACTTGTTAATAATCCGTGATTATAAATGGAGAACAATTCAACGAATTTAGATTCAATCGTCACTATCTAAAAATCTACCGTCTCATTATTTCTGTTGCTATTATTTCCGATATCAGAGATGGCCAAGATAAAGATTGCTGAAATAAAATCGATAATTAATTCAATGGATTAAAGATGGAAGTTATAATAAACTCCTTTTCCACTTTTAAAGTAAACGGTTTTAATCACAATCAATCTTATCGAATTCTTTAAGTATAATTATGGAAACAAAATTCTGGACTATTTTTCATATTTGGTAAGAGAGAGAGAGAGAGAGACAGCTCGTGGGTGGATTTAGCAGGAAAATGGATACACCAACTGAAAATATCATACTTGTGAATGGCAAAATCTTTCATTCATCGCTAAAAAATCGTAAAAGTTAATTTTTTAAATGTAGATTAAATCTCTATAATAGGATATGAATGATAAATTTATGTTTTTACTTTAAAAGTTTAATATCAATATATCTTGGCATTTTTATCCGAGAGTAAAAGGAAAGAAATGTATCTTTTTAATATCAGATATATTTTTAAGTCATCAGTCTTAAATTGTAAAGACCATAATCAGCTGCTCACCTATTCGGAATTTTAAGAGAATATTTGAGAAAGAATTCAATATACTTCTGTAAAACGTGTAAAGCTAATCTCAACTCCTTTGTTACAAAGCTCAGTAACTCCAAGAAACTTACGAGCATACCTAAGCTATTCGTACTAACTTCAGCGGGCATACTTAATTCTTTAGATGAATACATTTCATAATAAAAATCGAGCCCGGCAGTTTTTAAGGCTAGCAAAAAGTTATCTTGCGGCACATGTCGAGTCGTAGTATGAAGAGATGATGTTATGAGTCGTATTATTTTGTGGATTCTACAAATTGAGTTTTTCTTTCACTGTGATTACGAAAGAGTTTCACCGATTCACTCCTCAAACCGTCAAGTTCAAAATATGAAATTCAATGGGATATTAGTTAAAGTTGATCTGTTCTTGCCTCCAACTAAAAATTTATCTATTAACAATTAAACAATATATCAAAGTATTGCTCTCGAAGTAATTTAACGAACTTTTCATAACCAGTGACCAAACTCTGACTGAAATTTTCCTTAAAACCAGTGATTTTGACCATCAACACGTGATTTGAAGCTGTAAATACTTGAAGCGAGATTCAACAGAAAACAACCCCTAATTGGAAACTCCTAAGGAGGCATTTACAACATCGCTGGTAAATGTACACTTTTTAGTCATTATCAATACTGACATTATCAGGCCTCGTAAAATGGAAAAATCATTGAATGGCAGTACGACATCTTCTAAAAATAAAAAGGAAACATGTCGCATGACTAATGATATCTAATTCCTAACTATACTAATTATACCTAAGTCTTCAGGGACTACTTAATGTAACAAATGCATCAGAATGGCAATAAGGTTATGACCTTAGTATGAAATTGAAAACGGAAAAAAACATCACCTCTCCAATGCGAAAGTTTTACATGAACACGGCGATTGCTTAAAATGTTCTATAAAATTATAGGATACAATACGATACATTTCCATCACATGTAAACCTCTTAAGCACATTATTTTTTAAACCTTATTCGAATTTATTAACAATTAATCGGTTTTCCTTCAAACGTAAAGCCTGAAACGGGATATCGAGAGTGAAAACACAGCGGGTAGTCCATGCGTATTAATCTCATTTGGATCTAGGATTTTCCCTTATGGCTTCGTCAGACTGGAAAACGTATAATGTACGAAAGGCTTCTCACAAATTAAATGAGTTACTTCCCTTGATTAATGGAGATGAAACGAAAAAGATTTCCTCCAAATTCCACCGACTCCCCGGGCGAACAAGTCCCTTATCTACTCCCACGCATCGATGCTCCTTTTATCTCCATTTCGTCTTCCTTCACCTTTTCTTTCAAAAGAAAAAGTTATTCTCTTATACACCTTAACAGCTGGAGCGTGAGATTTATGACTTGACATTGAGGCGAAACCTTCCAAATTTCGCATATACAAATTCATAATTAATATTCGAGAGATTATTCTTCACACAATTCAGCACATAGTATTTTAGTATAACGGCCAACATCGCATAATTTCGAATGAAATTCAAAGCAAATAAGAACATGAAAATATAATGTGTGTTTAGAATAACTTTATTTCGAGGTGCTTCGAGATACAGAAAAATAGCAGTAAATGAGTTGCTGAGAAGGAATCATTTGATGATTCAAAAGTAATGAAATCATTTGGAAAATTCTTGATCAAAGAAGGGAAAAAGGGAGAGTAGTGAGTGTGCAATTGAAATTTGGAAAACTTGGAATAGATTTAAAAATTTGAACATTGCGTATGAATTAATGTGATTTCAAAATGAGTTACAGTACCCAACCGGTGTCAGTGTCACGACCTTATATTCATTTATGTATGTTTAGTGCCTGAAAATGGGGCATTAACGTCAAAACCTGTTGTATCCTTGATTTATTTTATATGGAATTAAGCAGGTTTAGATCACAGATCAAATAAATGATGGAAAAATCGTTTTTCCCATATATCTCACACAGTTTGCGTTACCTAAGAAAGAAGGGTGAAAATATGATCGAAGGAAACTACGGAAAATGGGCACCTATAGTACCGTTTACAGCTACGTAATCATTAAAATTGTGACTAATAATTATCTGCGAATAACTCATAATAAATTATCATTCTTTATATAACTGTCTTTGGGTATCGTTAGATAATAAATTCGTTACATTTTTTCCATTAAAATCAAAAGGAATAGATATAAGATATAGAAATAGTTAAATTTGTTCAACCAAAGAGACAATGAACCCAAGAGTCAATATTAAAAAACTTAACGACACTGCAAGCAGAGTCACTCTACATGCTCTTATATTTTTATTTAATATCAATACTATAATCTAAGACTTCTGTGGAATGAAGAAAAGAGTTGATAGAATAATTCTTAGAATGATACCTTGCAATTACATTTTATATTTAGTATGTATGTACCTTAGCACATACACGAGTTTAACTGACCATAAAGTCTTTGACTTAACATAGAAGTGCTATAATTCACGCCAACGTCTTCCTAATGGACTTACCAAAGTTAAAGATACCCGAGCGATAACTATATTTAAGGTCGATTTCCATCTATTTAAATGACTATCCAGCAATTACTACTTACTATATATTTCTTCGTATATAAAAGATGTAAATGTGAAGAATTTTTTAATGATTTGTATCTCGTTCTCATTAGCATTCCTACCTTTGACATCATTAAATGCATAATTAAAAAACACTGAAGGCAATTTCTTTCTCTAAAAATGTAACTCAGTATAATAATAAATAATTACTGGTTTTTTAAAACCAAGCATAAATGACCTATGCATCAATTTATTAATATCATCAAGAAATAGTCATCTCACCATATTAATTGTGTGGTGAGTTAGTGAGATCTGAAAATCAAATTTCGTAGGAAAAACATTTCAGAAAAGAGAACTATGAGATCAATTATGAGTTGTCCTCATGTTGTACGGCTAAACGATTTTACCAAAGAAATGCAAGGACAGAGAGTCTCCTGATAGCTGCGTTGCTTTTACATTCGCGGCTAGCAGCCGATTAATAAATCAACCAACGAATTATCAATTTTGTGGATGGTTTGCTTCAGACGAAGATATATAAACATGCCAAGGGTTAAATTTATATTTACCTAAAATTGACAACGTTATTAGTTTTTTTAATTTTCTCCAACGAACCCCTTGAATGCTATTTTATCGCGAAAAATCCGATAGATCTAAAGTATAGTACAAACACTTCCCCATTAGTTTTAAGCTTGAGCCCAACTCAAATTTCTTATTTTACAATATCATACAATACCTCCTCTATCCGCTTCCCGTGAGTTACATTCATTTTAACATAATATTTACAAATTTTATGTTATTTTTTATTTTCCGATACCTAGGATACCTAACATTCCTTCGTGTGATTATGACACTTCTTCGGATACTTCAAAGGAAATATGTACTATTTCAATATATATTAAATAATATCAATATATACTCAATAAATCAATATATTATAATCAATATATCAATATTAAGTCAATATATATTCAAAGGAAATATATCGTAAATGAATATGATCAACCGCATTATGAATGTATTTTCTAATTGAACGAATTCATCGAAACCCTATTTTTGCTAGATAAATGGGTAAGGTGGTTTTAAACACAATGAGGTAGTACGATCCAGATAAAGAATAGAAAACGGCAAAAATTCTAAGTTGTGAGACTAAAAAGAAATTCTCCCACTTGTACACTCTCTGGATAATTTTCCGTTTCTAGATCGGATTTTAGCCAATGACCCATTTTATGGCATTATGGGTATGGATGGGATGATAACAAAGAATTATCATCGCCCCAATACATTCCCTTTAGAAGAAGAAAGAGGGACACGACAGCACTCACTCTTTCAACCGCCATGCGGCTACTCCATTCGCACTCGTGCTCTACTCTTTCAAACCCATTTGAAAGCTCCCCTTTCAGTGACGATTTGGCAAAGAGGCCAAAGTAATTACGACCACTTGAACGTCCCACTGCCAACACTGTTACCCCCTCATTCGGAGACCGAATGGTAATGAAATTCTCCTCTTTAAACTGCCCCTTCTTCGTTGGTTCAACACATAGGGTGGAATTAAGAATCTTAAAATTGCAAGTTTAATGGCGGAAATTATGATATCATCAAAAGATTTCCAAAGAACTCGTCACCAAAGTTTTCGTTTTCAAAGCTACAATGATCTTCCTTTGAATGATATAGAGCACTTTAGCTCCTCGGAGAAGCTAAGAGTTCTGAAGAAAGTATTTATTTAACTAATTTCCATCCTCTTAGCTATTATCTTGAATGATAAACTTTACAATAGTTCAGAAAGGTACAAATTTTTCTCGCGATTATTGCAAAGGCGAATTTAAAAATCCAATGTATTACAAATTGAATCAAGATCAAGTCAATGCGTCAAAGCTTAAAACAAAAGCGAAAGTAAAGATACAGGAAATTTAAACGAATATTTATCAGCAGTAGTTTTTAAATAATTTAAAAGAGCTTCGACAATGTAGTGGTAGTTTAAGCAATTTTAAATGAACCTGAACAGCTCAGGTCATTTCGCACGCCAGCCACTACCGAGAATCGAACCCAAAACCGCCTTCACCGAAGTAGAACGAGTTACCCATGTGGCTCTTCGAAGGCCTTAAAATTCTTACAGATATAAATTCTGTAAAAATAGGAGGAGAGGAATGTAATGTTAAACTAAGCGCTGTTAAAATCTTTCCCAAGCAAAAACAAACAATAACAAAAAAGGAATAGTAAATGTTATCAGAATATTATGCAATGTGTTTAATAAAGAACGAGGTGAATAATTTTATGCAAGATTTTCTGAAAACTGTGAAAGATTTATACTAGATCGTGTCGGCACTTAACCCTCATCCTTCAAAAACTTACATTGCTGATAAGTAGACATCTTCAGAATATAAATTTCCGTACAACTCTCTATCATGCAAAAGAAATCCATCGACATTAAAATAATTTGCGGTTCATGGGTAGATTGAAAAAATATATAAATAAAAATATATTAACTTAGCTATGATCTAGATCTATATATCTTAAATATCATATTCCATCACAAGGTTTCACTCTTAGTGAGGCAACCATCTCTCATAACCCTGGGAGGGGATCATTTTCTTAAGTTTTTCTTAAGTTCTCCTCGTTCCAAGAACCTTTCTTCACGAAATTTCTTTTCCTTATTGAGGAATCCGTTTACTGATCTCGAACCCGTTCCAACAATACCGATTTTTTTTAGTCTCCAGACATCGAAAAAAAAACCCAGAAATTACTCGCAACGACCCACTCGCATTTCTCCACCTTAGGGAACTTAGCTGGAGGGTTGCAACTAAAAATTCATATCCTGCCTATACCAAGTATATGCCACACCTGTGCCACCGGCGCCGTCGGTCCTAAGACAAGCCAAAGGAGGGAGGAAGGAGATGACTTTGGTACGACCGTCTTTCGAGAGAACTGGGAGGATACAGACCCCTTTTATAAAAGCACCCTTAGGGACAGATGCGAGAGGGAGGTGGGCACAACCCAGAAATTTGGCACCCTTAACTAGGATGAAGGGGAGGGTAATTTTTCCTTTTTTTACTTAAATGGCGGGGGTGGACGGAGATCTCTCTGGAGGAGACTTTTTTGAGGAACCTCCTCAACGTCCCCTCTCCTTCCAAAAGGAGGCGGCAGATGAGGCCATCCTGGAGGAAGAGGGGGTGAAGAAATCCACCCGCAGCCAACCCCATATCCAACGTACATACATTGCCTTATATGAAAGTAGATGGCGTTCTTAGGAAGAGGGGTAGATGATCTTCCAAGGGTTCGGTAGAGTTAAACGTTGGAGGAAAAGAGACAGGCTCGAAGCGGAAGATGAGGGCATTAAGGGGTGACGCCCCTTCCAAAAACCCATGACGACGAGTAGGCGAGGGGCATAAAAAAGGAGGAAGGAAGAAAATGTCAGCCGCGCATAAAGTCCAATTACCTCCCTTCCTATTCCCGTCTCATCGTTCGAATTTTCATGAACCGATCGGAGGGCTTTTTTTTCTCCGGGGAAGTGTTCCTGGTGGGGGTGGGGACATTTGGGAGGGAAAGGGATGCATTAATCTGAAGGTAAACGATCAGAGGAGTTCAGTCGGGGAATGTGGAGTAAATAGGGTGGCAAAGGAAGGCAAAATGAAGGCTACGATCGCGGAAGGAAAGCCGTCATAAGTACGCTGTGAGATAATAGAAGCATTAAAATTAAGAGCGTTTACGGAATTAAAAACGGGGAAAAGGCAGTTTGCAGTACCGATTAGTTCTGTTTGAGTCTCTTTCCAATTTTTTCTTTCGATTCATTCATGGATTCATTCATCTAGGAGTATGATCCTTAGGCAACAATAAAGTGGTGATAGGTGTAGATCAGTAATATAATTTTTTATTCGCCGTAGTTGCTATTAAGAGCGGTTTATTTTTTAACTAAATATTCAAATTTATGTTTCCTTAAAGTAAGAAAAAATTGTTGACATGACAGGTGACACATATACACGCTTTGATGTTTTTTCACACTAAGAGTCTTTTACGCAAGTTTAATAATAGAAAAATGTCGAAAACTATATTTTAAACGGGTTGTTCTCTTTATCAGTGAGATAAATTACGTGTGTTGGTATTCTGATGAGATATATTTTAGTTTTGATTAACTACTGATGCTACATGCCCAAGACTATCTACATTATATCAAAAACTTCGGTTTGGTTGCAATATTTGAACTAATAATAAAATTTCAAAGTGTAAAATTAAATGATGTGGTCCCTTACATTACCAGCAGTGTTCTTAAAAATTAACCTCTCCGTTAAAGGCAAAGATGTCGCAGTCATCTCAAGTATATGTACATAATAAATCGTGTTCCTTAGCTTCCATATTCCACCTTACATTAAGGAACCGTGTTATCATGAGAACTTCTCTGGGAATGAGGAGTGTAACTGCCAAGACAGATGACAAGTGCACCTTGAAAACTAAAGGATTTTTTGATGAGGTGAATAGGAGGGATATTCAGAAAGCATGGTGTGATGCAAACTATGAGGAAATCGGTAGTTACGAGGCAGACGAGATCATAAGAGCTTCTTCGGCATGTGGTAGTTTGAGAGATGAGAAGGTAGGGCCGGTGAGCGATGGGAGGAGTGGCCGCATTTAGGTAAGCGACCCTACGGAATACATAATGTAGTAAAAAAGCGCCAACTGCCTGGCGACTGACCTAAGGGATCCCTCCGAGAAGACCTAATCGTACTTTTGCGTAAAACATGAAGGCGGCACTATTTCCTAAATCGTTCTAAGGATACGGCAGCTATACCTCTCCTATGGATTGTGGATTAATGTGCTAATAAGAGCCACTGGGAAAAGAGAACAGAAGGTCTGGGATGAAAGGGAAAAGAGAGGAAGAGGGTGATTTCTCGTATCATAACGAATTGGTCGGAATATTTATGAAACAAGTGAAAAAGCACGTGCCAGATAATTCTGCCGAATAATTTGGCCGCAATAAAAAGACCAGCAGGAATAATATCAAAGGATATTGGAAAATGATTCGGCTCTTGATTATAGGCAATGAGGGATCGTTCATGGTAGAATAAATAGTTACCTTGGTAACTAAAATGGATAATCGTTACCTTGGTAACTAACCTCGGGAACGAAACGTTAGATGAAAGCATTACGCATGAATTTATGAAATGCCGGAATGAAACACCACAATAGACTTCGGTGTTACCAAATTTATCCCTTAATAACGATGAATCTTCGGTAAAAGAATTTATCACAAAGCTTTACAAGATAATCTGTTACAGTCGGACAAGTTTCAAAGTCTTCAGTAAGCCCTTCGTCCAACTATTTTATATGAGAATTTCTCATTATACCGAATCGTTAAAACTATTCCATCTACCCTTTTTTCTTATATTTTTATTTTCAGAATGTGGGAACCTATTTTACTAATTTATCGTTGAATGATTTAATTCGCTGTACAATATAAATATTTCTCAATTTGTTAATTTGTTGATGTTACTTGATATTCTCTATTTCATCTAATAAAGACATATTTATATTATTGTATTATATTGTATTTATGTATCTACTAAATTTTCAAATGAAATAAAATTCCTATAAAAATTATAAAAAATATTACTGCTTTATTTAATTAATAAAACAGCTCTGTTTTAATATGCATTATGCTGCAGACACAGGCTGATTTCTAAATTAATAAAATAATTTAAAAGAAGTTCATATAACATAAACAAACAGATCAGAAATAATAAATTTTTGGAATAAACTTTCAACTTAAACATCGGGTCCAACATTGAGATTTTGCGATGATATGGGTTAATAGTTTTTTTCCAACATAAGGGTAAATTTCTGTTTCCCTTGATAAAGTTTGCATTAGAGCCAAAATTGTATTTAAAATGGTTACGTAAAACTAAAAATTCTTTCTATTCATATTCTTGTATGAACCAGTTCAACTTCTCTTCGTAAAAAACCCATAAACAACCCTATTTCTTAATTTAAGCCACATAAGTGTTCATTTCGAGGTAGATTGTAATATATATGTCGTAAGCAGTTATAAAAATTCCTCCTTACTTTCCTGAGAAAGAAACCATGATATTAAACTGTAAAGATTGAATCTCTTATACTCGAATGGCATGCCCTCAAGACGTTAAATAAGCGCGATTGTAGGCTTCCTAACCTCAGTTCATTCTAATCATAAAACGGCGATCGGTGGAAGCAGCCTGAAGCAACAAAATGATCCAAAGCCTCTTAATGCATCACCTTGGAGATACTTGAATGTAATAATTTCTTTAGGAAAAATTAACTTGGATTCTTCGCTTAGAAGAGTAACTCTGTCATTTTCGATCGGGAAGGAAAAAGGTTCCACAAAACTGATTTTATCGTGAATAGCGTAAAAATCGAAAATTCGTAATGGTGTATACTTAAATAGTCACAGGCATACCAGTATGTAAGTTATCCATATCTTAAGAGCATTGAAACAATACATCAATCAAACAAATTTTCTCATAAATTTTTTTTACGTTTTTCTAATATTTTTTATATTTTATCAAAAATTACCAATGTCAATTTTTCGCTTCTGTGTATCTTTGGTATTTATTATTTTACTTAGACATTAATTTTATCGTTCTTTTCAAAAGATAAAGAAATTTCCAAAGTTAAAGTAAATCTATATGAAAACTTATCGTATGAAGGAGTCCCGGTGTAATTATTCTCAGCTTAGAATATTAAAGTTTACATGCATGGCGGTACAACTTATTTATAGCAATTACCAACATAGCTGCATATGTTACGGATACGGAATGCCCATTCCTGTACGAGAAATATATGAATATCATTCCCTTAAGAGAAACCTTTTCATGGAAGGATAGTAAAATTGTGCATAGGATTGAATTGGGCGATTTTACGATGAGGTTTAAACGTCATGAGATACTGAGCTTTTGAAGATATTTCATCATACATTCTAAATATCAGTATCAATTTTATGAAAATATATACTAAATTCGCTTAGGCAGGATATATAAGTCAAGTGAGAGTGAAGAGATCGAGTCTCGTTTTAAAATTATTCTATATATTTTTGTTTGCTCGATACCATCTGAATTCCATTACACTAATTTGAATAGCGGATATTCATTACAAAACTGTTCTTTTATGTAGTAAAATATTTGCATTTATTTTACGTGTACAAGTTACCAATAAGTTAGTTTAAACTCTCTTTACACATATCACGATAACAATAAAGGAAACCGAAAATAGCTCAGATTTCCAAAATTAAGAGTTATCCAGGTAATTATTGCAGTATTGCGAATTTTTCAATAAACATGTCTCATTTAACCTTTCTTTGTACTTCTAACCCTCCAATCTTTTGTTTTCATGGAATTAAAAAATCTTTTTATCCTCCAAGTGGCGGAAGAACATCCGCATCGCTCCATCGTAGTACGAATTTTTTAAAAAGTATTTCTTTTGCTATATTTATAGGTAACTATTGGGTTAAGTGTTCACTCGCCCGTTGAAATCTCCTGAGTGAAAATAGGGTCACTCTTAAAAACTTAAAAAAACCATAATCTCAGGGTAACTCCTGCGTATATATTTGGGAATTCGTACGGTTTCCTAAATCATTAGGGCGAGGCCGCACCACGAGATACGGCAACGCCGCTCCCTGCTCTCAAGGCACGGCTCCACAGCGGGAAAGAGAGGGACGGCGACGGAGATATCGACCGACGCCAGAGCGTACTCTTCCCCGCACAACGCCTCTTCCCCTCCGTCACGTTCTGCACCCGATACTCCTCTACTTCGCTCTGCAATACCCACTCTGTATCCAGATTCACTCAACGGAAAGAATGGTATGAATCCGCTAGTTTTCCACATGGAAGAGCTGATTGAGCTCTGGGAGGTTTATAGAGGAGGTCGTACAAAGAACTCGATTCAGTTAGGAATCGGTTACGATTAACTAAAATGTTTAGAAATAAATTCTGAATTTCCGCTTTTTTATCAAAGTTTAAAATGCATCTTTCAATGTTTGGATACCGGACGAAATTGGAACCATCATTACCTTACTTTTCAAACAAAAGCAAGAAACAAGCAAAATATAATGTAACAATAAGTAGGCATAAGAAACAGAATTAAACAAATTACTAATCCTAATTTTAAAGATATAGCCAAATAGAACGTATACAAAAATAAATTATTCTGACTATGAGAAAAGAAAATTGATGCATAGTTATCTGCAAAAATATTACTTTCGTTATTGAGGTATTTTGAATACTTCTTTAATATTTCGCGAAAACTTGTCAGTTAATGTGTTTATCTAACTTATTCAAATTTATTTCGTTTCCTTACATCATAATCATCCTTATCAAATACATTCTTATCTAAATTATACTTAATTATCGCACTTCTTTTAGATAGCTCAATTATTAACATAAAGAAGTTCTGAGGTAATATTAAAAAAGCAATGCAAAATGGTGCTATTCTGAGAGAATTATAATGAGTGACTTGGGTTTTTGATAAATACATCAATTTCGTAAGAGCAACAATCCACAAATGGGGGGATATGACCTCAAAGACAGCATTTTAAGGCAAATATATTTTTAAACTCCAATGCAAATAAATATATAAAAATATATTTCTTTTCTATATGTATAACGTTATCTTATACTGTCACACATGTAATAGCTATTTATTACGTACAACGAGAAATTAGATCTTAGAAGGGTAATAGAAGACAAAAAGACGCTAAAAAATCAGGGAAAATACTTTTGAAGAATAAATTTCAATAAGAAATTGAAAATATTGATATTAAGATGAAAATGCGTTCATGTCAAGACTGTGGGTTTGAATTCAAATTGGTCGTTACTGAAATAAATGTGATTATCAAGTCTATATCCTCTTCCAAATTAGGTAAAACTCGAGTTAAACTAGAAAAAATTAATGAACGTTGTAATAAAAGCCAAGACTCGCACTTCTTCAATTTCCAAATCTCCATTTCATTCACACACTCCATTCAGTTAAGGCCGTAATTATTTTACACACTGAAAGGAATCGGTGATGCTTCGCAACACGAAATGATTTCCGCACGTTGTTAGTTTTCTTAAAACTAACAGCTTGTTTGAATGATATCCCCGGTTTCCAAATTCACGATTAATATTGGTTAGTAAGATAAAACTGGCGAAATATAACTCCGATTCAATTCCAGGAATTTTACTAAAATGGAACACTTATATCCAAATCAAAGTCCTATCAGTGTCACTACTAATAATACGAATTTCTATAAACTCGTAACCATTAATTCACACTATATTTATTAAGCAATCTTACATAAATGAGGTAATATATAATATGTCTTCAAGTAATTTTGATCACAGGTGGGATCAATCATTGAAACCAACGAAGTGAGACGCTGTATGAGTAACGTCTCGTAATTCGGTACTAAGGGGCGTGAAGAGAACGAACCACTGTACTAATTTACCAATCAATGTAATGATAATTTTCACCTTATTATCCTTATTGAGCCGATTAACGACAGTTATGATGCATTAAACCGCATTCCTTATCTGGTAAGTTTAACATTTCCCTCATTTTGGACATCAAATTATCTTCAGTCCTACTGGCGCTATTACTCGGATAATAGACGTTTTCCGACCCACTGAATCTTCGTCCAAATTCGTGCACTGACCTGACAATGCATGAATGGCATCGTCCTTCCATTTATTCCAACTAATTCGAAAGGATTATTATTCCAAACTTAAGGACGTTGCTTAACGGGATCATAAAAAAACTTTTAAATTATTCAAAACCTCCCTTCTGATACGTGAGGAGATTTCGACCATAAAGGGTGGTGGATAAAAGTTGATATTGACGTTCACTTTCTTCTTGCACGATTTAACGATTTCAGTTTTTAAAAATTGGGACACCAAAGTTTGCTTGTAATGACTGAGAAAAATAAGTATGTAATCATCAGATTTTAGCAGTAAAGCTGCAATCGAGCGTAACATTATCTCATGCATCTTCGTATAGAAGACTTTCCACTCTACACGAACACCAACGACTCTTAAGTATTGGCTATTGGTCATTAGCAATGTTGAAGCGAAAAAAATCAAATTCATCCGCAGTATGATAAATGCCTATTTAAAAATATAATTACGTAATAAATGGTCTATCATGAAATAAAGCGTAAATGGTCACACGGCCCTTTCAATAAGATTAATACAGAAGATTACAACCGTGTATCAGGTCTAACTTCACCAATGCATTAGTTAAGTTTATGATTTTTTAGAACACGGACGTCGATAACTTTTTCTTTGTTTAAAATAATGGCAGTTATGAATCTAAAGGAATGATAAATTGACTTTTCCTACAGTTCGTCTCTACGGTATGCATACAGGTCTATCTTACGATATGCATCAAAGCATGTCAGTAGTTCATTAGATTGCGTTCCCTCGCTGTTGAATCCGAACCCCGGATTTCTCTCATTTAGCTTGAACACAGCTCTCTCCTATCGATTTTTCATCGTCTACAGCGAAAGATGCAAGCGCAACTGCGTCGTTCAGATGGCGCACGACGCCATCCACGGCGATACGTCATTGCCTTATTCACAAGAAATGTTTTTAAAAATATCTGGAAGTCTATAGGTCAACTATAGTCGTAAAGTAAGTCGTAAGTGTTTCGGCTATGATAGAATCCCTCGGATGGAACTCGCTTAGTGATAGAAGACTTGAGTACCGTAGGAAGCTTTTCGATAAGTTTGTCACTACGGATCTTGGGGAGGAGATAGTTGATTTTCTCATCCCAGCTAGTAACGCATGCAATCTTCGAAAGAAAACGAAAAAGCGATACAGGGAAATAGTCTCCAGGACGGATAGTTATTTCTGGTCATTTTTCCCGTGAAGTATTAGAGAATCTAATAGCTATCCAGGGTAGTTAGGGATATAGGTGTTTTACACCCCCTGCCACGCGCCATTGGCGGTCTGCAGAGCTTAAATGTAAATGTAAATAACCCGAGTTTCTGGAAACATGATAACCTCTACATCATAATGTATATGCGAAGAAAGTTCTTTTTCTTCTCCATCTAATTTACAGAATTCGAAAACGTTCATGAGCTTTCGGTACGAATGGCATTGTTTCTCGTGACATTTTTCAGGAAATATGAGATGTGCTTACTGCAGTTGATACAATAAAAGAAAGCATTTATGCTTAAAATCACTTATACTTAAAGCAACTGATAGTAGAGCCACGTAACATATCTACAATCTTTAAGATGAAAATACTTCATGGCTAAATTCAACGAGAAAAACGTGTATAGTTCAATTTCTCTCGGAAAAAAAGAAAATCTGAATTTTTTAATTGCTTCGTACCTTCTCATCTTAATTTCCGCGTTTCAGAGTGCACATTCATTATAACTGCTATCCACAGCCGTTAGGTGTTATTAAGGAAAACCTACTCAAGGAATCACAACGAACTTCGATTTTACTTCATTAATTGACGAAGACTTGAAACCGTTATAACAGTAATAAATTGGTAGTTAAGGTTATAGGGCCATTACAAACGAAATGAGGGACTGAAAAGTTTGCGGATTCACCATTTTATTTTGCCTCTCGACACCATGGTTGCTTTCGGTGGGTTAGGCGAATATTAATTCCTCAGCTCTATAGATTCCGGGTTGGATTCTGTCTTTCAAAAAAATAAGTAAGCTTTTATTTGAAAGTATCGAACACGCTTATCAGAGGAACTAAAACGCAGTAATTCTTAACCTTATTTTTTTCACAGAAACGATGTCAGTTATTGAAATGATATANTAACTATGATATTATTATACTCCCTCGTTCCATTTACAACCAAGCAGAATTGTCACTGAAAGCTGTTAATAGCCCTAAATTTGTTTTTTAAAGGTCCAATCTACCTGTTATAGTTTATACACCGGTATAAATTTAAGTTTTAAGCTTGAATTTGATATATTTAAGAAATTTCCAAGAATCGTCGATTTTTAGAAAACTAAATTTGAAAAACACTAATTTGAGTCTCCTCTTACGTTGACCTGTGAAATAACCATAGAGTTCCAAATTCCAATCTAACAAAATGAAATAATTGAAAAAACTTTCGTAAATGTAGAAAAATCTACATTAGTTATGCTGGAAATATGTAGACAATTAAATAAAGCCGTTTTTTCACCTGAATTCCTCACATAATCTCAATCTTTGATGAATCTGATCAACCTTATTTAGATAATAGTATCTGTAATTCTCACAAGATCAGTTATCATCTACTAAAATAACTCGTCTAGAAAGATTATGGGATACAAACGACCTAAACACATTAATAAAATTTTCGAATTAAAGTTCTAACACAAACCTTCAGTGCTATACACAACCCTAAACTAAATAATGAACTATTTCCATGGGCCGAAACTAGTCGATTAATAAAATCGTGTGGAAAATACGAAGATCATTTTTTCATTTATTAAATGGATTCTAATCATAGTGATTACATAAAAATTCTTTTAATTAATTCTTCATCTTTGAGATATTTTATAGAACATATTTCTATTCTTACAGGTTTTAAATTACGTTCATTGTTAAATATTATGTAATTTAAATATAATATGAATTTTAAATGTAAAATATCCTGCAATATCCGTAAAAAAGAGGCAAAAAGAGTAAAAACTTCAAGCTGCAGCAGCTTCGTTTCCACCATCCAAGGGACTTTTTGGACAATATTTTTAGTTTTGTGCATATCGTGGAAGGAATAGAAAACATGGGTTTGATTTTAAGTACTTAGAAATGAACCCGATATCTTTTACACGATTGTATCAGTATTCTCCTCGATATACAAGCAAAAAGATTTTCCGTTGTTATTGTATATAATAACGTGTTGAGATGAGTGAGAAATACCCAGGTATGAAAGTCAACAAATACTTGTACCGTAATCAGAGATTGCTCAGAATGACTACTGATGAAAATGAAAGAGCAGTGTAATGTTGGCAGTATGATGAATGAAGAGATTGGTCTTATACACAAAGTGGCACACTCTGATGAAAGCCTAAACCAAAATTTAGATCTTATTCTGAAAACTTGGATCCCAAAAATGCACTAAATGTCAGATTCCGAGCAATAAAATATGAAACTACCCAATATTATGGTTAAGGCACCAACATGTGCAATTCACAATAGAATTAAGCGATTAAGAGGCCAAGAAAAAAAATCAGCTACGTTTTGAAAATTACGTAAAATTTCTTAAATATATATTAAAACGCTCCATTAGAGTGAATTTATTTCACATTAAAGTTCACTCTAATGGAGCGTTTTAATATGTTTAATATTAATAATTACCACAAGGTTAGCCCTGAGTCTGTATCGTTTATTCTTAAATATATTTTATGATCATCTCCGATCTAGATTATCTTCTCGGCTAATTTAGTACCCAATTAAAACCTTTCGTTAAGACACCAATCACTTGGTAGAAAAACTACGGAGGATATACAGTTAAATCCATTGGTAGTAAACTCTTCCTAGTTGGTAGTACTTCCTTCCTTTTCGTGTCATTACATCCGAACGAGTAATGAAATACTTCTTAGGTTCCAACCCGTTTTCCTTTTTCCCTAACTCTTTTCTCGTCTTCTTCTGCTTTAACTCATCTCCTCTCATCCATCCTTCTTCCCATCTCTTCATTACTTCCCTCTCTCCCAACGCCACCATTGTCCCTCAGCGCTCGAGGAGAGCCGCAGAGCAGAAGAGTGGAGCCCGCAAGCGTGAGTCATTACACACGAGATATTTCATCTCTCTATTGTTTCCCTCGTTTTTCTTTTTTCGACTTCTCTCCGCATAATACGAGTTTCCGTTTAGTGCATCGTTTTGTGGGAGTGGCGATTCCGTGCATAAGATGTGGAGGACGAGAGGTAACGCGGGGAGGGAAAAAGAGCGTGGGCGAGGATTTTTGTGGGGCCGGGTCGTTTTCAGTGCGAGATATATGGGAGAGATGAGGTGGGATGGGGATGCGAGGGACCGGACTTCGATGGGCGGGGAGAGATGAGATTGGTTTGGGAGAGATAGAACGGGGCATGGGAAGGAGAAGGTTCCCTGGCGAGCGTGTGGGCGGATGAGCCGGATTGTGCGGTTGTGTTTAGCGGTTGGGTACGGCCGTACTACGATCGATACGGATCTCTCCGCTCTCTGGGTTTGCGTTGGCTGGCAAAGCGGGCGTTTTGGAACAAGAGGTGAGGAGAGGATGGGAAAATGGCGTCCGACACGTATCCGATCTGATCGTCTGGATCTATGTGCCCCCCTACTTCGCTCGTTCTAGGGCACGTCTGCAATCGTTCCATAACCGCGGATCTATGGCGTTCAACCGATGGATAGTGATAGATAGAGCGAGGTGTCTGTCGATCGAGCCCCGTTTAAAGTTTTCTAGGTAATGAATAGGCGGTGATCTCATGTTCGATGAGTGTGGACTGTCGAAATATACATGTTATAAAGAATATCAGGGATTGGAGAGTGAAAGTGGATTACGTACTTTTGTTTTTCTGAGAATCGGTGAAGAAGTACAGAACTTGACGTTTCTGCTAATAATGTCAATACCGTGAGTGTTTAATAGCAACGCCTGCAAAACGTTGACGTTGTATAAATCCCTACTGAATTAACAGTCATAACATTAGCAAACGATAGCGATTTATATATGCCGAATAGCTTGTATCAATAATTTTCTTGCTAAGAGTCTGTTAAAAATCTCTTTTTGCTCGACTGACTCAATAACAGATCGAGGTATCGCATTTACTTATATAGTGGCCATTCTCATTTATTTTAGTCTTTAAAAACAGTTAAGATTACTTGATGATAAACGGGTTCTCCTTGCAGGAAATATGACCTGTAATCACGGATTAGCCAGTAAAATATGTATTTTTTTAATTTTGATTTTGCAAGCGTAACTATGATATTATTATACTCCCTCGTTCCATTTACAACCAAGCAGAATTGTCACTGAAAGCTGTTAATAGCCCTAAATTTGTTTTTTAAAGGTCCAATCTACCTGTTATAGTTTATACACCGGTATAAATTTAAGTTTTAAGCTTGAATTTGATGTTAAAAAAAGAGTATATAGTTTTCAGGAATATATATTTAAGTAATTTTATGTGTTTTTGTGAAAGGTTTGTGAGATACCTTTCATTACACATATAAATATAGGAAAATGCTTGTAATTAATTAATACGTTGGCACTAGCGATAAAATTTATCGAGAGCGAGACAACAAACACATCCTGAACAAACAGTGTGCTATTCTCCAATGATTTCCGAGCTCAAATTTTGTATCGAAACGATCAGAATAACAATATTCCCCTCAATAAGCGACTTTTGGTTACCAAGCTAGAAAATCGGCGTATTCAGACTTAATTTTTGACTCAAGGCAAAATGGCTCTCGAAATCTTCTCGTATGTCTAATGCGGAGGTCCATTAAGTATTTTAAATCACTTAAGGATCATATCATGTGATTTGAGAGCGCCTTTGAAATGTTGCTACGTCGCTCCAGGGCATCCTTTTCTCAGACCCGGACGATGTGGGCACGTGTAATAAACACTCTCATCTTTCTACCTCCAATACATCCACATTAATTTGGCTAACGAGCAAATAACTCTCTTTTGAATAACTTGAGTCTCGATGTATTTACGTTCGATATGAGAAGAATCTCGAATCTTTCAGTATGAAATTACTTTCCTCAGCCCATAAAATGAGTTAAGATCGAACGCAAACCTCATTTTCTAGACTTCTTTTTTTTTTCATTGGAAGGAAAAGTTTCCTTCCGGTAATTCATACGAAAACGATTAACTTTCCATTGAAACATCTGTTACAAGTATTGAGACTATCTGCATAATTGATCTCAACCTATCGATTTTCTATGTACGGACCAATCTAACAAGAGGGAGTTAAATTATTATGAAAGTCATTTTCAACAAATCATAAATATAATATGCTAAAGATATGAGCGGAATCGAGTGTTTTGGAAGTTTCACTTTTATATCAACACAACTTATTCGTGGACAAAATGAAAGTTCAAAAGAAAGATTTCTTGCCTTTGTGGATAATATAGTAAGACACAAACTGGAAATGAAACAATATGAATTATCAATAGCAAATCGTAATCACATAATCCGTGGTAATAAATGAAATATTTTAGCTAATTTTATCAGAGTTGAAGGTATTCTTTTACGAGATGTGTTAGAATTTGCTGAGTAGATTATCATAAAAATCTCATATGATAGACAACTGTCGTTTTTCCTGTTGACTTGTATAACTTAATAAAGGAGAATTAAATATGCTAGCATTAAATAATAATATAACTGCAGAAAATATAGGCAGTTACTCTGTCAAATTCAAAATGTGGTTATACCCGAGATGATTGATAAACTATGCATTTGCATAATTCTTGGATTTATTTCGCAATTAATGGTCTACATCTTCCGGGTATAAACTATATCATCGCTGTCATCTTGTCTTCACGGGAAAATCAATCAACCGTCTCTATGACGTCAGTGAAAACAAATGATTTCTATATGCCGAATATTATATAGAAAAAATATGATCGCGGTTTCATTTTTTTAGATAAAAACCAGTGCTATGTATCGTTTTGCTTTCCTGTACTCAATAAAAATGAGCAAATGATTTCAATAGTTATTCAACAGAAACAAACAAAATACATGAGTGGAGTTTGGTACGGATCACGTTCCAATAAATTGTTAATTTTGCCGAAGAAAGAGATATTCGTTTCATAACTTTTCTTTCATAAAATTAGCTGATTAACACTCCCAAGTTATCACATATCGCAATAGACGTATTTCACTTATGACAATCTCTGTTTTCGCAGTCAATCAATCATTTTAGAAGACTGCGGAGTTCTTATGAGAACGCACACATAAAAACTAAGCGATTAAAAAGATACCATGTGTATGCGAACATTTTTCATAATCAACTAGCAATCATTGGTTTCAAACTCGCAAATTTCTCATCCTGTCAAAACTGCTGCTAAAATGACATGAGAAAAATTTTCTCGCCTGAGGATAACCACTGCGGTCGAAAAAGTAGATGTTCTCAAACAATCGCGCTAGAATCCTAATGGAGCTCCATCTTTCTTTTCCTATACGATCTGACATAGAAACAAACTGGTTGGGAAAGAGCATTTGGTCGAAAATGTGCTGCTGACCACAGACGCAGAAAAGCGGATTCTTAACTCTCTTTTTCCTCCAGGCGGAAGACCACGCTCACCTACTTGCAGGTCAAACCACCACTCTCACCTACTTGCGGGTCACAAATCTCCACACATGCCACACCCACTAACCCTTTTATAAGTCCGGAACTTTTCCCTTTAAGCATTTGAGTACATTCTACGCAACTCCCTTCCATACACCAGGGAGGGGTGCGCCACGGTGGCGAGCCTCCCCCTTCCCGCGAGCACGCCCCTTCGCACCGCCGCGCCCCGTCATCCCGCATGTTAATTGGATTCGATCCGAAGCACCCAGCCGACCCAATCTGCCCGCCCCATCGGGGCAACACGATTGGCCACGGAGGTTGCTCCGGAGACGGGTGTTTGGGTGGTGGCGAAGAGAGGGTGGGAAGGAGGTTTTAGCGGAAGAGGAGGAGGAAGGAGCGGAGGTAAAGGGGAAGCCACCATATGGGAGGAAGAGGATGGGGAGGGAGGAATGTGGCTGATGGGGAATTGGGGGCGGTGCGACGATGATGATGGGGAGCGATGGGGACTGGTCGTGGAGAGGATAGGTGTGCGAGGGAAAAAGGATTGAGGGAGGAGGTGAAGGTTTTTGTTTATGGGCGAGGCACAGGCAAAGAGAGAGAGAGAAAGGTAGGGAAAGAGGTACCGCCTACCACCTCAACGAGGATAGGGGGTGCGTCCGAGAGTCGAACCCCTCCGATCTCCTCACCGGAAGTTTATTGCTGCAAAATTCGTTTCAGACAAAGTTTAGTAAAGACAAGGGAGGGCTATGTGCCGATTTTTTTTAATAATTCGTTTATCCGTAGGCTCGATTTTCACTTCCTGCAAAATGTAATAATTGCACAATCAAAGTATTTACCAATAGATAACGTTCTCATTCCTTAAAAGTTATATATCGTATTTCAACTGAAGAAAATGAGCAACTGACCTCCAAACAGTCGACCATAATTTCCATTTACGGATGCATCGCTAATACATGATTATGCTCATGGAACATCATTGCTGATAGGTGATTTCCATAAGAACCATAGATAATATAAATGCATGTTAAACCGAGAAACACATAAACCCTGGTCCCTTATGTAACTAATTCTTCTGGTTTCCTGATCTTAAATATACATAACACCCACCTTTAAAACACAATAATTTCAATAATTGAAACAGGAAGTCCTCAATTACATCCATATTTAACAAATATTATTATTTACGAACATAAACAACCACTCCCTGACCAGAAAAATCCGACTAGCCGGGACTCAAACCCTGGACCCTGCAACCCCGGTTGGAGCGCCAGCACACTTATCACCACGGCCGGTCGAAACATTTACCATTCGATTGATTAAGGAAACATTATAGCTATTCCTATAACCATTGTAAGCTTTAAAGAATCATTTAATTATTAATCACCTTAACCGTATCTTCATTTTCCACAACTCATTAGATACTGGTTAAAAATGTTCCAAATGTAGTTCCAAAAGTAAAACCTGTAAACGTCAACATTTAGTTTACTGTTTTAGTGTGAATCATCCAGTGAGAAAAGATAAAGTGTTCGACATGAACTTTTCGAAAATGAAGCACTAAAATTTCCATCGGTAAGCGTCATAGAGATTAATTTCCTTGCGATAAATTTTCTTGCGCTTTCCCTCGAGATATCTTTGATCCGCAGGTACAGAAAACCTTGTATTTGGTAATGGGTTTTGAAGCGCAAAAGAGGTGGTAATATCGCTCAATAACCGGCTACGGAGTCTTATGCCGGCTACCAATCCCGTGTCGAAATTGCTACGGCGCGATAATTTTTGCTCCGTCGAAGTTCCGCCGGAAAAAAAGAAGATTTAAGATCATCTAAGAATTCGCTCTGCAGCTGGAATGACTGCCGGGAAAATCGACTGTGCGCGAGGATCGAGATTAGTTTTATAAATATCCGAATTAGCATTTAAATTAAAAAACTCCCATTGTGGCTTCCCTAGGACAAATTAACGTTTACGGAAAATTGCCGATTGCCTTCTATATGGAAGGGTAAGGGCGCGAGGTAATCTACCATATTATCTTTCTCTTTGTCTTCGTAAAAATACACCTCAAATTACTGTTTTCATATTCCGTCCCTTTTAATCGAGCTGCTTCCTCGCCTCTTCCCTGTCCCGAAGAAGAAATTTAAAATCCTTCTCCCAAAAAAGAAAGTTTTATTTTTAGGTAATTTTCACGTAAGGGCTGTTTCATTATGTCGACTCGATGATAAAGAAAAATAATTAAAAATTTTGATGACTATTTTTAAATGTCATTTCAAATATCTCCAAATTGATTACATCTTAGTCGCCATTACTGGAAGATATTAATCGTCGGCCGACGGGATTTTTGCCTCAGAATTCGCCGAAAAGATATTCGTTCGAAAATTAAATGTTTTTAGGATCGAAAACGCTGATAAAATTTATGACGAGAATTACTCAAACGCTGAAAAACTTTTGCTTTTCTAGGCTAGTTTGAAAAACTCTCTCGGTTTGGAAAACTTCGGCTACGTAGTAATTAACCTCAATCCTCTTCCTAGTATCGCCTACCAGATGGTGGCGGCCTAGAAAATCTTCATTAAGCATCACAAGGATGGGTAACCATTAAACTAGATATTATAAACATCGTTTCATCACTACGACTGGATAAGATAGAGGCCCTAGATAATACTTGAATGAATGCAATCGAGAGCGCAGATGTCCACGGCAGGCGATGAAGAGCTTGTTATGGTGGAAATGTTGGCCCTAAGAGAGTCGGAAACCTCATCCGACGATAATATAACAAAAAAGGGGAGAGTGAAGAATGAGAAAGACCAGGAAGGAAACACAGGAAGCGATGCAACAGCATGAGGTAGCTTTTAATTACTGTCATCGCGTTCGAAAACCATGCATCTAGAGCCAGCACCGGTCGGTGACATCACCCATCCGGACACTCGTGCAGAAGTCTAGGATTTGAGAATATAAAAGAAATTGGATGAGGAATCACCTGCGGGTAAAGTAGCAGGATCCGGAGGACTAAAGTGGAAGGAGCAGGATGGGAGGCGGGTGGATGCACAGGAAGAAACGAAGATGGCTAGGAAAAGAACGAGGGACGGTCCCGAGAAGCGAAGAAGATAAGTACACATTTTTCCGTGGTGGAGATGGGAAAAGATCGAGAACTTAATTCATGTAATCAAGGGCCCGAAACGCATAAAATCGAAGGTCAAATCGGAGCGAGAATAAAAGTTAATGAAAGCCCCTCGATGAACAAGAAAGAGGAGGCAGGGCTGATAGGGGAGAGAGGCTGGGTGCATGGGTGCGTTCACGTGGAAGAGGAGAGGGACGGGTGTTGAGGAAGAGAAATGGAACACAAGCGGACGAGGTGAGGAGCTATTGGTCGCGATGGAAACGAAGCGATAAGGTCTTGAGGTTTAAGAGCCATTGAGAGTATGCTTGGGGATGGTTAACCGAAGGGATTGATGGGGTTTTGGGATAGGGAGGGGATTTGGAGAGTTTCGGATAGTATCTCTTTTGTTTTTGGAGAGGAAATATCAGGGGAAAGTATTTTCTTGAAGGGGATTGGTGCTTGAGGGGATGATAAAGTTGGATGGAATTTTTAATCATCTATGAAGAATGGAATATCATCCAAATCCGATATTCATGCATCCCTTAAAGGAACTGTTTCCTTTAAACTTCCCAAAAACTAGCTCTCCGCGATGCAAGTACTTACAAGAGAGCAATTCTTACGTGTTCCAAACAAGTACTTCCTATGTGAATGAGAGACTTATTCAATGATGAAAGATACATTCGTTATTATCGTGATTTACGCATATTTACTTTATTTTATTAAAAAGCCACAATTCTCATTTTCCTAAAGATATAACGATACATTTTTACTCAACCAGTCGCGGTGTATATCCTGTAATTGGGCTTGAAAATTTCTCATTAAATTTAAGCCGATTAAAGCGAAATTGGATGAAAAAAATCATTTTCCCCGCATTCTTTCCATGCTTGGAGTTCCTGTTCTTCTTTAATTTCAAAGAAACTGAATCCGGGTATTTAATTCATCTTGACTTCTGGGATATGGAGGATATCTGATGGCAAAATAAGTCCTATCATTATATTATCATTACCTTTTTGCCGCCATAGTTTTTATGCTCCAGTGCTTTACTCGTATGGGTTAGATTCATAAAATTAATGAAAAATTAAAGACATTCTATTTTATTGACACAGATTGATTACCAAGTCTGGTCCTCCATCAAATACATTGCCATCGTGAGCAACTTCAATTAATATTCAAGTTGAATATTTGTAGATTCAGCAAAAATTTAGAAGAATTTAAAACTACGGTCAGAGTAGATTGTGACTGATCACTGACAGCTTCATCTGACAGACAGACTTATTAAGAACGACAGATTTATTAAGAAATAAAGTATTTCAAAATATTAAACATAGCAGGATCGAGATCGGGGGAAAAATGTGGTTAAAAGTAACAAAAAATGTATCCATGAATGAATTGAGCAACGATTATCACTCTTCTCTACGAGAAGATTTTGGATACTTCGACTCAATAGATTGAGAATTTTGGCAATAAATGTCACTGCAATACAATTATTAAGGGTAAATTTTCAAAAGCTACGTGAGAGATACATTAGATAGCATGTAATGTAAGAAAAATAAGATATGTTAAATGCTACGTATTATTTCTTTTCAATGAATATGGATAAAAATACACGGAAGGTTTTTGGAGGGGTTTTCCTCCCGTCTTTGGGCGAGTGCCGGGCAGATGTCATTATTATTTTATCCCCCTTGACCATTGCCACCTGGTCCACCGACCAACTTGCAATGATATATTAAATAAATAAANGAACTGCGTATTGGGTGATTTCCAGAAATCAGTTATCCGGAACATTCCGCCCGTCTCCAAACGAGAGTTCAACCTGCCGACATACGACTTACGGAGTGTTTTTAAACCTCTAATAATTAACCCTTGGCCATTGCCACCTGGTCCACCGACCAACTTGCAATGATATATTAAATAAATAAATATAGTATATTTTTTCCCAACGAATTATCTACGAAATCTTGGTAAACGTAACAAAAAGACACAAGACAATGACTGCCTTTAAACTGCTACAAATAGGTGATAATTTTACAGATATGTTTCCATTTTCACAAAGTAAGTGTCAAGATAAAATAGCCTGAAAATCGAAGTGCAATATGATTGTCATGAAATTCGAATATAATCACCCTATATGAAGCAAATGGTTCCTTAATTATAGCTACTCAACTTGACATAAATAGCTTTACATGTTAACATGTATATTTTGATGAACTGAGTACCCGAAGGAATCTATCAATTAAATTTTTTAAATAAATAGGTTAATGTCAAAATTGACTGTTCCAAATTATTATCATATATTCAAATAATATGTCCCAAACAGATCACAAGATCAGATGATACCTTTGTCAATGATAAATATGTGAGAAACTATTTATATAACTCACCCGTTACCAGGATGCAACGACTAAGCAATTACTTCCTTACTGCCCACCCTGTAGATGTTTAATACAAATATCATACAATTTAAGTCTGCTTTCAAAAATTGCGATAGTATATCAGTTTCAATTGCCTGGGCTTAGTGAGTTCATATACATACAACAATTTTAAAGTTAGTTTTCAAGTTTTATAGCTCATTAAAACAGTTTTATGATGTATAGATATGTTGTAAAGCTCTATATTTTGTAATATTTCGTTATTTTACAAAGACATAGAGCTATTGTTGAGTTGATTCATTTATTCATGATTGGTTGCAATATACGTACAATTATTCAGGTTGTAGATTTGATTAATACTTGCAAATTTCAGTTCATATTACTTTTGAACTGTATAGTATTAGTGTATTTTGTTAAACCGATATCAATATTGAGAAATATATTTTTTCTATTTATTTTAAATTTTCTTGTGCAATAGAAAGGGGGATCTTTATTTATTTCTTCTTTTTCCTCAACATTTGTATTCATACTACTTATAAATGTATACTGTTGGTACGTTTTGTGGAACTGATATCAATATTGTGATATTTTATTTTCTGTAATTGTTTTATATATCCTTTTGCCTTGTATAGAAGAGGGCATTTTTGTGTCCATTTAATAAACCTAAACTAATCTAAATAAACACGGCGAAACCAAACCTCGGACATTTTATTCTATTGGGATGAACTGTATGAAAACAGTGATAAACGAAAACGATGACGAAATCAGGAATGCACACCTTAGACTGAATGGTGTTGGCCTTAACAGTGGCATTTCATGACAAATATTAATGGTATCAAATTTATTTACCCGCGAAATGTTTACCAAGTATCATTTGAACTATAACATCGACCGATCTGAATGACTTTTAAATTAAAGTAGTTATGCGCGCATTTATACTTAGCACGGACACTAAGACTAATTGTGCGCAATCATTTTAAAATTAAAGCATTTTCTCCATCTATGTTTACGGACTGATGCACGACATAGAAGAAATGATTTCGGTGAAGTGTATTTTAAATACTGATTGGAATATAAGAATCATAACAATAACATAATTGTCATTGCCGTCTTCAATCGAGAAAACATTGTCAGGTATCAAAAACTAGGGTTCAGAGAGTGTACTGAATGAAGAAATAAAGACAAAATTCATACATCCGTCCAATCCATTCATCTCAAGAGTAGTGAATCTTCTTCCCTTAGTGTTCATAAACCTATAAATTGTCTCCCAAATTTGAGGACATCCATAATTCTTCACATCGTTAGCCTAAGAGGTTACAATTTGGGAGCTCTCTTTCATCGCGCGTAAAAAATACAATGATTCGATTCACAGCTCCGCATTCAGCTAAAATATAACATGTATGCAACCAAATTATCGCGGCAAAAAACCGACGGTAAATACGGATTCCCAATAAGTGCCCAATTTTGATCTCTTAACCAATTGCTCGGGTGCTATCAAAAACCCGTAATCGATAATGTGTGACGTAAAGAGATAATAGGCCCGACTCTTTAAGGCACGATCGGGAGGTACATAATGTTCGGTGGTGCCCTCTACAACTTCCAAGAGCAGAGAATTAAGGAGGGCCTCTTACGCGCCAAAATACCATAGAATTTCTGTCCTGGATCATCGTTTTCACCCCATATCTCTCTCCTGCCTTCTTTGGGAACAATCAGCGACCCATTACAGCATCAAAGCTGTCGTAAGCCTCACTAGGAAACCATCCGTGAGTAAATAAGCCGAATAAAAACATGTCAGACGATTTACATTCTCTAAAAGTATCGACAAAAAAGTTGAATGGAGGCCATCACTCTGTTATACAAATTTCCTAGGAGGGAAAAAAACACTAAACGCTACCATTTTGCGGTCCTAACAATGGCGGCGAATCGGATGAGAAAGGGGACTAACACAGTAATTTTCGGATAAACGTTTCTAATACGACTTATTTCCTACTTCAAATGTCTCGTTAATTAAGAGACGTCGTATGATATTCACATTGGTCCTATTTCTTTCCATGACTCAAGCGTATCTAAGAGATGAAGGGAGGAAGAATCCATCTCTGTTATATACATCCACGTGGGTAAAAATCACGTTTGCGCGGAGAATTTGCTAAGTGTTTCCACGATAAATATATTCTTGATATATCATATTGTATACGATACCTTTGTTTTGCTTTATTTTTATTATTTAATAGATAAGAGGTGCACAACCTGGGGCTCGCGGTGGCATGCGGCCCTTAATCGTCAATTATGCGGACGGCGGCCGTTTATCCTAAATTTTTATTATGTAAACATTTTATTGCTATAATTTCGCTGTCTCTATAATTTTAACACTCAGTTGTTTTCTAGAATAGCTTAATGTGTACGTACATGAAGATAGAGAAATGAGAGAGAAAACCTATGCAGGCTTTAATTTTTCCACCGATTTTGAAAATATTATTTTCCATGAAATGATTAGAGCTCGATTTTTTGAGCAATTCAGTCGGAGATTTTTTAATTTCCTAATTACTTAGTATCCTATTTGTGTTCCGATGAGATACTATGAGATAATGCGTAATGAATTAATGCATTTTATTCATTGGATCTCAATTAGAAATTAATGCATTTCATTCATTTCCAGTTGTGGAACCCTTGAAAATGGAAGTTTTGTTTCCGAACTGCGTATTGGGTGATTTCCAGAAATCAGTAATCCGGAACATTCCGCCCGTCTCCAAACGAGAGTTCAACCTGCCGACATACGACTTACGGAGTGTTTTTAAACCTCTAATAATTAACAACAGTGTTCCAATTTTCTTTTCTTTCATCATAATTAAAGCAAATCCTCTCCTCTAGTAGCTATATAAAAGGGACTGATGCAGTAGATGTGTTACTGTTCAAATAGTTACTCTCTTTTAAATAATTACTATCATATTCTTTACTTTAATTAAATCGAATAACACGGACAACAAAATTCCGAAACAGTAATTCTATTGTACATACCTGCGGAAAAGCAAAATATTTTTGACGGCACACGTCCATAATATGCCGAAGATTTTAGTATTATGATCTCGTTGAAGATTTTTTTACTGAAAACTTATCAGTTGAACAAATGAAAGATATTAAATACACTCTGAAAGCATTCACTAACATACTCGAAAGCGATAATACTTATGTATGCACACTCAAATAGGAAAGAATAAGTATTTTATATTTGTGTAATATTGCAGATTGGAGATTAATACAAATCTAACATGGCAACAATTAAAAATTATGAATGTTACCTTTATCCTGACTATCGACGAATAAATAACTGAGAAGCTCTCAATGTAAAACAGGCGGTTTTCGTACTATCTAATCGACGCTTTATTTAGTAGGCTAGGGTAGATTTTAAATTTGCAAGGGTGGGAAGTTCTTCGTGGGGTGAACGTGAGGTGACAGTTCATCGTAAACTCATAGTTGAACACAGTCGCGTTAACAAGGAGATACACCAAAACATGAGTTAATAGTTTAAATTGAACAGATCTAGAGCCAAAAGGGCACGTTTGGACGCAATTGAGATATCTAAATCTCGAGACAACTTGCAACAACATAACTAACGCAAAGTTGGAGAAAATTCACGTCGGGTACAATTCTATCAGAGGGTTGGATCGAAACTTCCTTCTAAGGTAAGAGTAAAACTGTGACGCAAATATATTAAGCTGCGACGATTGCCGCACGGACCAAAAAAGGCTTCGGGACATGGGAGAGATTGGACACATTGAGGCTTTCATGCCCATACCTAGAAGCAACGAGGAGTTGAGCTTTGCCACGCAGTAGATAGGCGGAGGAATCAATGTTAAGAATGTGGAGAGAGACAGAGAGGGCGTGGAGGTAAAGCGGAAAAGATGGAAAGAGGTTTGGGAGGAAATGAGAAAGATAAGAGGCGTGGAGAGAGAGGCATGGGAGTGAAGGCGGCATGGATGGATGATCAGGTCCCGCGCTGTACGTGAGTGGGTGTTTCTATTCGAAGGATGTGAAAGAGAGACTCCAGAAGAGGAGAGAAATGAAAGGGTGGGAAGTTAATTGGGAGGATGCCTTATACATTTGGAAGGGAAGGGTTGGAGAATGGAAGTAAGAAGGGCTGGGCCGAGACACGAGGTGGTATGCGATGGCATCCGAGATGGGCGAAAGAGAATGGAGAAGAGGAAGGCATGAGCTGGAAATGAGAAAATGGAGAGTTGTATAGGAGGAATATTTGGAGGACACTCAGAGACAAACTACTTCAACACTTGTGTTATTAAACTTCATTACTACACCTAAACGGTGTAAAAAGATACGGCGTCTGCAAAGCAGAAGATCTAATAAATCAAGAAGACGAGTCTGCAGAGACGCGAAATGATCACAATCGAAGACTGGACATATATCCAAGAATTCCAAGATGCAGAGTTATAATGTCCAAGAATTCCGTCTATGAGTCCAAGAATACTCTTCATAAAATTGCTTCGTGCAGTTGGTCTGTAAACCTCGCATAAAATTTGGACATAAGTTCCAGATTCTGCTGATATCAACCTTGGGGTACGTAACTTACACCATGGCTTTGGAACCGACAATTATTTCACATGGTTTTCATGCAACGAATCGATTTGTAAAAGTGTTTATCACGATTTACAATATGTCATTAATGCAGCAATCGTGCTACTATTTATGTTCGTGAATATCGGTCTTATATTGCGTGAAAGTATTATTAAAATTGAGAAGAAATGTTCTTTTTCTACTATATACTGGAGCTGCGAGTGAATTCCGATTGTAATTTCAATATTTCTTTATAATATGTTTACCATTAACTTTTCGATACCCTCGAGGAGAAAGGTGAATCAAAGAAATGGGAGATAGGCCAGAAAAATTAAAATAGACTTTCTTAGCCTTAATGCATGTACTCTCCTATTCTGTTGGGCTAACAGTCCTGCCATTGAGTTAGTAAATAAAATATGTTCCATAATAATAAAGGAGGACTCCGGATATTGAATAAAGACGTGAAATAATGGGAAAAGAAAGAAGCTTACAGCTGGGGTTGATATGTCAGGAAGTATTATTTTTGATGTGCCATAGCAATAAGCAGTACTACCCAATTTTGTAATGAATTCAGATGGTTCAACATATCTTTCACAAAAGAATCCTGTAGTATATAAAGGCCATAGAGCATATTCATAATTAAGATATCGAAAAAATACAAACCATTGCAATCAGAAGATCAGAATTCCCATATTGTTCCTCGCACGGTAATGTTCCTACATCCGAGAATATATGTCACAAAGATATACGAGTGTGCCACCCTAAAAGATTCCAATTTGTCGAGTGGAAACGGAATAACAGAGCTCAGAACTGGGATAAAATGAGATCTATTTTATACCACTAACAATTTGAGAGCCTTTTGGGAAATTGTAGAGAGTTGGCTATCCTACATTTAGCCAGCAGATAATTACCAAAATTAATTATTGATCGCGAATTTTAAGAGGATAAAAGTCGGAAAACCTGAAAAAGAGTGAGAAATAAAAGGCATAAAAAGGCATTTCATGGAGGTAATACGATGAATTGACAGAAAATGATAATAATTAACGGAAAAGGAGAAATAAAAAGAATGGGCAAAGAAGTAATGCCAGTGGAAGGTAGGGAAATGATAGTGATACAGAGAAATGGAAAACAGGTAAAGAACAATAATAAGCACAAAAAAATATCAAAAGGCAAAAAATAAAGGCAAAATGAAAGTTAAAGATCGTGACGTTCTTGAAAGGGAGCGATTGAAATATGATAACTCAGGAAAGTAGATTCCTCTCATATTTCCGTCCTATGACCTGTAATCCTTGGAGAAAATCCAAGGATGTATTGCTTTATATTGGGAATAAGTAATACAAGGTTCTCGTTTCATTTCACAAAATTATTTTTTTTAGATGGAGAAGAAATAAGCGGGTAATCATTTTCATTTACTACACCTATAGCTTCATATAAAAATAAATATGAATGATGATTAAAATGCTATGGCATGATTTTAACTGATTTTTAAGAAAATCAACTTCTTAGAATTACTATTTCACAAGAGAAAAACGTACTTTNAGAAATAAGCGGGTAATCATTTTCATTTACTACACCTATAGCTTCATATAAAAATAAATATGAATGATGATTAAAATGCTATGGCATGATTTTAACTGATTTTTAAGAAAATCAACTTCTTAGAATTACTATTTCACAAGAGAAAAACGTACTTTCCACGATACAAAGGTATATACCGCAAATTGAAAGGCTAAGACAGAGCCCTTGAATCGAAAATATCTTTTTTAACTAATGTTTTCTTACTCTCCGGGGAAATAGCTATCTTAGAGAAATTTCAGAATATTCCAGCTATGGTATATTACAAGTAACATAACTCAAGTAGATTGCTATAGAAAATTTCCTTTTGAATCTTTTTCGAGCATATTTACCACGCCTAACACCATTCTAATTTAATTAGTGAATTCTGGCGATATTTGGTGGGATGTATTCATATTTAGTTTTATGAAAAAAAATCTGATTTCTCCTGAATATGTAGTCAATTTAGTTTAAATGATAACTTTATTTCATTGAACTAAATAATTCCAATCTGATGAGCTTTTATACCATTGTTGCAGATTATATAACAGAAAGCACTATTTTAATGAATAAAATGTGGCACTTTGAAGGGTAAAATACGAGCAATATTTTATCAGCAAATAGATTCGATAATGCTATAAACCAATCGTATTACAAATCGATTATATTTTATTGTCAGCAATTTTCAGTCCTATATTACTGGAGATGTCTATGATGACTTTAGCTTTAATCAGTGGACACGGTTTTCGCATCTCAACCGAGAAGATATTTCAAACATATAAAATCCTTGGCAATGGTTTACGGAATTTGTTTGCCGATATTTTCCCAAAGAACTGGCTAACTACAGAAAAATCAAAGTTCAGCTTTGCTAGTATAAAGGCACATTCCCAATGAACTCTACGTTTCGCTTCTTTGGCGGTATTTATAATGTGACAAAAATTACCACAGTTATATTCTCAGGTAACTTTTCAAAACCTCCTTGGCCTCAAAGAACAAATACGCACTGTGAAAAATCATTAACAACAAAAATTATCGTCAAAGTAAGCAATCTTTGAGATTACCAAGTTAGAGGTCCCGGTGTAAGTAAGAGCGTAACAATGTCTGTAACGCGTTCTGCCAATATTACCCGCGCATCTTATCTTATTGCAGGACATCTTATGGTTTTGAGACATCATAAATACCTAGGAAATGCTCTCAGTAGTAGTTTTTCCTTCAAAGAGCATGTTCGACGCGTAATACGAAAGGCGAATGGGATTCAATGGTTAGCAAGTAGGATTCTGAGGGGATGTTCATCGAGAGTAAAGAAAATAGCCTGCTTTTCCCTAATTCGACCTCTCCTCGAGTATTGCTGTGCAATTTGGGATCCTCACGAAGTAGGATTGGTCTCCGATCTTGAGCTGGTTCGACGCAGAGCGGCCTAGGTTTGTCAAGGGAGATTTTAGAATCGACAGAAGTGTTTTGGCTATGATAGAATCCTTCGAGAGGACTTAGCCCAGGGATAGAAGACCTGATTACCGACATAAGCTTTTCAAAAGTTTATCACTACAGATCTCTTTGACGAGATAGCTGAGTATTGTAGTATTGTTGTTCCAGTTAGCAACGTGCGCGAGCTCCGAGAGAAAACTAAGAAGCGATTCAGGGGAGTGATTGCCAGGACGGATAGTCCCTTCTAGTCGTTTTTTTCCGCGTAGTATTAGAGTAGCTTATTACTAATTACACGCCCCATTGGTGGCTTGCAGGTTTTAAACGTCCCTAGTTCGATTCACGGTGGTAGCTCAGGTGCGAAACGATCTAAGGATTTAGAAAAGGGAAATAACTAAGCACGGAAAGCCGCGCGGATGAATCCCTACATTATCCCCAGAATAGGTTAGAGTTGTCAACATTATCTTTAAATACGCAAGAGAAACAGACAAAAAATGCATGTTTCTAACAAAATGGAATAAAAATTGATGTATAAACATAACTATCTTTGTAACTCATAATCCTAGAAATTTCCGAAACAAAGAGTATCACAGTTTTTAGGCTCACATTAAGATCATATTTAGAAAACGTTAACAGAAGTTATTGTAAATACACAAGAAAAACAGACAAAAATTCATGTTTCTAACAAAATGAAATAAAAATTGATGTATAAACATAGCTATCTTTGTAACTCATAATCCTAGAAATTTCCGAAACAAAGAGTATCACAGTTTTTAGGCTCACATTAAGATCATATTTAAAAAACGTTAACAGAAGTTATTGTAGATAAGTAGCATATATTATATATTACGCGAAAATAAGTAGAATTTTATAATTTAATTAAAATATTAAATTATGTATTATATATCACTATATTTATAATAATAAAAAAATAGTGAACAATTTTTTCCTGGATTTTTTTGTTTCAGATTCAAACATATTCAGCTTTAATCTTTCCTTAACAGTTCCCTTGTACATATACTGCCTGAGATATTAGTAACATGAAAATTAATGTTTAACACTAGCTAAAATTCTAAGATTTAATATGAGTCTGGTATGAGTATCTGATATCAATCTTTAAAAGAATAAAATGTATCTATGGGCTGAAGATTGTGATCCAAGAAAACACTGCAGAAATTGTATATTCTTAATGACGCTCAAAAATACCGATTCTATAATGTGCGATCTAAACAAAAACTTTTAAAATGATCTGGAGTTTGTATTTAAAAGAAGTATCATTACATAATTGAACACAAGTACCCATCTGATAAGGAAGGATAGATCGATGAATATCCAAGGTTTTACAATTAAATTTGATTGTTCGCAATTCAGGCTTAATTAAACTCTTTTATATGAGATTAAGCCTGCATTCAAATATATAGATTAGTTGCAACTGATTTTCTCCGATAAGATGCTGAATAGAACAAGAGCGCCAAAGTTAAAGGTGGTTAACCTAAAAATGTATGCATCTGTTCATAGCGAACGGAGCGAGCAATAGCGGAGTTATAGAGTGATGGAAGACTAGAATGAAGAGAAGAAAATGCGAGCAAATATACGCGGTAATCTGGTAGTAATTTATTCATTTTGAGCATTTCCATGGAGTACAACTATGTATTTTCAAAAAATTGATATTAAATTTGGATATGATTTACTACTTGAAAGTTATAAGATTGTTTTCAAGATGTTCATACCTTTGTTTAAAAAAATTTATCTATGATTTATCCACATTATTATATCTTATATAGGATTTCATTGTCCTCGTATTACATTAGCAATTTGTGCTACCTCAGCGATGTAAAAATTGGTCATCTAAGATTTAATCATCACCATGGTAACTGGCATTAAAGGAAGATGGAAAGAAGCCCCATCCTACAGATTTTCTGGATTATTTTACGAATAGTTTAATACTTCGTGCAGCAATAGTTGTTTTTTCGAAGGTTCTGAATAGAAAAATAAAAGCCAAATCGGAGAAAATAAGTCCAGCTTTCATAGAGGAAAATAAACGAGGGATGCGACAGGTGAAATGAAGGTACTAATTAAAGGATGCCTTGAACTTAAAAAGGATATATGTGTGTTTACTGGCGATTATTAGTATCGCAATAAAGTGCAACTAGCAATGTGCAATGGCAAAATGATGGGGTTTTAAAGTAAGGATTAGATTGGAAAGATTGACGATTGGTGCAAAATTTATTCCTAGATCGAATAAAACTTGTTAAGATAGCTGATGGCGGATCAGAATTCGCAAAATTAAAAAGGAGAATAAAACAAGACTTTATCTAAAGCTCTTTTTAACAAATGTGCAAAGGAAACAGTGACATAAGCTAGAGAAGAATGGATTTTGTTAAGAAAAGGAGTGAAAGTTAGTGGAGAAAAAATTAAGTCGGTAAAAGATGCAGACGATAAAACAATAGTGAAATCTATAAAATGCGATAAATTATAAATCTGGAAATTTGGGATGAAATCGAAAGTTAGAAACTCGTCATCGATATAAAAATAAATGTAATTACTTGCACTGTTCCACAAAACATATTTCTCTAGCAATCAATGGTTTCCAACATTTAGTTCATCTTCAAGAAATATATTTTTTGGAACAGTACTAGTGATTAGTATTTATTTCTACACCAATAATTTACATTTTCCAAATTAATTATCGTTAGATCAAATTAATTACATTAATTATTAAGCTAATTGATACAACCAAAGAAAAGTAAGCTAACTTCAGTGAGAGCACAACTAGAACAGGTGGGTTAATTCCCTAGGAATGCAACGGAAGGGGAAATATTTCTTATGAAAAGATAGCATTAGCCAAAGGTCTTTAATTAGCAAAGGGAGAGAGGACTGAGTTTGCTGTATGATAAGATGAGGATCTTAGAAGGGGTCAGAGGAAATAAGTGGGTAAAATATTGAGAGGAGAGATATTGTTAATGAAAGAAACTGAGGGTTAGATCCAAGGGTAGTTTGGATATAAGATAGAGGAGAAGACAAAGGTAAAAAGTGCTAGATGAATTAATTGAAAAATAAGTTATCAAGAAACAAAAGACAGGGCATTGAGAAGGGAATTTTAACGCTTTTATGACCTTACCGATTGGTGGGGAACACTATTGTGGATGAACTGACACTACCTTGATTTATGTAATCGTCGGTGAAGCATCCTTCAAGCTACATAAAATTGGCAAATTACTCCTTAAGACGAACTTCAGAATGAATTAAAATTTAGTGTTTCCGTCATTTCTTCTGTTGTCTTACTTATTGTTAGTAGTATTGTTAAAAGTGCTTCGACAGTTGAAGTCATTTCGAAAGTAGGCCCCCACGGTGAATCGAACCCGGGATCGCTTTCACTTAACTTGAATGCGTAGCCCACATGGCTATCCGGGAGACCTGTTGTCTTAGATCTTTTCATAAGTCCATAATACATATAAGTCGCGATATACAAAGAAGATACGTCTCTAAAATCTATTTATTCTTATTTTCAATAGTGGACCAATAGCAGAATTCGCAATCATTTAGTTCTTTTCGACCAACTTACAAGAAACAAATCTCGGGAAATATCTCAGGCGTACACTCCTCACATGCAACGGTACATAAAGAGAAATTCTCTCTCACCCTTTACTTGAATCTTGCGTCGCCATCCAAACCGTTAAAAGGTCACATGAAAACAAAAACGGTCGAATGGAGCCCTACCCCAGAGAGATACAGAGAGAGACTTCTTTTTCTCTCACCATATCCCGCATCGCGTAGGGCACACGTGGAGGAAAACGAGGAGACGATGATGATGATGATGATAGGCACAGCGGGGGAAAGCAACATAAGGACCATCGCTCGCGGTTAGAGGAATGGGAGGGACAACGAGGAAAGAAACAAGAGGAGTATGATGACCATTTAAGGACAGCGCGGGACGAGGGAGGAGAATTCCTAGAGGGTTAAAGGATGGTGGAGATTAGGAAGAGGTTGTTTCATGGGAGGGAAACATAAAAAGATGAAGGAACCATTCCCTCCATTTCTCTGCGGTTCCTTTAAGGGTCAGAAGCGGCGGAGGGAGGCTTGTGGGAAGATGTAAAAAAGGGAGGGAACGAGAGGAAAAAAACAAACTCCGAAGTTTCTCCAAGGCGTCCTTCATCCACCCCTTTTGACCCCTGACCTCTTTCTCCCTCTCCTTCCACCGAGGCTCGTCCCGCCCCTTTCCTATCTCTCCCTCTCTTTATCTTCTGCACTCTGCCCTTTCCTTCGGCCAGCCCTTTTACGGACACGCCCCCATCCTTATCGCGCCTCGTACCCTTTCATGGCACTCTCTCTTCGTGTTGTGACCAGCATCCACTTAAGTGGGATATAGAGGGAGAAAAAAAAACACGAGCGTCTCCTCGCGATTGGCCAGCGGTATGCGTGGCGTCACGGACGGCCGATCACGACTCCAATCCGTGGTAAAAGTGCGAGGAGGTGGGTGGGTGGTTTCTTCCCGAGGTGAACGAGACTGCATGTGTGTGGGTGAACGGGAGAGGGGAGGGCCCTCTTTGGATGGAACCTACGAAAAGTCTTTGGCGAAAACCACGATTAACCGTGGTGGGCGTAATGGCGGCCGGCATTTTTCTCCTCGTTGTACCGTTTCCCGGAAAGGAAGGGTTGAAGTGGGAGGTATCTTTCGGAGTTGGTGGGTTTTGATTTTTCTTTCCGATTGAGTGTGATTTGATTTCGCCAAGGCGGGTAATTAGTTATCGCAGGAGCCGATATGGAAACCGAAGGCTCGACAAGAATAGAACCCGGAGAGGAAATCATAAGTCATGTAATTTCTCATTCTAAATGTACAACTTATAATAAAAATGGCAAACGTATATTCAAAGAACAGCAGTTAATCTCACGCATTTTCTGCTATTTTCCATTCAAATATAACCATAAATCTGAAGATCATTTCTAATTATTCAAAAGCTCTTCAATTGCTAGCTCTAATTTTCAATCAAATATGTTAACGCAGGTCATGAGGAGATGGTGAGAATATTTTACGAGCAGTTCTCCTCGATTTAATTTTCTCCTTCATTGATGTTCCATGGAAAAATGAGAAGTACTAAAACACTACTGAAAACAGGTACTAAATAAAAATTGTTTCCTTTTAAAATTTTGCCGAAACCAATCTCTAAAACGCTCCCCTTAAAAGAAAGAATGCTTCGCAATTTCCACAGCAGATTGTTATTGACAAGTTTCTTCAACAAGTTGACATCTTCTTCTAAAACACCAATAAATCAGGCATCTTGGAAGGAGAATATCATTTTTTTCATAAGACTATTTTTCACACGCTTAATAATCATCACCCCATATGTAACTTCCCACATAACTTTTCCTAACTAGACTGTCAACTGTAATTGCTTGCCTTGGAAGGCCTGACTAGGAGTTTTTAAGCTTATTCTCAGTAAAAACCCAAAAAAGAAACCCTAGTTTTAGTAATCACTACAGAAACTCAAATATCAGGATTAGAATAATTTCAGATGGCACCGAAGTGCTATTTATTTCATACTGAATGATAAAAACATTTTAAGGACTAATAAATTAACTATATTACAGTTATTTATGTGAATGATTAAACGAGTGTAAGTTAACTTTAAGAGAATGGAGGTTTTAAGACAATTTTTTAAGTATCCCCAAAAGATTATCCCTGTTCTCAACCTACAAATACTTTGATTTTTTCTTGCTTCCTTGATCATGATAAGGAAAAGTATAACTTTTTAATTTTCTTTAAGAAAATTGAGCAGATTAAGAAACACTCCTACGTTGTCATAAAAGTCCCTTTCATCGTTTTTTTATTCATCTTATTTCAAATTTATGACTTATTTTCAAATGCTTGAATAACTATATACTGCCACCACCTCAAAAACCGCCATACAGGTTGTTTATAACCAATAGGTTTAACAACATTTTCATATATTTTGTCGAATTTCTTCAAATTTGGAATAAAATACAACATTCAGCGATAAAAATAAGAATATTTACTCAACTTTCGTTCTTTAGGAGCTTGTCTCGATTTCTTCATTCCTTTATTCTGCATAAAATAAAGACTGCAAACGATAAAAAAGTACGTTATATACAATACCTATAAGAGTATTTCCGAGTTGTCTAGTGTCGAAACCAGGAATTTTTTTTCACAGTAACGACGAATTTCAATACCCAATTAGGCCATCTTATTAATGTTACGTTTCATACTTATATTTCCTCTGGAAACGCAGTGAGTTATTTTTTAAATAAGTTTCTTAATACCTTAGTAATTTCTTATGAGTCATTGACTTTGGATGGATAAATATATACAACGCAGTTATTATTAAAATAAATAATTAAAGAGAAATATGCGTTAAAGATGGTATTTTTCCTTTACTCCGATGTGAATGGATCATTTTCTTGGTATTAAAATTAAGGTAAATTTCTTTTGCATTTCTCTGAGGCATCGTAATTGCAAAAACCGAGCCTATTCAATAATGTCAACATCAGTTCCTTATTCGAAATAATCTGCATTCATAATGAGAGATTGTTTAACATATTATTGAATAATAAAGACTTAAGTTACGAAGTTTATATTCTAGAGATTTATATTTTTATAAAATTCTTCAACTAATGCATTCGTAGAGAACTACAAGTATTTCCTCACGTGTCCTCGATACCAGATAAGGTCAATTCATAAAATGATGCTATAAAGCTTTTAGAAATTCGTTTACCGCACATTTAAATGAAGAGAAAACGATGACAAATAATTACTCGCCAGGCTTTCTATAACCTTTCGTAGATTAGTAGCCATCGACTGTAGGGTAAGTTGCTCGAAAAATGACGATTAATACTGCCGAACTAATAACTTCATCTGCCAAGTAATATCTCTCAGTCAACAAAGGTTAATCTAGATAACTTCAGTGTTAGAGGAAGTAACACCAGAAATAAATGGCAGAACTATTTTCGGGGAAAAAAGAAGCTTAACTAGAAAGAATTCCCAAAGAGGACGAAAACCCCGTCATTAACTGGCAGATAGAAGCCCACAACTATAAAATTGGAGGAAAAGGGTTAGCATAAATGAATGAAGTGTACATTTCTGAGGCTGATTCTCTGGGACCCATTCATTAGACTATAATCACCAATTTATTTTACGAGAATAAAATTAAATACAGGTTTTCATCTCTTTTTCAAGGCTGGTTCGACGATGATTTAGCTTTAGATGTTTGCGACTCTTTACTCCACAAAGAGGCAACTTCTGGAGTAAGTCGTTGACTCGATGTACTATGATAACCTGGATAGATATAGTGATACGTTAGTCCCAAACTAGCTGTAATTATGTCTTCAAAGATTATAGAAAAGAATTATATCCTGTAATTGAGCTATGACAAATTTATGAAATGTATCGAATCTTTCTTGGAACCTCCTCCCGACCCACCCGAATAAAATATATGCGTATTGAAATACGATATAAATTAAAAAGCTATATTCCATTTTCCTTATCCATTTAAATTTGCAGAAGAACAATTTCCAGCATAAAAAGTCGCCCTAATCATTAAATGAAGTAATAAAATTATATTTTTTCCTGCATATAAAATTCTAAACCATTTTAAGTGTGAATCACTATATTTATCAGTCTAATTTCATGGAATAAAAAAGAAAGTAAGTTAAAACGATATGATTTCAAATTTATAAAACGATCAACTGGGAATAGAATAAGAATAATTTACTTAATCGTTCAATTGGTAATTGGGTACGGAAATTATGATTATTTTATCCATATTATAAAATGGATGAAGGATTCAAAATTTATTAACAATGGTATCACCCGTATCCATTCCCACACTATAAACTATATACAAAATAAACAATTGCTTTTAATTCTTCATACCACTGATGCAAATATTCATGCTCTTTCTTTCTCTTCAAATTATGTAAAAATTTTAATTCAGGGAAAGATTCGAAAAACAAGAGGCGCCACCAGGACGCCATGTACTACACATAACTAATTAATAGGTCAGGCCATCGAAAAATCTTAAAGTTAAAAAGACCGATAACACAGAATATTCTCAAATTGATTTGTTTCAATCTACTTCGATATGATGATTAAGTTTACTCTCTCCCTTTAAAAATCCCAAAATATATAAATAAATAAAATTAATAAAATAAAAAAATATAATTCATATGTTATTTTCACTTTTTGACTACCTTTGAATTTACCTATAAGAAATCATCTTTGATATCGTATTCTGCTGGGCTAAAGAATTTCTTGATAATACATTAGAATGAATCGCCATTTCTGAATCAATATTAACTCATACCGCAAAATACCAATTTTTAATTGTACTGACAAAGCAAGTATTGCTGGAATAAAATCTTACTTTTGATTCCGGACAATTTTTTAGATCAAGATGTGACTTGTTACCAACGTGATGACTTTAACATCAGTTACTCTTGTAACTGATATAAAATTAAACAAGCATAAAAAACCAAAACATAAAATTTATCTCTTTTCCAAAGCGAATTTCGAGGGATTTAACGAAAAATTTATAACCGATTTTTACTCATTTCAGTCACACGTATGCGAAAAGCTCACCGAAGAAACTTGACAATTTTTCGTCGAGATCATGCATAATTACATAGACATTTACCATCAAAATACTCTAAACACGATTGAAAACATAGATGGTATGACAGTATGGCTAGGAAGAGTCTTTGCAAACAAAGAGCACCGCACTGAAAAGTAAAGGCTAAGGTTGAAAGTAAGTTTAGTGGGAAAAGATCGGTTTGATTCGAGTCCAAGAAAAGCATCATTGCAATAGTAGCACAAAGAAGCGAAATCAAACACCAAACATGCTATGCGCAACGCTCTCCGCAATTTCAAGGAAAAATGTCTTGGGGAGTGCTTAGCAGAGGACATTTCTGGTCCGACGTTACAGATGTACAGGGAAAGATACAAACGGTAAGCCCGTTATGAGGTAAAAAAATAAAACTTGCGATGCGAAGTGGAAAGCGAATATCCTAAATAAATTTTATCAAAGCGTATTCACGCCCGATGGTTACAGAGATACCCACATGGATATTATACACTCACGTCGATGCCAAGTATTTGCTTTACTTATGATGGAATTACAAAATTTTCGTGTGATATTAAGCCGAATAAAGTGTTGGAAGAAATGGTAGAAAGCGTCGCCCCATATCTCAAAATTATATTTACTAAGTTTATGTACGAAACATGGACTATAGTAATAGCAGCAGAAAAAAAGGATATTGAAAGCAATGGAGTTATGTTATTACAGAAGAATGATACAAAATAAATGTAAAGGCCGAGTAACTCTTTAAGAAGTTCCTCGAAAAGCAAATGAATACCACACATTATAGACTTCTTTATTATGTGAAATTGGGGCGAGAGAGTTTCAGCTTCCATTAAAGCCTTGTCAGAATAGAATTTTGTGCAAATTGTAATGCTCTGAATGGATTTGAATTTCAATGTAAATTGGAATTATTTTTAAAACATTGATAAGTAGAATAATAAACTTGATCAGGCATACACAAAGGTACAATCTTCAATTGGAATAAACAGTAAATAATAAATTAATAACAAATTTACAAATTAGCAGGTATTACCATTTCCATGACTGGATCAAGGATTTCCTCAACGAAAGAGAACAGAAAGTGGTACTTGACAGTTTAGTTTGGATAAAGTCAGAGACAGTTCAGGCATACCTCAGAGCAGCGTAATCGGACCTCTACTCTTCTTGATTTATATCAATGACCTAAAAGATGAGACTGATATTAATGTGAGGGTATTTGCGACTCGGTAAGAATCACCCTTGCAAATAACTTAACCTGGAACACACCTATTCGAAATATCTGCGGTAAAGCAAAAAAAGCTCGGTTTTATAAAGCACATTGTAGATAGAAGCAATGAAAAGGTTAGAGAAGGACGATATTTCATCTTAGTTAGGCTCCATCTGGAATGTGCGGCGAGTAAATGGGAAACAGCGGGTGATACGAATGTTCGCGAACTCAAGAAAGTGCAGCGCAAGATGATGAGATTTGCAAAAAAGTGCTGCGATAGAAAAGCAAGGATTACGCAAATGCTCTCAGACGCAAGTAGGAAATCCTTGAAAGAAAGAAGATTAGAAGTTTGCGATTGCTTGCTAGATTCAGAGAAAATACATTTGCCATTGTATATTTGAAAGACGTAAATGGTATTCTACCACCCCCCATCTACTTCAGCCGATCCGACAATAAGAGAAATAGATGCGAGGACAATTCGTTTTAGGAACTCATTATATCCGATATGCGATAACAATAAGCTAAATAGATAACTTGAACGCTTGGTGTTTACACCCCCTGCCACCCACTAAAAGGTGGCAGGGGGTGTTTATAGTATGTATTAGATGTATATGTCCGTAAAATAAATGGATGGGTATTAAAGAAATTCTCGTTAAGGCAATTGCAATTTGGAGCCACGAAAATGTTCGTAAGCGATGATTTTTGGCGCAAGTTAAATCCCAATTACCTGCCGAAGAGAGTTGCAAATCAGCGAGCGTTATCCCAATATTTCAGAATGTAATATGAGAATTTTCAGAAGAAAGATTTAAACAATGGCTTAATTTGTTCAATGAATTTAGAGATAGTACGATCATGGTAAACGTTGCGGATATTAGACGACCTCTCTGATACATATCTCGACCTCATAGTGCGAGAAAAATAATGGAAATAGATACCTACAAGGACTATGTTTCAAAAATACATATTTTCTACGATACGCATCTGAAACCGTTTATGGTGACACTTATGGCGCATGTATCCAGTCGCAGATGCAGATATATTTAGATGTATATGTAGATTTAATTTTGAAGAAACTTAGTACCTAAATTTTATTTTCGTGGTCATACGTATTGGCTCGAAATAATAATAATTTTGATATATATATCGAATTTCATGACAAAGTTCCTATTCTGATGAGAAGCTTATTCGATAAGAAATTAAACTTCTATTTAGGAGTAAATAGGTGCTTAGAGTCTGAAGGTCCTTAGACACAAATTCAACCTCTGTTGCTCTACATCCTGCGCCGCATCCCTAAAATCCGCTTTCAAAAATGTGATAAAATACTGATTTTGTGAAGTATTCCACACTTATTTCAGATGGATATTAAAGGTACGGAAATTCTAACCACATCACTGTTAGTTTTAAAATTATACATGATATGTACCTTATCAGCAGCCAAAAGTTGGCTTCCTCGAATTTTATTCAAGTAAATATTTCTAAATAGGGCATGATAGAGAAGTTACAAAACCTATAATAAAGTATAACGCAATGATCTCCAAGGTTGGCACGCTTAGGTTGGTGAAATTCGGTTCAAGCGATGCCTTGAAAGGACAATAACAACCGTAAAATACCTTTTGAAAGAAAAAAGTTGCAGTAAATCAAGCGCGCATCTATAACTTTCTTTTGGTGGACTCGATTTCAGGATGTTACAAATATTAAGCTGGAAATATTACAAAGAAATTTGTAATACAAACACTTTAACATGGGCTCCCGGGTAGCCAAGTGGGCTGTGTAATCGCCTTAGCAGAAAGATCCCATTCCGATCCCATATCGATTCCCATTCCGTATTTTCGAAATGACCTTAGTTTTCGAAGTGCTTTGACAATATTTCTACTAAAACATAGTAACTATGATCACAAGAAGTAGGCCTTTGAATTAATTTTACAATGCTTACATTTATTGGTAAAACACTCGAGAATGAAGTTCATGCAAAATGTTACTTAGGACCAAAGCTAGTCAGCCAACCCGAGGTGTGTGGTATCTTTTAGTAAAGCAGGTTTCCCTACCTATCGAGACACTCTGAGAGCATGTTTGTGAGAATTAAAAGAACTCAGAGTCTTGAAACCTCATTTGCGGTAAAAATCCGTTCGTCTCCCAAAAATTATCCCTTTCCTCATCGTAATATACCTTCATTATCTTGATCATGACATAGCAACAAAGTATGTTCTTTGGAAATTTGGGTTGATTAAGAATCACTCCTACATGGCCTTATGTTTGTCCCTGTGATTTGTACATCGTAATTTTTTTATGCTCGAATCCCAGAAAATTAACCCCTATACATAAAGGCTCACGTTAGTTCCCTTCATTAATTCTATATTGACCTATAATCCCCGGTGGAATCCGTGGGTATATCCGCGATTTGAGTGTTCGTGTGAGATAATAAATGAGCTCGATTTCAACAATCGTCCCGGTCGTAATGGGTATGAATTGTTTATACCCACAATAGTTTACCAAATTTCCGTTTCTTATATAAAAATACACAGTGAGAATCCATATCAATTTCACGATTAAAAAAGAACTTAAAATATTTTCTGTCATTTGCACTTTTTCTTGATTTTGTAGGACAATTATTTCTAATTTAATTTTACAGAGGGAATGAATTCTGCAAGACATGAAAACGGAATTTGCATGCATTTCATTTGGAAACGAACTATGGGCTCCTGGCTTCGAACCCGAGTCTTCTCAGAAATTTAAATAGTTTTCTTGGGACTTCCAACCTCGCAGCAACATAATACAGCTTACCACGTAGCTGAAATAGAGGAAGGGACGGATGGACAGGCAGACACACGAAAGGACTGACATTACGAAAATTTTATATAAGGATATGCTCTTTCATATTAAATGAGCAGTTGAGGTTAAATTTAATGCAGCTCTATTTAAATAATTCACACTGAACATGCTATAAGTCTCCTATCTTTATTATAGAGGTATTTCAGCTTTCGCTCATCAATTCTGTCTTTGCATAGGCATTACGACTAAAGTTTCCCGATGCACCTGATAATTACACACGAGGATCTATTTCTTAAGTACACAAAAATGCAAGATAAAGGTTAAAAAAGAGCGGCTCGGTAGTACGGGAAAAGAGTCTCAACGCATCAACTTTTTCTAATCCTCCATAATGCCCGCGGAAAGGCAAGTTAACTTCCGTGGGATTGACACGGAGCCTCTTGTTGCGAAAGGAATCTATAATTATCGACTTAAAAACAATCGTCCAAAGGGGAAAAAATAGTCGATGTCGAGCTTTAGAAAGGAAAAATTTGCATATTTTGATTTCGTTAGCGGGTTCGGATAACGGAACTCTTCTTTTTATGACTCTAATGATGCTCTAGTGACGTACGTTTTGATGGAGGCCTAAAGTTGTTAGTAGCACGCAAACTTCCAAACGTGTTATTACTGCAGGCTGCAGGTGATTCTTCTCGAGGCTAGAACGGGTAATTCCGCCGTACTCCGGCATGATGAAAATGGCGGAATTTTAGGGTGCGTCTGTGTGAATGATGGAAAAAATAAATGAATGGCTTCCGTGTATATCGAGATCAGGCTTTTCTAGGTCTCGCCGAAGTTGCCTTAGAAACTAGAGAATTATGCAGTTTTTATACGCGCATCTGCGGCACTGCGGTAGTTTTTCTTACTAACGCATTAAAGCCCTCAATGAATGCTGCGAATGGAAAAACAGTTTCCTACCCTTACTCGAATTTTTTTGTAGTGATTTGAGAACAGGGGGATAACCTTAAGTCGATGATTCGAGAAATATTATGTTCATCGTTGGCCACATGCATGAACGTTGATTCAATGATTGAAATTTGCTACTAGACACGAAAACAAAATTGTTCAGTGTCTTGGTTGGTTATATTAGGTATAAACTTAAAAGTTCACTAGTCTCTTAATTAATAACAAGGGGTGTTTAACTGGAGACCGACAGGGAAAACGTGAACTGACTCGATTTCATCTTGCCCAGGATGTCTCGAGTTAAGTTTGCTTTCTTCATTTTAATCATTTAGTAAGACTAATTGAAATCGAAAGACAAAAGAAAAATTCGGAAGAATGGTCCTACGTCTGGCTATAATGGATACGGAACCGCATTCATAAACAATTAAGCTGAGGCCTACGGTAAAGTGTTTATCTTTTGTTGGTTCAGAATTTAAGAAAATGATCTATTATAAATAATTTCCTCTTGGCACGTAAAATTCTACAATATTATTATATGTAGAACTCGAAATCTTTACTCAATACCTACAAAAACCTATTCGTATATCACCTAATGAATTCTATGATATATACATACGAACTTTTCTAGATTTACTATCTTTCCCGAAAAAAATAATATACTATATTACCTCGTTTCTAATAACACAAAAGGGTGTTAATTATTGTTTCTCTAGTGATTAAGATCTACTGCCATTATTTTTTCCAGAAGTTCCTAATTTCCGTGAAACATAAAATTAGGTAGCTCTAAAGTCAATCGGCAAGAGATTATAACGAATTAAAAGCTTAATGAACTTGTTCTCACGTAAACCTCTCATTTTTCTTTTAATCACAATCAATTTAAAATGCTTACATTAGCAATAAACAGGAGTTTTTAATGCATAAAAGAGTATTATAAACGAAAAATTTATTTAATCTAACGAGTACGTAAAATCGATGAGGTAGCTTCCGAGGTAATCGATTTTGCCAACAAGGTATTTAAGTGTAAACCTTTTGGACGCTTTTTAAGACTTTATTTTAGAAACTTTCTTCCAAGGCGGCTTCTGTAGACGGATGCACACACATCTCCACATGACCCTCAGCCATTAACTTCTGACGTTTCTATTCTGTCGACAACATCTTAAAAAACTGTAGAAATACTTACTATGCCATTAAAATTAATAAACAAAGCTCAAAAATATTTATATACTATTTTCTTGTTTCATCATACGTTTTAGGGCGATGGAAACCTTAACTGGGACCCAAAGGACTTTTTCGGTAGGATGAAAGGTGTTTCTCAGTACGTGTATATGTATGTATCTTCACCGCAAACTTTAAAAACAGCAAACATTTAAACTTTGCCTATTATTAAAAGTAGATTATAAGCAATTATTATTTTCTTAATCGTCCTGGGTTACGCCATACCACTTACTAGACTGCAGTAAATTGATGCATTTCAAATCCGTTTCAATGCCAGTAGTGTTTCTTTTTAAAAAATTTGGCAATGTAAAATCGAATCAAGTATAATTGAAATCGATTCATTAATATCCTTAAGATATAAACGCCAATTCTGTTTTATCTCCAGTAAATATTGCTTCTTTCGTAAACTTGAATTTAGAAAGAAGATATCATTGGAGATTACACTATCAAACGTAGTCCCAATTAATACTAATAAACAATTTTATAGACGATTTCATGTTTTTTTCGCAGTTTTCATAAATTAAATGAATAAATAAGCTGATAACGAATAAGAGGTAGTAGTAAGTAATTTGCTCCTTGACTTAGACTCTAGACAATTAGGTATACAAACACTTCGCTCATAAAATGACTGCACTCAGTTTTAACTAATTACTAAATTTTCTCGATTTGCTAATCATAGGCATATTTCAAATGAATAATTGATCCAAAAAAGCTTATTCAATATTCATGAGTAATTGTGAAATTTAATTTTAATCGAAAAAAAAATGTTCTAGAGTATTTCCCAGTAATAACCCCAAAATTATTTTAACTCTCAATTTTTTTCAGGAAGTTTGTAACTTTGTTTCTTTTTTATCACCTAGTTGAATACTAGTTTTGTTATCCCGTAACTTTTCAAACAATCATTTTCCTATTCTCCTCAAGTACTTCTAAAACATACTTATTCCTGATTTCATCTATCTCCCGAATTTTCCTATAATTTCAGTTGTCAATGCCTAAGAACTGGATATCATTTCTCCGCAGTGCCTTTGTCTCCACATCAAGGAAGATTCCAGTAAAATATCTTATGAAACTCTAAGACGAAATGTATGCTGAAATTTTTCAGAATTATTGAAAGTCACATATACTAGGTTGCTATAAAGAAGACTAACGGAATCCTCTTTTAAGGTGGGCTGATTAAAATATTGTTGTTCATTTTATTAAATATTCGCAGCTGGATACATTTTAAACTGCATCACTAAGTTCAAGGTGAACTACAAGCAAAACACGAATATGAAGTGCATGCTAACGAAATAAATATAACCTTTCGAATTCACAAACAGAACATTTTTTTCTGAATTTCTTTGTGAGTCTTTGTGAATTTATAATAATATCCCACCAAATATCACTGGACTCAACCATGTATAATCTTTCTGATCGCATAAAGACCACGATTCGCTTTTAATGGGCTTTGAAACAGTCATCTTCCTGGAGCAAATATAAGTGCAGCCAAACCCCAAAATTTTAGGAATTTTAAAAATGTATACCTTTTTCTTGAATAAGTCTAAAAAGGTTTGTTCAAAAAACATTTTGATCTCAACGAAACTTGCACTTCAGTCCCAGAATCCGAATCACTTTTTAACTCGTCGTTTTTCAGTAAACCAAAAATAACACGACTAAAAGCCATGAAAATTTTCAGCCAATCTTTTCTTTTATCTTTTATGATTCCACTATCTATATGACTATGGTTCCCACTACTTTTGTGGAATATTTTAATTAAAGTTGCTTAATTCAGAATGACACAATCAAGAGAAACAAGAAAAATACTTTAATAGGACCAAAGTCATAACAGTGGAACTCCGAGTCATTTTCTTTTTCTTTTAATATCGGCTTGAGAATTTCTGTGATAGAAATTGTTAAAGGAGAAATTTATATCAAAGAATTTTAATAAAAATAAGAAAGAAGAAAATAGCTCAAATAAAAAGGTTAGTTCAATGCCTGCACAGTTATCGTAGAATATTATTATTATAACTGCCTGGTGAGCTAAGGTCATTTTGCATTTAGGCCCCCACCAAGAAACGAACTAGGGATCGCTTTCACCGTATTTGAGTGCGTTGCCCGCTTGGCTATACGGGAGTCCAGTTACGATATATTGTAACTGATATATCCGATAACAGTAACTCTGATATGTCATAGAACTTTATACCTATTCTCCGCCATTATCGTAACGAAGATAATCTGAAATAATACCTGTCGATGAAGTCGAATGTCGAATGAAGTCAATATTAATTAAAACTTTTAAGGGAAACTTAGCTGCAAATATAATGAAGTGGTTACTTTGTTCCCCAATCGATGAGATAGTACCCTTGCTATAATATTTGTAAGCATTTAAACCTCAAAACGTTTACTACTCGAATACAAACTGGTCCATATCAAGTGAATAGTCTCTCAACAAACAAATAGACATATTCCCATTAAGTCCTCATAAAAGAGAAAATCCTATGGGAATAATCCCTAGAGGAAGAGATCTCAATTCGACGTCAGCAAATAGTGAATAATGCGGTAGAGGTCATCCCCAGGGAGTCACACTCCCTCCGCCCATCTTTCCAGCCATGCTCACACACAATGAGAAATCTTCATCAAATTTACGACAAAGGAAAAGAAAAACCGCGCGTGTATCAAAAAAGGGGGGCAAGGGACGTACGCGTGCAAATGGACGTTAAGGGATGAGGGTATTTTTTATGGTGGGCGACACGACGCGTGGGTGGAAACGAGGGCGTAAGAAAAGGGTAAACAAAGACATCACGCGAGGCGATCATTTGGAAAGGGCGAGGGGTTGAGAATGAAGTTGGATTGGAAGTCCATGGGGCAGTGGACGGGATTAGGGAAATATTCAGGAGAAAATGGAAGGGAGATTTATGTGCCAGCTTACACGTGTATGTAAGAGGCCGAAGCACTGAAACTGCGAGAACCGTCGCGTTTTCTCCGCCTCTTTCGCAAGGAAGTCGAGGGAACCAACCAGGAGAAAGTTCTACGCCGGGTCGGAAAGGTCAGGAGGGAGATGAATCCGGGAAAGGAAACACAAAATGCGTACGTCTCGCGTCACGACGTCGAAAAAGCGTGTGTGAAAAGCTTGTTAGACGTTGTTTGCCAGCTATGTCATTTCCCAAGTTGTTCCCACGTATAATTTCTTTTCCCACTTCATTCTGTCTCCCAGACAGCTGGAACTCTAAATCCGGTTACGGGCATTTATGGTGGTGGATGAGTTAAAAGCTTTTGAAATTCTGTTACCCCCGCATTCTCTTGAAGGATCTTGGAAAGAGTGACGATTACGAACCAAAAAGAACTTCACAAGTCAAAGTATTTTGCCATTGTAAAGGTTATCTATCTCTGCCGAAAAGCTTGGGAACCATCAAAAACACTATCTCTGCAAATTTTGGGAAAGGGAGTTTAAAGTAATCTAGCTTTCCCAACTGATAAATCGCAGTTAAAGTAAAAAATTATAGGGTATCCTTCTCGAGATATTAAAAAGACGTAAGAAATATCCTACTGCGAGAAGTCGTTCGTAAAGAATAGAAACGAAGAATATTATAAAGAATGTCATAATTTTTGTCTCAGTTAACATTTACTGGACTATAATTAATGAAATAATTTCAAATAGCAAGCCCACTCTCTAGCATGACGGAGCTCAATTTATAGTATCTTATTTTAATAACTGTCTTTAATTTTATACATCTGGGACTCCCAAGCCAGAAGTTGTTAATTGTGACTGCTCTCAGTTTTAACTAATTACTAAATTTTCTCGATTTGCTAATCATAGGCATATTTCAAATGAATAATTGATCCAAAAAAGCTTATTCAATATTCATGAGTAATTGTGAAATTTAATTTTAATCGAAAAAAAAATGTTCTAGAGTATTTCCCAGTAATAACCCCAAAATTATTTTAACTCTCAATTTTTTTCAGGAAGTTTGTAACTTTGTTTCTTTTTTATCACCTAGTTGAATACTAGTTTTGTTATCCCGTAACTTTTCAAACAATCATTTTCCTATTCTCCTCAAGTACTTCTAAAACATACTTATTCCTGATTTCATCTATCTCCCGAATTTTCCTATAATTTCAGTTGTCAATGCCTAAGAACTGGATATCATTTCTCCGCAGTGCCTTTGTCTCCACATCAAGGAAGATTCCAGTAAAATATCTTATGAAACTCTAAGACGAAATGTATGCTGAAATTTTTCAGAATTATTGAAAGTCACATATACTAGGTTGCTATAAAGAAGACTAACGGAATCCTCTTTTAAGGTGGGCTGATTAAAATATTGTTGTTCATTTTATTAAATATTCGCAGCTGGATACATTTTAAACTGCATCACTAAGTTCAAGGTGAACTACAAGCAAAACACGAATATGAAGTGCATGCTAACGAAATAAATATAACCTTTCGAATTCACAAACAGAACATTTTTTTCTGAATTTCTTTGTGAGTCTTTGTGAATTTATAATAATATCCCACCAAATATCACTGGACTCAACCATGTATAATCTTTCTGATCGCATAAAGACCACGATTCGCTTTTAATGGGCTTTGAAACAGTCATCTTCCTGGAGCAAATATAAGTGCAGCCAAACCCCAAAATTTTAGGAGTTTTAAAAATGTATACCTTTTTCTTGAATAAGTCTAAAAAGTTTGTTCAAAAAACATTTTGATCTCAACGAAACTTGCACTTCAGTCCCAGAATCCGAATCACTTTTTAACTCGTCGTTTTTCAGTAAACCAAAAATAACACGACTAAAAGCCATGAAAATTTTCAGCCAATCTTTTCTTTTATCTTTTATGATTCCACTATCTATATGACTATGGTTCCCACTACTTTTGTGGAATATTTTAATTAAAGTTGCTTAATTCAGAATGACACAATCAAGAGAAACAAGAAAAATACTTTAATAGGACCAAAGTCATAACAGTGGAACTCCGAGTCATTTTCTTTTTCTTTTAATATCGGCTTGAGAATTTCTGTGATAGAAATTGTTAAAGGAGAAATTTATATCAAAGAATTTTAATAAAAATAAGAAAGAAGAAAATAGCTCAAATAAAAAGGTTAGTTCAATGCCTGCACAGTTATCGTAGAATATTATTATTATAACTGCCTGGTGAGCTAAGGTCATTTTGCATTTAGGCCCCCACCAAGAAACGAACTAGGGATCGCTTTCACCGTATTTGAGTGCGTTGCCCGCTTGGCTATACGGGAGTCCAGTTACGATATATTGTAACTGATATATCCGATAACAGTAACTCTGATATGTCATAGAACTTTATACCTATCCTCCGCCATTATCGTAACGAAGATAATCTGAAATAATACCTGTCGATGAAGTCGAATGTCGAATGAAGTCAATATTAATTAAAACTTTTAAGGGAAACTTAGCTGCAAATATAATGAAGTGGTTACTTTGTTCCCCAATCGATGAGATAGTACCCTTGCTATAATATTTGTAAGCATTTAAACCTCAAAACGTTTACTACTCGAATACAAACTGGTCCATATCAAGTGAATAGTCTCTCAACAAACAAATAGACATATTCCCATTAAGTCCTCATAAAAGAGAAAATCCTATGGGAATAATCCCTAGAGGAAGAGATCTCAATTCGACGTCAGCAAATAGTGAATAATGCGGTAGAGGTCATCCCCAGGGAGTCACACTCCCTCCGCCCATCTTTCCAGCCATGCTCACACACAATGAGAAATCTTCATCAAATTTACGACAAAGGAAAAGAAAAACCGCGCGTGTATCAAAAAAGGGGGGCAAGGGACGTACGCGTGCAAATGGACGTTAAGGGATGAGGGTATTTTTTATGGTGGGCGACACGACGCGTGGGTGGAAACGAGGGCGTAAGAAAAGGGTAAACAAAGACATCACGCGAGGCGATCATTTGGAAAGGGCGAGGGGTTGAGAATGAAGTTGGATTGGAAGTCCATGGGGCAGTGGACGGGATTAGGGAAATATTCAGGAGAAAATGGAAGGGAGATTTATGTGCCAGCTTACACGTGTATGTAAGAGGCCGAAGCACTGAAACTGCGAGAACCGTCGCGTTTTCTCCGCCTCTTTCGCAAGGAAGTCGAGGGAACCAACCAGGAGAAAGTTCTACGCCGGGTCGGAAAGGTCAGGAGGGAGATGAATCCGGGAAAGGAAACACAAAATGCGTACGTCTCGCGTCACGACGTCGAAAAAGCGTGTGTGAAAAGCTTGTTAGACGTTGTTTGCCAGCTATGTCATTTCCCAAGTTGTTCCCACGTATAATTTCTTTTCCCACTTCATTCTGTCTCCCAGACAGCTGGAACTCTAAATCCGGTTACGGGCATTTATGGTGGTGGATGAGTTAAAAGCTTTTGAAATTCTGTTACCCCCGCATTCTCTTGAAGGATCTTGGAAAGAGTGACGATTACGAACCAAAAAGAACTTCACAAGTCAAAGTATTTTGCCATTGTAAAGGTTATCTATCTCTGCCGAAAAGCTTGGGAACCATCAAAAACACTATCTCTGCAAATTTTGGGAAAGGGAGTTTAAAGTAATCTAGCTTTCCCAACTGATAAATCGCAGTTAAAGTAAAAAATTATAGGGTATCCTTCTCGAGATATTAAAAAGACGTAAGAAATATCCTACTGCGAGAAGTCGTTCGTAAAGAATAGAAACGAAGAATATTATAAAGAATGTCATAATTTTTGTCTCAGTTAACATTTACTGGACTATAATTAATGAAATAATTTCAAATAGCAAGCCCACTCTCTAGCATGACGGAGCTCAATTTATAGTATCTTATTTTAATAACTGTCTTTAATTTTATACATCTGGGACTCCCAAGCCAGAAGTTGTTAATTGTAAGTCTATAATAATTTAATATATTTGTAATCGGTACATGTTTCAATTCACACTGGATGAATTTCGAATAAATTTGATCACAATTAAATGTATGAACGAATATTCCATAAATTATAGCTAGAATCTACATTCATTAAACTTTTGTACTGTTCAGATTTTATCCATAACACTGGTTAGGAAAAATGCTACCGTCCTCTAATAGTTTCATACATTTTATATTTACGATATATGTTTATATACGATAGAAAATTGAACTCTGCATCAATAATCGGCTTCAGTAAACGCCTCCGCCAAGCATGATCGAAAACAACTGAAATCGAACAGAAAGTCTATCATAACAAAATATGTATAACAATCTAATCAAACCCTGAGTTTTTTTTATAAATACCAATCATGATAGAATATTAGCAGAATTTTGATAAAATAAGAACTCGATTTTGTTGAACATTACGCAATTTTTAAGAATTAAATGAACTCAGTCTTAATATGTCGTTTGCGTTAAAAATCAGTTCGTTCCCAAAAACATTTTCCGTTTTCTCACTGTAATATTTCTTCGTCATCTTGATCGTGACATAGCATCATAAGTGTGTTCTTTGAAAAATTGGGTTAATTAAGAATCACTCCGACATGGCCGTATGTTTGTTCCTGTGATTTGTACATGGTGTGCTGGGATCTCAAAAAATTACCCCCTCTACATAAAGTCCGTCGTTATTTCCCACCATTAATTCTACCTATAATCTCCATTAATTCTTATGGGGTAATGAATGAGTTCGAACAATCGCTTCGGTCGTCAAGGGGTTGGGTTGCTTATACCTAAAATATTTTACTCAATTTCCGTTTCTTTTATCAAAGTCCACACAACTGAGAATCTATATCAATATTTTACCTTCAAAATAATAATTTATAATATTTTCCTATCTTTTGAAACTTTTCTCGATATCGTAGGACCATTACCTCTAATTTAATTTCGTAAAGAAACGAAGTCTGCAAGACAAGAAAACGGAATTTGCATGTATTTCCTATGGAAACATAAAATGGGCTCCAGTGTTCGAACCCGAACCTTCTCACATATGAGAATAGCTCTCCTGGGGATTTCTAACGGAGAAAAAAATAATGCGGTTTGTCTGATATCTCTTCATCAAACCGTTCCTGTGCTAGAGGGGGGGGGGACACATGGACAGACAGACGGACGGAAACTAAGCAAATTATATGCAAGGATTCTATGAAATTTTCATTAGCGCTGCGATAAATATTCATATCCAATGAACCATAAACACATCATAATTAAAACTTAAAATATTGCGTTCTTATTACTGGCCCTATATTCTTTCAGAAATACAAATGAATCAGTACGTGGTTTGAGTTAAATGACTGAATTTGTTAAACTTATGAGCTAACCTTATAAGAATGATTTTCACCGTCATGAATGTTAACACAAGCTCTGAGACATTATCCTAATTTCCCAACTCAAAATAAATATATTTTTTCCCCTGGTTAAGAAAATGTACTCGCTATCCACAATTTTTAGAACTATTGCACTTAGCGTACTCGCTCATTCCTGGGTGCATAATATGAGACTAGCAGCAAAGTAGCCAGAAATGTCCTTAGAAATCCCTGTAAAAGGAAATTTTCTTCATCAACATCCATCTTATATTACCCGTCATAAGATTACATTCTCCCGGAAATTCTTTTTTGGTGGAAATTTCTGTCATTAGATGAGTCTTCTGCTGGGGTCTCAGTCTCCATACTCTTTGTGAGGCGGGCTGCATATGTTCAATGAAGAGCTAGGCGAGCCGAATCTAAAATATCTTTCTTTTATAACCTCTAATATAGTGTGTCGAGCTTACGAAGGAATAACTGAAGTAGCTTTTACATGTAAGAATACATCAGAAATGCTCAAAAATAAAAATTAAGAATATGAAACGTCTCACCATGACAGTGTACTGAGTATAACATTCAGTTTGCTTGTGGGCCACATTGAAACATTGCGGGCCTGATTTGACCCGCGGGGCTGTAGTGTGGAGACCCCTGCCCTAGAGCTTCATGGTATAGCAAGAACTAGTAAAATTAAAGAGAGGTTTCCAAGAATGTATCATATACGAGTCTTTTTTAACTTCCGTTTATTCTTGGGTTTAACGCATACGTATGTCATGAACAATTCAAACTTGACAAATACGAAATTTAATATTTACAGAATATTACATATTTACAATGTATAAATAAGCTAAGGAGCTTTAATCTTAGTAAGACTTTTTCGGAAACTCGAATGGTCCATGGAAATTTAACGTACTTCTTCATAAATACTAAACCATAATGTTAGTATCATTAAAATGGTCCTCGACTCCGATTATACACCTTTGCCAGAAACAAGATCGAAAAAATTGAACAGAATTGAAGATTTTTACAGATAAAGCTTCTAACGACAAAAGAGGTAAAACTATTAGCAATTATGTCTGAGAGTGAACTTTTTAAACTGATCCCGTGAACTACAGAAGATTACTACGTATATTTGTACAAATAAATACGTTCTTCTGCTTCCCCATCCCGGAAGTGATATCGACGATTATGATGTAAGTAGAATAGAAGTAGAATTCTACAGACAATTCTCAGAGAGGACGAGAGGGAAATGGTCGATGGCTTAAATTTTCGATACAATTTAATCGTCAGTCAGATTAAAAATATTTTAAAATTGTTTACTCATAAATAGCAAACGAATGAATGAATAACATTAAGAATGTTGTTCTATTATAATCTGAATGACAATCAGGCTTTAAAAAATTTAAAACCACAAATATGAAAATGATTACTAATCTAGACCAGGGGTGGCGAACCTATGAGATGCGTGCCCAAAATGGCACGTGAGAGAATTTTTCCGTTGATGAAGTCCCAGAGTAAATTAATGTGGATTCTGTTAATTAGTAAGGGTAATTAACGATTACTTACGTCAATTACTACATATTAATCCCATCCCTGGCGTGATAAAATAGATAATATAAGCATCTCACCCTTTGGTTTCGCACCACTGGACTGCAAGTCCTTTTTAAATATGGCGTTTTAGCCACAAAAGGTTTCTAGTCCCTGATTAGACCGTTTCTTACATTCTAAACAAAGACGTTTGCGCTTAAAAATCATAAAATATTCCATGGAAATTGATTGTACCCTAAGTACCGAATATAAAAGCTTCTTTGTACGTAAAAATACCACATCGCAGAAATGGTGTAATGTCTCCATTCGATTGAGGTTTTCAACTGGTTCTGCCTGTCCCCCTAAGCCACCAACTCCCACTGCACGCATACTACTCGACGGTACCAAGATATTCGTGATCAAAAGAAGAAAACATCCAAAAGAAGTCAGCTGTTCCGAAAATAAAAATTTAAGGTTCAACGAAGAGATAGTCGGAGAATCCAAGGTTGAGAGGCAATCATTTCTTTAAATAAATTCCCTCGCATTGCATGCTCTGAGATTTGAGGTATATTCCCTTAAGGTCTTCATCTGCATTCTCTTTTTCCAATAAAAAATTATACATATTCAGAATTTCATATTAAATTATGCGCCGCACGAAATACCGATTTCTTTACTTGCTCAAAAAATAAAAATATCACCGGTGACTATTTTGTTGTTTCTGTTACCGGAAATCTCACCTGATGGTTCTGTTTTCCTAAATTCTAACTATTAGCGTACTATTTCTGTATTTCAAGTAAACGTGCCTTCCAAAACGGGTCATTTGGGTAAATATGGGTTGGTTAGAAGTTTGCAATATCCTTTCAATAAATGAGTGAAAATTATATTTCCAGCATACGATTTATCAAACATAGGCGCAGTTATTCAAAATCTACGTCATACTGGGTCGTGCAAAGTTGTAAGAAGCCCGCGCTTTCAATCAATATATTTACTCATTACTTAATCGAATATATGGGCTTCTTTCGTCTTCTTGGTATGGCTCGCTATCCTGTTAGAAAGTCCTGAATTTTAATCGGAATTGAGAAATAAGTTCTTTCCTTGTCACATACAAACGACTTAAAGATTTGCAATCAATTGTAATCTACAAACTTAGCTATCGAAACGACGGAAATGGATCATCTAACGAGGTGGAGAACCGGAGAGGACTTCATCTACAGCATACGCCAGGAAAGCCTGAAATCTTTCATAATCTACAAACTTATTTGCATCTGATTCATTAAATTCAAATTATTTTGAAAGATTATTAAAATAGCATAAGATTTTTTACGGTGACGTTTCTTATATGCCAGTCAATTAGGCTTTGTTGTTTCTAACATTGTTATGCTATGTATTTGACTTACAAAAGATGAAAATGTCCTCAAAATAAGGGTTTCTCAAGCCTCAGGTCCGGAGGCCTTATTGCATCATAAAATAAATTTTCATTGGTTCGAAACAGATAATTAAAAGGATAAAGGATCTATTGAAATCAAATGGACAAACCTTAAAAATAAACAGACGTAAAAAACCTGTAAAAACCGGGAATCGAACCACGGATCTTTCATTTACCGCGCAGGCGATCTATGACAGAGGCTCCCAATCTGAGGTACTCCTACCCCCTGTGAGTACAGTAAAAATCAGTTAAATAAGTTTATTATGCTGCCTTACGTCTTTGCTAAGTACACCTCCCAACTATTCCATGCTTGTATTTCTTAGCAGAATTACCCTCCAATTTTATTCTGGCATTGGGACTATCTTAATAAATTATTTGAAATTCCACAATGAAAAGAATCTTCGTAGTTTTCCACAGGGACTTAGTGTGGTCTATGAGTCTCTGTGAAAAACTGCGAAGCTTCTTATCATTCTGCAATGTCTTTCCGCGAAATCACGTCTTCGAGTATCGATATAATTAACTGAAACTGTGGCAAATAGGAGGTATAAGATACCATTGTTAAATGCTAGGGTGGGTTCGGGAACCAATAAGTTCGGGAATCGGTGCTATATGAGGAACGTTACGGTGGTGGAAACCGCTAAGTTGGACCCAAAAATAGGTTTCCCTGAAATGGACTCGGAGATCCGCGAGATAGCTCGATCGGTAAGAGCAATAGCACTTTATGTTGAGAATCTACAGTTTGACTCTCAATCGCAAGTAACTTTTCCACGATCATTTATCCAATGGTTTTATCCTAGATCGCACCTCTTTAAGCATAATGCAAAGTAATATGATAAATTATATAGAATACGTACGATTTTCTTTTCTTCCCTTCCAACATGGAAATGAGTTTAGGGAATAGTTATCGCGCCCAAAATTTCAAGAAGCAAAAATGGTATATTAAATAACTTGGGACTTATTTAAAATAGTCATAACTATACAATCACGACACCGTCAGAGAAATAGATCAACTTAGACCATGAATGACTAAATATTGATGAAATTGACAAATGGGAATGGGAACATATCCTTATTACGTACACCGTAATTGCGTTCTGATCCAACTCTACATCCTACAATGCCAAGCAACCTACTCGTGGTCCTGAAAAGGATCATCTGAAATCTTGGATTCGGACGTCATCAGAGTGACTTCAAATCCATCGACCCTCCTGCAGTCGCTACAGTCGCCGGCCCTCTCCCCGCATCCTTTCTTCCACCCGATTCCACGCATTCAAAAGGGCAACCTTCCTCCCCACCGAGTTCCTTCCTCCGAATCCATCTATTATGCATAATTAGCATTACCATTAGGATTATTACGTGCGGCAGCAACCGCAAGGGAGGCGTTATTGGAAGGTTTTTCGGCGTGGAAGGAGTGAGGGTTTGTCGAAAGGGATGCACGTGCTGGACCCGAATAGTCCCTCCCTTTTAAAAACCCTTCTTCGACCCCTTTTCAACCCCTCCACCTGTCTCCTCTCGCACGGCGCCGTCCCTCCCCCTCGTTCTACCTCACCCTCATGCAAAACTTGCTAACCCTAAAAGTTCTATCTCAATTTTGTTAGCCCTTCTCCTCCTACTAAAGTTTATCCCTTAATTCTGCCATACCCTCATTCCCGCTCTCACAACCTGCGTTGTTACAGTGTTTCGCAATAATATTTTATTTACTTATCTTTGTAAGCCAATGATAAGAATTATATCACCTTACAGATATTTTGGAAACGTTTTTTTAATCATCCATTCGCAAGATAATTTTTCCAGTTTTCAGCAAAAAAGAGAAAGATTTATTTGAATAATATAATTTTCGTTAGCTATTTTCGATAACCTCAATAGAATCAGATATATTTAATAAAAATATACGTACCAAAGATACCGGATAAAGAATACTTTCCTTCTGTGACAAAAACAAATTTGATAAGAATCTGTTATTAATATCTTCAAGCCTCCAAAATCAGATATCAGGTGCATTGCGCAACACGGCTGCACAACTCTACAAGATTTAGTTCATGCTCTTCGAACACCACGAATCACTTGTCAAGGGCAAGCTTACGAATTTCAATTTATTATTACTTTCGTACTCAATTTTTTTCATTTGGTATATGCATGTTCCCCTAATTATTGTTTTCTTTGTACCTTTTTTAGACTTTATCTGATTTTTTGTTCTCATTCTTACTAGTGAGCTCTCTTTTCTTTTATACTAAGTAGGATTTGCCTTGTCTCGTACATATTCTCTCTCTAGCCTTGGTTGGTCTTCCCGGAAAGTTCACAGACCGAAAAATTTGAAGTGCACGAGGAAAGAATATCTCCTCTTGCGTACAATTCTCTACCGCGGTCTTATCTCCATATTTCCTTCTAGATTGAGATTGTTCCCCAAGACTTTCTCGCCGGAATTTCAACTTCAAAGGCGTCAACTTCGTAAACGCATATTAAATACTTCCTGTTTAACAGTACGCATATATTAATTAAACTACTAACTTTCCAATTGATTTTGCATCTTTCCTACCGTAATGCTCCCCTGGCTCGGGCGTCTTAAATCCCTCTACTTTCCCTTAAAGTTGTGCGGGGACTGTTGAGAGTGTTTCAATAGCAGTATGTCTTGTTTTGAAATATTGTGCTCAATGCTGCTCTCCTACATCCCGTTGAAATTTCGAATATTAATTTCACTTAATTTGAGCTTCAATTTTACTTTGTTCATTCAAAACCTTTCCTTTGAGATGCAATGTGGAAATAATGGGATTATGATATGATATCATAGGAATTAGGTTGCCTTTTAAGAATACTGTCAATTTATTGAGAGATATATTAGGTGATGATTAAAGAGAGAGATATTAACAGTGATTTAAATAGATATTTGTAAAATTACTATCTAGGAGGCAATGATAACAATTAACAAGGCGATGATCTTTTTATCGAACATAATTATCGAAAAATATAACAACTTTCGAAACTTAAAATAAATGCGTCTTTTGCTAGGCATTCAAATTTTATTTTTTGGTGACAATGCTATCAATAATGGGGGAAAAAGCCTGCGTTAATGAGAAAAGAGGATTGTCTTGCCAATTATGAGAGCGTTTTACTTAACAGGTACATACTCAAATATCATTGAATGAATCAGCAATAACTGAGCGAATTTAAATGAAAAAAATATCGAGACAAAATAATATTTCATCAAGTCGGTGACGTAAAACTTTTACTGGAGTTTGAAAAGCAAGTACCTGTAATAGATATGTTCCCTTGTAAATTTCTAATATGACTACGTCAGGAGGTCATGGGGCCTAAAGGCCTTGTTGGTTTGTGGCGCCCCTTGATGAAATAAATTCATCTGACGCGTCTTCAATTTTAATTTTACCAACAAAGAATTATAAAGAATGAAACTTTTGCGATTCGCTTAGGTTTTGAACTAGATAATGTAAAAAAAAGCAAGAGGCAACGAGAAGGAAAATCATCACTTTAATGAAAATATGAGGTAGAGTTGATATCAATAATATCATATCCGTTATTACTAAAATAATGATTTTCAAACTGTATATAATAATTTTCTGTGTATTTACGTGGATACACTGTATATTTTTCGGAATTAGGGGTAGCCTCGGATAGCCAAGTGGGCAACGCGTTTAATTTCGGTGAAAGCGGTCCCGGGTCCGATCCTCGGTTGGAGCTCTCGTGCGAAATGACCGAAGCAGTCGAAGCACTTTTAACGATATAACTACTACTAATGTAAGAGTAGCCTCTTACGTCTTTAAAGGCAAATAAATAAGGTTTCAATTGTAAATTTATCGTGGCCCTTTTGTCATACATGTAACTGATAACTGGCAAAAAAGCATCCGAGTCATAAAACTAATATCAGTAAATTTAGCTAAAAGCTAAATGTTGGCTTGTGTGTTGATTTTTTCGTAAATATTGTAAATTTTGTTGAAGGCAAACTGTACTCCAGGGAGACATATATTCCGTAAAACACAGTGTTTTATTGCAGCGCCTTGTGCACTATGTTTATCATGCCGTCGCAGTTTAATCCAAACAATAACCTCATAAAAATTACGAAGTATTATTCCCAGTGGAAATAGAGTTTCAGAAAAGAGCGGCTACTTGGCGCCCCTAAACCGATTAGCTAATTGACCTTATACTTAAGCCAAGCTTGGCGTAAGAGTATTCAATCTTCCGAGTTAAATTCATAAATAGGATTTATTCTTATCAGTACCACTTGAGCCGATGCTTGCGGAGAAGAAATTCATATTTCGCAGTCTTCTACGTTATATTCTCCTCCGAATGCTGAATTACACCCTGACTCGCAGTTGAATTCGCTCTCCAAAAAATATCTACAAATAGCACTATTTCCTGCGTCAAAAAACTCCTACCCCTTGAGCTTCGAATTTTCACGACAAACCACGCGTCGAGAATGAAAACAAATCAATTTGCCTTTCCGTCTCCCTCCCTCTCAGAGCCGTCCATCATAAACAGACTCGTGCAATCAGCCATCCTCCCGTCCACTCGCCCACCTTCGTACACAATGAATGGTCCTTAATTACCAAAAGAGGGCACCTCTGCAGCGCTCTCATCCCTTCGCTCCCTTTTCACTCCGATTTTCATCCTCGCCAATTATTTTCGCTGCCTCGTCGGCGCCATTTGTTCATGCGTCGCAGGAGATCTGCTCATTGGTGCGAGAGATGACGTTTTTTTCCTCCGCTTCTTCTTTTTGTACTCCGTCCGACGTCCCAGAATCCCCCTTTATCTCACTTCAATTTTTTTCCGTGCGGCAGTGAGAGAGGGAAAAAATGATAAAGGCGAGTTTTCAAAACATAGCTTTCGACTCGGATGAAATATTTGTCGGGAATTTCCCGGAGACGTGGTCGTAACCTCAGCGCGAGCTAGGATTAGAATGGAGGGTTTCTGTATTTTTTTCCCTTTGCTTCAGCTCCTCCTCTTCGGTCCACGTGAAGGACGTGGTTACAGAGAGAGAAATTTATTTTCTACCCCTAATGGCTTTTAAGTTTAATTGGGTATGTTTCTGCTCGGTGGATTTCGTGGATCGTTCAGTTTTTTCATATTTATACACTTGTGAGTCTTCCCCGATCAAATAAAAAACCGCAGAGACAGAGAGATTGGGAGTTCAAATGAATCCAACATATGATTTTTATAATAAGAGCTCCGTCTCGAGCAAGTTGGTTTTCTGTATGTAAGCGGTGATCATGAAATTAGAAACTATATTTACCGTATTACGCTAATCTGCCCCACAAAAATATTCGGCTTTTCTCGAAGCACCATTTGGTCACGATATCTTTAAATTAGTGCTGCATATAGTATGTGCTTGTACATTGCCGCAGTAACATTAGTTTTACTGGTGCATCAACGGCTACGGTCATTACAGATTGTAATTGTATCGAAGAATAGAAAATAAATTTCATCACTGAATTTTTTCTAGACTGTTACTCCATTTAACTAAATAAAAAATACGCATGGACATAACTCGATGCTGAAAATGGATTTTCTCTACTGGCAGCATTCATCGATTTGGTGTGATTTTAGTGCCTTAGTGCCGACTTTAAAGGAAATCTTTTGCAGTTCATTGAGTATAAACTTTGTGACACTTAACCTCACAGCAAGTAGCTTTCGTAAAAAAAAACAGAATGATAATACAAAAAAGATGGAAAATACGAATTTAATGGAAAGGTTAAAATCATTGAAATGTGCCAGAAAATACGGACTTAAGTTCTTTCACAACTTTTTCTACCGTATGCATTATTTCTGCTACAAGTAACACCACAATTCCATCTTACCGTGCAACCTCACAGTGGATTTATTTAATTTATTGATTAAAATATGGTACACTGATAGTCTCGAGTAGTTTTGGCGTGTAAATTTATGATGAATCTAAGACTAAAGTGAGACTTGATACTTTCCCGGTGAACGGTCAGCTGAAAGAAGTCCTCTTGGGATGCTAACCGGGTGGTTTCATGGTACACCGTTTCGTGGTTTCGTTGTACCACGAAACCACCCGGTTACTATCAAGGGAATACTTCCTTCAGCAATCTAAATCTTATATGGTGATAATAATAAAATGCTAAATCTCTGGAATCTTTAGAGGATTATCATTATGACCGATCAAATTAATTGTGAATATGAATATTTTTTTCAATCCTTGGTTCTAATTTCTCTTAGTAAAGAGTATTATTGAATATTGCATATTTGCATACTTAAATGGTGTTAGGAATTCCGCAATAATTAATCGACACCCTTAAAATGCCTTCTTGAACAATGAGCCCATACAATCAAACAGAATCGCAATTTTCATGTCACAGCACTCATATAGTCCTTATTGATGTAGTGTCGAATTTGCGTCTAATAGCAGTAATCGTGCAATATGGCAGCTAGCGGACAATTTACTCGAGGTTCTCATCTTTGGGACCGCCATCAATTTTTACCCGCAAAAGCTCATGATTGCATGTCTTCGGAAATGATTACCTCTTCACACTCAAGTCGTCCATAGCCTTGCCTAATACGCAAACAACTTTTGAGCGTTCGCCTCGAGTACAATCGCTAACAACGTCTCGGATCCACTCGGAGACTCCTCTTTACTCACAAATATACGTTGTAGAACTCGCGTATTAGGGATATGAGTGGTCGCACAATGAAATAACCTGGTGCATTATGTATAAATTTCGCCGATACTATCTTTACTGTAGGTGATAAATGTATAAATTTAGGTTTATTTGACAAGAGTTTCCGTTTTGGAAGCCAATTCTAAAAGCTTCATTCACATTTTGTAGAGTTGTATGCGAGAAGAAATGCATATAATGCAAGGTTTTGTAATCATATAGCGATAACGGCGTATATTCTTGAAAAGTTCCAAAACGCTTCTAGCATTCAATCATTTACCTCATTGGGCTTATTTTCTTTTAAATGAATAGCGTTGGCTGTTAATTTGAAAAATAATGTGAGATATGCATAAGCATCATCATAATCATAAATTTTGAATTTGCCAATTTAATAAAAATACATGATATAGACTTGCAGTAATTGTCCAAAGAGAGAAAATTGTAAAAGAACAGGCGTAATCACACTTTAAACAGAAAATTTTCCAATACCGAGGATGATTCAAGCTTTTTAAAAGAGAATAAAAGTCATCGTTGATAAGAACATAATCATAAATTTTAATTACATTAAGAACACAATTATAACTATTCTATTTACTTTATTTAAAGGAAGCGTGGCATTAATTCTCCATGACATTTTAAATCGATAAATTAGTGATTTAGTTGACTCATTATAATTTGTACGTACACTCAGAAACATTTGCCAAAAGATTATTAATTATATCACATAACATTACGACGTGATATATGAAAAAGAGTAAATTGAAGCTTCTGTGATTAAAATTCATGCAGAATTAGGAGTGATTTTCGATTGTATGGCAACCTCCACATTTCCTGCATAGCAACAAACTAGTGAGCGACGAAACAAAACTCCCAGTTTAATTAATTGGGCTATTATTCCCATTTGGTAAAAGGCAACCCAAAATAACCAGCACGTGCTCGAAATACGATGAAGTACCCAATTTAGAAGAGAACGACACACACTCAACCTTAGCACTCTCCCTTCTTAAATTCTGAAAGGGTACTGTGTGGGAGGAAGGAAAATTGCTGGATAAACGACGCCCCAATGATCTCCGAAATCTTGATTCTCCGATAACCTTTTGTCCGACGCCGCGAATAGATACGGATTACGTGGTAGACATTAATTCCAACACCGTAAGTTTATATTTGTGAGTCGTGAGATCGGAACGTCAGTTACCGTAAAAGCAATGCTTTCGCTTATTACTCACGAGACGTCCGGCAACTGATTAAAGTGATCAAATCAAAGCATTACCTATGTTAAGCTTAAGAGCCTTACTTCATGGTTAAAAGAGACTCCATCAAAATTTGCATTTTTTGTGTAATGGAGCGATATATTTCCATATTCTAGTTAGTTTAAATGTAATATATTAACTCAATTATATTATTCCTTGGGATTTAGCCGCACAACTACAATGTGCAAAGTTAACACCTTTACCTCAATCCTAACTCAATATATTTTAAACTTCCGAAATTTGATAGAAAATGTGCTTCGCAAAACTTTAAACGGAAAACTGGCAGAAAATACCGCCTCCTCAATTAAACTTAATTAGAAAGATAAATTCGGAGTATATTAAAAACTTCTCGAAGGTGTATATTTTCCACACTTAACAAATAATTAAATCTGATTAATTAAACAAGTTTTCTAACATTATGAAAAGCATCTGATGTTCATTTTGCAACATTCATACGTTTCACACCTTTCCGTCCGTTTCTAAAAATTTTTATAACACAATCCTAAATTACTCTAATAATTATAAGGCTGTAAATTACGAAGGAATTAATTAATTAATCACTGTTTGGACGTATGGAGATCTTATTATGACTATATGACGTTCTGGGCTTACATTTCGAGAAGACAACGTATAATTAAGGCTAATTCCTAAGAAAACATGATTATAATTCTTTAAGGCGTGGGAAAGATGACAGTTTGTCCTACTTTTACGTTATGAAATTAAATTTATTTTGCTACCATCAATAGCGGAACAGGTAAATTGTCTTCACCACACTAGAAGCGTAAACAATTTAAGTCTAGATGCAGACAATTTATGACCTCTTGACAAAATATTCTATTAGATATTATGTGATGATTTTTACGCTCTTTTTTCTTATGGGTTGCGGTCAGTGTTATTGTTTAGAAATTATGGTTGGTATCATATATAATTATCCATGAAGTAATTATATAAGATTATAATTTTCCATTTAGAAGCGTTTGACCAAATTCAATTTAATCTCGGGAACAAAGACATGTTTCATTAGCCATAAGCAACCCACATTTGATTTTCAAGCATATTGGGAAAAAATATTTACTGCTATAAATAGAGAAACAACTAATTATAACTATTGTGAACAAATTCAAAGTCTAATCTAAGAACATACTTGTCTCTAACGCAGTCACTCTCATATTGTTGTTCTTATTTAATTTTGATGGTAGAGAAATTACAAAGATGAAGGAAACTCATCGCAACTGGTGAACGAACAATGAAGGCCCATTAGGTACTTCTTCTCCTCCTTATCGCCACAAAACATTTGATTTAAAATATTTACATGCAATTTTTAATGGTCGATGCAGATATGTTTTTTGTTTTAGAATTGTTAAGTATTAAGTTTTGGTATTGCTATGATGGTTATGATTCAATGTAATAGGCCATTTCTGTCGCTGCTTTGACTAATATTAATAAATAAATAAAAATAAACAAATAGGGACCTACATATAGCCGAAGCTTATTTACAGTAGGTCTAGGGATGGTTAGAAATGAATCGTCGTCTCATAACATCATTTCTGTAATTCAAGTATTGGCACAGCCTTTTATTAATCGGAATGTATCATGCTTGGAAACTACATCTGTACCGTGAAGGTCTACATTTCAAGAGACATCTACATTCAGATAACAATTTTCAAAAATTAATTTAAAGAACTTTTTGAATGAAATTGCGAGAAATTAGAAATCACACGGAAATATATATTATTTAGACAAAGTTCATCACCCCATGATCACTACTAAGTATGTAGGCCTAAATAACAAAGAAGTCGTTTTTTTATTCCCTATGAGGACTCATAATTTATTGTAACTTTCTAATGCATAAATACATATCTATATGAAACTCAATCAGGAGGTGTTTGCTACTATACCTCACAAATTTATTTTCCTTTTTAAAGAATAGAAGCGTTAGCTTCAAGGGATCTCATTTAGAGAAATTAGCAAGGAATTTACGACTCTCCAAAGAGGAGATAAAGCAACGGCTTCAGAAAGAGACAATGGCCACTGCGACAAAGCCTGGCATTCTGAGAAACAGAGAGGTATTGGCAAAAAATGATAAACACGCCTACCATTCACCGGTCCTGTACATGCTACTCTGTACTAAACAACAAACCGTCCCTAAAATAACCCCCTTTTCAACCGAAGCCCAATTTCACTACAAATATTTCCATAATTCAACACGAAATTACGAAATTGCCAAAACGAAGTTTTCTTTCTCTGCAGTAACACCGCTCTTCACAGGTGACTGGTGCAAGGATAGCCCATTTAAAGTAGAAGGGGCAACAGAACCCAAATAACAAGAAACCTTCTCGACCTACTGACGCCTTAAGTCTAGAAATGGGTTAGTGAGCGAATGCGCGCACACATAAGATGCATCGTTTGTCTCAAAAGCGAGAGACGAGCACTGGAAGGAGTAAAGGGGCGCCTTTCCCTTCCGCAACATAATGAGGGTAATAACGTCGAAGTTGGCGCTAGAGGACTCTCCTACGAATGACGATTACCATCCACTCAAACAAGGGCCTTTCCTTACACAACACCTAATTTGACCCTCCTGCCTTCCGCTATTTCAACCTCCGTTCTTTTGCCGATACGGAAAGCTTTTCATTCACAGTTGCGTAAATAACAGATTAAAACATGAAATAATAGAAAGGAATCTCTTCTAACTACGAATTTGAAATCCATTGAGGCCTTAAAAGCGAATGATAAACCATAGGTTTACTTTCCACACCACTAACGGAGATTAACTACCTGATCATCTTTCGTAAATTCAATGGAAAGCGAAAAACGTTTCTACCTGACAGCTGAAGAAGTCAAAGATGAGTGTACATGTAATATCACTTACATAGTTTTGGGAAACAAGAAGTCAGTGTCTCTGCGAATGGAAAGCATTACTAAGACTCTTCCTGAAGATGTTTGGGAATCGCTGGAAGAAACGATCAAAAAGTAGAATGAATTTGCACAATAAATTAAGAGATAATACGCACATGTAAGATGTGAGGCCGCCAATCTTTATAAGCCTATTATATACTAAGAGAAAAATCAGGTATCAGATGCTGGAACCGCTCGCTTCAAAAAGTAATTTTCGCTCAGGATATGCGATAGTATCCGACTTGAGGAATGACTGAATGGTGTATGCATCCCAGGCCATACGGCGAAATGCGGCTAGCAGTGTAAACGTGAAGATGTAGATGCATATCGATGAAAGAATGATATGTCTTTAAGTCACCACTTCAATCGTCAACCGAAAAGCTACGTCACATGTTTATGTTGGACCTGACGTTACATTTCCATACTCCTGTACTACATATTTAAGGTATGTACTAAGTAACTTAAGAAAGCTTCATTTCTTTGTGAACTTCTCAGTGAAAAAATCATTCTTTGTTTTTAATTAATAAGTGTTGGTACCTTTCAAGTCTCGTTGGAAGTTTTCCTATCATTCTTGCAATGGAATCAACAAAAAAAGAGAAAAAAATCCATTTTCTTCACCATAAATTTAATCTTGTTTTGGTATCACTAAAAATTTTAATACTTGAGGGCCTTTTGACGATCAGAATAAATACTTAGTCTCCATCCTCCATTTTAATTTCCTCTCCAGAGATTACATTTTCATTTCACCTCTGATGAAGCGGCAGCTATCAACATGTGTGATAGACTTTCAGTCTTAGTATGTGGGATGGTTGGAAGGAGAAATAAACTCAACAAACAGGAGGTACCGAACAATATTGATGAGCGCATGAACAGCTGAAAATACTACAACGAAATAGAAATGTAGAAGATGTGAGTTGCAATGACAGATAAGGAAAAGCTATCCATTCAGTAAATCTTTGAGGGAGACAGTGAAATGATTCCGAGAAAGAGACTACGACATAATCATGTACGCAACGGAATTAAGAAAAGGAAGCACGTAAGTTGCCACGCTGGAGACCAAACACTACGCAAATATAAGTGATATTCCAATAATCATAGATATTTCCGGTAGTAGAGAATAGGAGTTAACTCTGGGGGTACATAATGTAATATTAAAGTAATAATAATAATAATAATAATAAGGTCTTTATTAAAGGCGAGATTGAGACTGAAAAGTCTCTTCTTCCATCTAACCTTGAGTCAATGATTTTATGTACATGAAGACTTGTGTGTAGGTGAAAAGAAATAGAGAGGAAAACTTTAGAAGGAGTGGATGTAAAAAAAAAACCTAAGGTGATATCTTAGGAAAAAATATCCACAGCAGGAAAACACCCTCAGTGAAGGGGGGTGTGAAAAACCTGCGCAAACCTACTGATAGTTCATGTTAAAAGATGATTAAGAAAGCTGTGTATAAGAAGAAAATTACAAAATCAATAGTAATATAAAAAAATTGCAAATTAATAATAAAATAAAATCATAAACAGGGAAGTAGTAATGGAGGGAAGAGATAACAAATGCCTGCAAAAGAAGCAGCTGTCGATTGGATAATAATAATGACATGTATGAAAAGGAGAGATTCTGAATTGAGCCACAGCGATCGCTATTGATCTTATATCACATCAATTTAATGGAAATGGTTTCTCAAGACCCGAAATATTACCTTTCGGGAATGATTAAGATAAGTGTAACGACGCAGATTGACGATAAGCCCAAAGGAGACAATATACTGAACTAAAATTAAGCAAATTTTTATCACGAATTTATCAATTGATTAAAATTTCATATCCCAAGCGAAATAAGTATTTTACCAGAAATAAGGATAAGAGCTTCTGATATCGATAATATTAAAAGAAGGAGATCATGCAATCCGCATCGAATAATAGGGAAAATGGTACTGTTGCAAAAGAGAAAGAGAAACCATTTCCTTAAGAACCAACCGATGGATAGAATTATTGTGTAAGTAATTTTAAAAGGTAATTTATTTGATTGTATATTGTAATGCTTGCCATAGTTTTCATTTAAAATCGCTTTTCCAGGGCTGAAGATAGTTACGTCTGCAGGAAGATTTATCTCAGCTGAAATACTTATATTATGTTTATTTCCAACCCTATCTGCTTGTCCAATTTCCTTGGAACTACTCCAATACCACGGAAGTTGCGGAATCGATTTTAGTTATCAGTTTCAAGGCCTTAACTTGAAGCATAGATAAACAAATGTCACCAGTAAATATTTTGAATTTATCTATGAGGACCTATTCGTGATTTTAATAGCACTGTGTGAGTGCAACACAAATAGTATTCGCCAGGCAATTATTCAGTGAAATTATTAAATATACTGTACCTACTCGACCAAAGTTCATCCCCAAAATGCAGAATTCGGTTAAAAAACTAGAACCGACGAATACCAGGGAAATACAAATGTAGTAAGTCAATAAACAGGCAAATAGTTCTTTTGTAATTTAATAAAAATCATAACATGCAATTGAGTGCGTAACAGATAATCGGAAAGTCGAAATATACTTGTATTAGAAGTGTTTGTAAAATAAAAATATAAAATACATCAACAGTATATAATAATTACGGAAATATCTGAAGTCGACATAAGAGATGGGTTAAAAGCGAGCAATATTCGTGACCATTCGGGGGATCGACCTGTACACGAGATCGACTCACCGTATATTTCACCACGGGACGATTACAATATCACATATAGACTATGAAGGAGCAAATAATACACAAAACATGAACTGAAAGCTTTGCGCGGCAAAACTCAGCGGCGCAAACAGCGGAGAAAACGCGGGAGCTGAAGAGTACTCTCAGACGCCGAGGAAATGGAATGAATAGGGGACAGGCAAAAGGGAGGGTACGTGGGGAAGAAAAGGAAGGGGAGTCAATGAGTAAAAGAGTACTCGAGTGCGAAGGCGCAACAATAGCAGAAAATGAGAGACGAGGACTTCCCTTCGATGTGGGGAAAGAAGTAGGTAAGGATCGAAAATGGGGGAAAAGAGAGAAGATTAGTTGGTGACTGATTCCGAAGTGGCGGAGAAAAAATTATCAGTCCTGAGATGAGCAGGAACTATGGGGTACATTGAGAACGAGTAATGGATTATGACAGCATAAAAATCAAGCACGAAGAGCTCCCGATTATCCATCGGAGGATTATCGTGTTTGCGAATTATCCGAGCATGAATTTTTACTCTATGTTAATATTTTCCGTAGTCGTCTTAAAAAATTTTCAAACGCAAAAATCACGTAAGTAATTTTGCGTTCTTACACAAGAAGAATTTAAGTCAAACTTTTCCCATGGACAACATTGCAGTTATCGCCGCTAAAAGATCCGCGATGGGATGAGGAAAACTCTTAATGAGCCCACAAAACAATCGAAAATAACGGACTACGTGCGCAGATAGCAATAAATTGTTTACTTACGTGAATTATAAGTATACGGAACGTCATAAGAAAAAAAAGTGAAACTTTGGATTATCCGTGATTTATGATTATTCGTCCATCCTCTCCCCAGCACTAGCCCGGATAATCGAGAGATTACTGTATGAGCAAATTTGAGTCAATGTAGTAGCAAGGGTCTTAATCAAAAAGTTTTATGTCCGGCTGCGGAGATAAGACTTTTTGATTAAGACCCTTGCTACTAAGAAATGACACAATCCGTACATTTTTCGTATATATATTCTGTGTTGCATTCCTGGAAAGGAAAAAGCATGGTTCTGGTTTTTCGACCTGCTCATGCGGTCTTCTGCTGGTTAAATGTGCAAAAAAGGACTAATGTAAGACTATGAATAGATTTAAAACAACGCAATAATATTTGAATAACACGAAGTTTGAAATTACTTATATTAGTAGCTGATTTCTGAGATTTCCAGCTGGAAAGTGAAGCTAAATTCACGGAATACATGAATAGGTACAGCATACTTGGGAAAATTGCGACCTTATACGACGTTCTTATTTTTAGGAACTCTCTGAAGGCCTATCATGAATAGGTAAATCATGCTCACTGAAGGATATTTTTTCGTTGATTTTCATCGGCAGAATTGCTGCAGATGTAGAACCTCAGGCTTATAAAAGTTTTTAAAGTGCCTCACTTTCTGAGAGCTTCAAAATTTACCATACAACATTGAAGATCTATTTCAATGAGGAATCTTACTGAATTTTTCAATACAAAATTTTGTGATATGATCTAACGAAATTCGATTATTGCCATCACGCCTTAAGCTTTTAAGGTAATTGGTTTATATTCCGTAAACAACATAAATGCGGGGATAACTTCTCAAGCACCATAACTTTTCCTAGCCAATACTGCGTCACTGTCAGAAAGGGTGGTAAAGAAGAACCAATAGATTAGTGAATACAAATCGGAATCAATTGGGAAGCAATTGCATGTAAAATGGACTATTTACTGCGCCACTGACTCAAGGAGCATCCTCGCCAACGTCCCTTGCACGAAACGGCCTCTACAATCGTTGTACAAAGTTCCATAAATATGAAAAGCGAAAGAGGTGAGTAGTTAGATTGATTAGATGCAGAGTTAATTTAAGGGATGAGCGTTTTTCCATGCATTCTTATGGAACAAGATTTTCATAAACTCCATAATTTGCATACCCATGAAAATGCATATTCCTAAGAATTCATCCTTAAAAGTCTAATTTCTATAATAGATGATGTGAAAGTCGCATTTCGCCTGGAGATGAAGCTTGCTTGAAGAAATGCAAGCTCGAAGCTGAAATTAATAATGAAATAGCCTATAAGCATGTAGCGTAAACTATAAATAATGTAACGTTAATTACTTATTTCCAGTGTTTTATTTATATAAAATCTCAAAAAGTATTTCTATCTTGGAACGTTAAGCATACATCAAACCGCACTTTGAGGTAAAACTTTTTAAAATGGTACTTCTAGTCTTAACCACGAGTAATTAATTATGAACCATTGGTAAAATGTGTCCTTAAAAGAACTGCTAAATTACGAATATGCTACTAAATGTTATGCAAAGCCATTATAAACTATCCTGCTTATCTAAGTAAAATCCCTTAAAATTTGGATACCCACACAACGAAAAATAGAAGTTAAAAAATGATAAGACCGACAAATAAATTTAACTCTCAGAAACAGTAAATTTATCGTTAATTTCAACTCCAAATTTACATAATTTATTTCCAATAAAAATACCCGTTTTAGTGATATTTTACATTTCGATGAATTTTGTAAAATGAATATTTAAACTTAATTCCCGCAATTCACCCTCAAATTCACGTTTGCATTTCATAAGATGAAACTGTCGATATAGTGGCTCTTTTTAGTCTTTAGTGGGCTCCACCCAATGAAACAAGAGGTTGCTCTCAAAGGAATTAGGTAACAGCAAATTTAAGTAAAGAAATATGGAGCGGAGAATTTTTAATTTGTTACTACATGGAAAAAAGCAGTATTCTTTCAATAGGTTATCACCAATCTCTATTATTTGACCATTAATTGAAATATACTGAACAATACACGTGTATGAAGTCATGGGAAATTTCGTTTCGTAATTATATATAAGCAATAAAAGAAAACTTAACGTTTTTTATTCCAGTTGAGTATAGTAAGTCGCATTTTTACGTTCGGTAAACTTTCATATAGATATGCAGCATAAGATATGTAAATATTTCTAAAAAGAAAAAGATCGAACCTGGGAACGTTTCTCCAAATGCGGACTCGAACCCACATGTCTAACTGTGAGCTTTCCCACTAACAACCCCCAAAAAAAAGAATGGGGTATCTTTGCAAAAGTAATCATTATCACACAAATTGAAGGATTCCCGCAGAAAGCTTTGGAAGGTGCTTTGATTTTGACAGTGATTGATATGATTTGGTACATAGTTTCTCTTAAAGTTAAAAATAAACAATTTTGGAACGTCTCAATGTCAACCGATCCTTCATAACCAAAATTTTACAGAATTCAAATGAAATTTAAACATTTTATTTTCTTTCATCCGCGATAAGAAGCTGTACTTATTGATTCCTTTAGAAGAAAGATTTATTTTTCTGTCAAACATCTTTAAGTTACATTCTCTATCAACATTGATGTGGAACAGCAGTCTCAAGCGAAAAGAGGATACCGAGATAATTCTATAACAGTTTTGGCGATGCCTACTTATACATTTTATAACAAATTGGCTGGAGATAGGTTAGAGAAAAATATTGAACATCAACGCTATACATGTCCTCTATTTGTTACACATTTGATTACATGAGCATATTCCGACACACTGCACAATCTGTATCCTAAGATATTCGGGAAAATAATTTGAACAGAGGAATTTTTCATGAGCTACAAGTTTAAGGGGAATATTTTTCAAAATCTGAAATTAAAACGAGAGGTTGTTCCAGATTTCCGTCTGAGGATTAAGAGAGTACATGTCTAGTTTACCTGAACAGGATATTCTCTTACTCGATTATTTCTAATCTAATCGATATAAAGGACTTTGTTTTTAAGTGCGTGTTTTTGCAACATACGTTTACGTTTAGATTAAACCAGAAGTACTCGATACGCCTTTTTCAGAAAAACTTTGATTCAAAAATAAAACCTTCAGAAATAACCTAAGCTGGCCTCTAGGTAACAGGGATTCCAACAAAGGAATTCTCAAATAGGTTAATTTTTCCCTTTCCAGCGCTATTCAATATGAATCCCATGCGTTTTCCATTATGACAAAATTGTAACTGGAACGTATGATCTCGTAGCATGAGATATGTGAAGAAAAATTCAATGACGATAATAATAATTATTATTATTTTAATCGAATATCATTTTTAAATTGAGTTTGCGAAAAGTTGCGGCATTATTATATAATCATACTTATTTTTTGAGAAATCTAAACTGCATTTATTAATCAGCTTGACTACCAAATCATTGCTTTCCCCAAATAAGGTTCAAGTTTAACAATGCATATGTATGTCATAATCCCTTAATATTTTTTGGTAAAATAGACACATAGAAACCACTTTAGGTTATTCGAAAATTAACCATAATCAATTTGCATGCATACACAATATAGGTCATTGCAAACACACGAAGATCTTTGGTTAGTTGGTTGTTTTTTTTTACTTCAAATCGAAAATAGCTTCTATGCTAAAATGTACTTCGAAGATAGCATTTAAGCTAAAATATTTTTATAGCTTTATACGAAATAAAGAGACGTTATCTTAATTCAAATAAACAACAACACTATTTGTTTTAAAATTAACTTAATACCTAAAAAATCTAAAGGGTGATATATTCCACTCTACTTTCAGCTAAACTTTTAAATGAACCAGGAAAACTTCTTTGTTTGTTTTAAGATGTGAGAGAATGCTGTAATGAGCATCATAAAAGATCGTACGGCCTGAATGCTGCAGTTCTCCCCCTCTCACTTATCTTGCGGAAGAATTATAACATTTAGCCAGAATCGAGATAATTGTTACTGGTTTGAACTTTTAAGACATTCATCGAGCAGAGAAAGAAATACTCACCGGAAAAATAATCGCCTTAAACCTAAGCACCGGCTGGCCTAGCCAGCTATTACTTGGTTTTATATGTAATCTTTTCGTACGCTGATTTGGATCGCACACAGAGAATAATTTTTATAGAAATTTCCTATAATCAAGGAACACACATTGAATCCGAAAAAGTTCCATTTTGTCATCATGGACAAAATGAGAAAATGCAAATCTAGTCTGAATAAGGCGAAAAAATACACTAATTATGCATTATTCCGTTCCGTCGGAGGTTAATATTCAATTCCTACAATTCAGAATACTCTGTGCTTGGTAGAGCATAATTTTTCTCTTTCCCTATGTATGATTTCGTTTACGTGGTTTCAGTACTGTAATTCATCTCACAAGATTACCTCTTAACAGTTTCGCCTTATCCGAGAAATCTATTACGGATTGCAATTTTCCCATTCGATTAAAAATTCAAATCTTACCTGTAAATTAAAAAATAATCTCCCCATTTCCATTATGTTACTCTACGCATGTCCCCTGAAGGATAAGCTATAGTTATCTAGCCATTCGAATGGTAATCTTCGCGGAACGAATAAGATGCTAAATAAAGGTTTGATCTCTTCGTGTTACGCGATTTCGTTCGAGAAGTAAGACAATCTTGATACTGAGCCAATTCCGCAAATAAATCACAGCCTAATTATTGTTTGTTAGCGAAAAATTATAGGATGAAAATGTCAGCTCCATTTCATGGGTTTCAGAGGAAAATTCTTCTCGAGCTAATATATTTTGGGTAAGGAAACCCAATAACATCCCATCTATCGCTGATTTTAAATAAAACTTTTAAAATCTAATTTGAATTTCTCATTACAATCATTATATATGTTAGACGGAGGAAAGAGTATCTCATGATCAAACATGGGTCCTCAATCTAATAAATGCAGGGGTCCAAACAGCGGCTAGCGAATCGCAAGAGGCCAGTTGCTATCTTCAACGCGGCTCCCTACCATCAGCAGTTAATAATTAGTAAGAGGTAGTGATTTTGGTTTGATAAGCTTTGTCTTGATTTTTGAAAAGATTTTTCTTGAGATTGGAATGACAAATATATTTAAAAGTCAGTAAAAACATCAATATTTACTCTTTTTTTCTTATTAAACTCTGCGAATAGCTCTGAAATACTTCAAGCCCGGCATTAGAAGAGTGGCGAAACAAGTTAAAGCCCGCTCATTTGAATAGGGGTAATTTCGTAAAAACCCACAAACAAATTATTATTATTTGATAATCAAGAAACTAGGATTTGGATACTTGGTTTGTTTCCGCTAAAACAGCATCTATCAACTGTAAATTAATATACGTAATATTTAAAACCGATTTATCTGAGGTCGTTAAATTAATATTACACAAAACTTATTCCAGCTCCCAGTACTTCGATATTCAAGTGTATGTGGCTTGTATTGGCATGAAGCTTGCCCATCCCTTGATGTAAAGAAAAAATATTCAGCCCAGAAGTTTCTCAACAGTAAACTCAAGCGTCAAATTTTTAGCCATTTAATTTCTCCACAAAGGAAGTTTAGTGCCACTTCGTGGCTTAAATTTTGGGCTTTCTGAACTTTACCATAAAGGTGTTTAAGGTTTAGGTGTTTGCTGCTAGTTTAATAACAGATAATTGTCTGTTTAGGTAAGGATTATAATTTACACACAATCAATCCACCATGTAAGAATTCTGAATAAAACTATAATCGAATAAAAAAATGGATGACATCTGTTATATGTAAGTGATACCTAACTTCAACGAAAGAACTTCTTTACGGATGAATAATTTATGTTTATGAATGATAATTTCATAATTTCTCAAAAAATTAGCCCGCTGAAGACAAGTACAATTTATCGCCGCTCAGAAGTATAACCTATTATTCATTCGCAAAATTTTCCCTTCGCGATATTCAATTTAGTGTCTTACCCTGTAGAAAAACACCAAATGCACGGTATTTAAGTTTTATGATAATATAATTGAAGGATTCAAAGGAAAAATTCTTCCGAAAATAATATATCAACACTCAGATACGCCTTTCCTGTAATGCATACACTACTCTATGCTCTATATTTCTCCTGATGATTTAAGACTTCAATCAAAAATTATAAAACTCATTTTGACTGTAACCGTACCGTGTGAACTCTAGCATGTGAGATAGATGCTCACTAGCGAATGAGGTTCCATTACCAGGACTAAATTTTAAGCGAGAGTGGGATCCTCGTAAATTACTAGCCCCCGCTGCAATAGGACGTTCATTATAAATCATCAGAGATGTTAAATCAAGATATGTAATTACGGGATAAACGTGTGCAACCAAGATGGAGATGTTTCTCATTTATGTTTCTCTCGCCTTCTCTCTTTCATTTCCTTTCTTGGAGAACTCGGTATGAGAAAAGAGGTTTTAGTAGTAAAGTTTTCCCAAATACCAAATAATAGATGTCTATGTTTGCTTAATCAGATACAGTAGTCATAAAATTATTTTATTGCGCTGGAAAGATATTAGGTAAAAAGAGCCGAAACGGAACTCCACCTTCTAGGCCATAATAGCTGGTGCCTTTGTACTTGAAAATTTTTACCAATGGTATTCTGCTCCTGTCGTGAAACTAGCGGGATAAATAGAAAATAATCCAAAGTCGTGGTTTAGCAAATCTACGTTTCCATTTCATCAGGATTATAGAGTCATTTGACGTAAACCCTAAAATTTTAATGGCCGGAAAAATCCAAATTTAGTGTTTAGACATTAGTAATGTCCGTCTTAATGTTCCTTCCATGAAAATTCGATAAGTAACATCTGTAGCTCTTATCGAGTCTTCACACTTATCGATTGCATTCACTCTGAAGTAGTGTTATTTTATAAACTCGAAGTTAATTACCCTACCAAGTTCGTCTGGAGCGCATGCCCCGAATCGAGAGCCCTGATTTTCAAAAAATCTTTCTCCAAGAGTTGCTACAAAAACATTATAGCTAATTGAAATTAGCAAAACTGCCCCGATCAAGATAACTTTCTTGTTGTATTAAGGATTCATTGCGACGAAAAATAAGTGTTCGTAACTGAACCACACCTGAAATTGAACCCGTTTTATTTCTCACTGAATGATTTTCCATAGTATGATAGATACTTAACCTAAATTAAAATAGATTAAAATGGCGTATGACCGAAATTTTGCTGGTATATCAATACCTTATTAAAATATATTTGACTTTTAGAATCCGCATGTAGGAAACTCAGATTCACCGGAAAGTATTATTATTATATTATTATAGAATTATAGAAAATCATTTCATCCTAGTTAATTACATGTTATCAAAAGAATAACCAGTAAGAAAATAAGAACAGGAATATGTTAGCACAGAAGATAGGTACTGTAGATTTAATAATGAACTTTCGGCAGGCAAAAGTAGGAAATCAGCGCGTAATTATCCAATAATAATGTACATACTTAGCCAAGCATTAAATAATATGAAAATGTGGGTTGGTGTGAAAACATAAAAAGATGTGAGTTAAAAGAAGTTTGAAAGAAGAGGAATGAAATGAGAAAACGTTACCTAGAATATTAAATTAACTAAATACATAAAGCTGAAAATAGCGTTTTAAACGTACCAAATGAGATCCATTTTCGCTGAAACCAACTCTCAGCTTCACACAGATTTGAGAAGAGCATCATCCAATTCCTGAAAAACGTAAAATTTTATTTTAAATTTCTCATCATCAGCAACAATTAGCATTCTATAATTAAGTTAAGGATACAGACTATTCATAATAAGACGTTATTTATCACAGAAAATATTCCCTATTTCAGGTCTTCGCTCACATTGATGCATGACTTAAAACTTTCAATCACGGCTTTTACAATTTGTACCTACTGAAGGAACTAACTTCCTTACGTCATGTAAAGATACCTTTATTAACATGCTTGCGACCGATTATTACAACTAACGAACCATACATTTTTTTAATTTCCAAATTATAGTTTACAAAACATGATCAAACATTGAATGTTTCTTCTCTAATCCTTATAAAAGTGGCTTCAAACATACCAATTAACCACAAATTTGTAAGAAACGTATATTAATGGCTCATTTTTCCTTCAAACTTGACTCTCCGGATGCCTATGCTCATTTTAAGGCATTTTTTCTTGTATATGAGCAGTTTTAAGCTTTTGCAATAAATGAGGTAAGTAAGATCTCGTGTTTTCCCGGCGTATATGATGCAGGAAGTTTTTTGGGTTTTCTTGCAATTGGGTTAGTTGTTTCCGTTAGGTTTTCCCTTTACTCTCTTCATCAAAGCTAACCTATATTAAACTTGATATTAACATATATCACCAAAGAGTTTGGATTTTTTTGGATACGTTTTTGGTTAATTTTGGTTACGAACGATAGGCGAGAATGGTAGGCTGTCCATTATCCCACAGACGGCAAAGAGGTAGGGAATTTTACAAAAACATTAATTAGTAAACGAAACTCATAGAGCTATCAAGGTTGGTCATTATTTTATCGCAAAAATTATTTATAATTTACCTACGCTTTTATCTCATTCTCTCTCAAGATTTTTCAATGTCATACAAAGACAGGTCAGAGTAGTGTCAGGGTTTTCCCACTTGGAGTATCTGAAACCCCTGCTGATGGCACAGGCACTCCAAGTGATACAGATAGGTGGTAAATAACTATATAACGCAATCAAATTATAACAGAAGTAATTTCAGAAAAACCATTCCACTGCTATTCCATGTTTTTACTGCGATTGACTTTAAAAGTCCCTTATTTAGTTGCAATTTAAAATGCATATCTGTGGATATTTATGCTAAAATTGATATTTTATGCATCCCAACGTTAGTTACTTTTCGTAAAATTCCGAATTACTACAATCACAATGTCGTACTTCTATCACTTTCTTGAAACACAACTTTGAGATGTATGTATAACTTGAATAAAACTCTCTGAATGAAAAGACTTTCTAAGAGAATAGATATCATAGACGCGGAAAATGGGATAGAGGCTGAAAATAATCGCTTAGTCATTAGTCAACTTCACAGAGCGAATTAAACAAGAACTGAGAGAAGAATTTGTAAAAGCATCAATTTTCTCGTGAAATATAGCACTCGGAAATTTAAAATATGACTTCATTAACAACAAAGCGTATATTTAAAACTACTTGATTTTGACATGATTTTGAGGTCAGTATTCTGCTGAATATCGAATGTATATTCCATCTTTTCAGCAATCATAGCACTAATCATTAGGTACCAATTATAACAGACTTTGACCGTGAAGCTTTCTACTCAACAAATGAAATTGGGTTCATGAGACCCGAATTCCTAACCAAATTTAAGACCAATGACTGCGAGCGAACTTTTGGCTTTTTTCCTGAGCATAGTGATCGTCATGGTAATGGCTACGACAGCTACGTAGATAGTGGGGGATAGCTACAGAAATTGCCAATCTGACCAGATGATCGTTGTCTCTAACCTTGCCGAAAGAGTCTTTATTAAGGCATCAATAAGAAAAATAAATTTCATTATACTAATCTGTATTTATTGTATAAACTACCCATTAACCCATCATTTACTTAAACATAACTTTCCAAAATGAAGTTCTATAAATCTTGTCCAACCCTTTTCCGAACCGACAAAGTCACAATACTTTTTCCTCGCCCTCATAAATTTTCCAATCACTAACTGAGGAGCGAAAATTTGATCGCTGCAATTCCCGTATTGCAAGAAGCCAATCTCTACCTCCAAAATTTTTATTCTTGCGATTTTCCAGTTCCAAATTTATCTAATACCCAGTATCTATTGTAGTATAGTGTTATTCTTTCTAAATCCAGGGGCCTCCATGTTTTACTTTCTACGTCAAAACCCTTCTCTTTTAGTTAGTGCATATTATTTTTTTCTCGCAATAATCGTCAGCCTTCTGGCGGACTGATTAAGTAATAATGCGTCTAATTCGAAATACTGTTGCAACCATAGTTCAGCCTTTCATGTGAAATTTCATCCACATATCAATCCATCATATCCATCTTTCCCATTTATCACAAACGTCGTGCATGATCTTCTAACTTTGATCGACACCATACCATAGTTGCTGCACACCTTATTTTCTACATTGCCTCTATCATGAGATTTTTTCTGGATGGCTTCCTTACATGTCTAAAAAGCACTCCTTCTCCTTACTTTTCTCGTTCTACCATCTTCATTTACAATCTACTTAAGTATATCACTACTTCTTTGCCTATACAGGGGTTGATGGCTTTTTTCCACCCGAAACCATCAAGCCGTACTTATAAATAGGGTCCAATAAGTCCGGGTGTAAGATGTGCCTCTGATGCCTGATTATTAAGTTTCGTATTCTGTAGGATGAATACTTGCGATGAGCAGCTTCACTATAGTTCGATCACGGGTGCGCCCACCCACTGCTTCATACGTAGTTAGATGGGTTTCTGCTTGTTGGGTATTTCCTACACTCAAATAGTTTAACGTCGAAATTATATCGGTGAAAATAAATTTCATCGCTTAGTAAACACAGGTAGAATAATTTCTTTTTGATTCTCACTTGACAAAAAAAGGAGATTAAGTTAGAGTTACTGAAGTACATGTATTGGGTTCAGTAACCGACGAAAAGGGCACAATGAACGCCCGAAAAGGCAGCACATTTTCCGCCTCTGGTGCACCTTTACTCCGACTTTCCGCATAATATTTTGTTTTCCTAGCATCCACCAGTACTTTTCAGTTTTCTAAAATATGTTTCGCTAACCAAATATAATTTTTATAGAAGAATTCAAGCTATTTTTATCTCTGGAATATGAAGTATATCCATCGATTTAGCTTTAATGACTATTTCCGTATGTTCCATCTACAATTATTCAACGAAACGACATGCTTCAGAAGAATTGTAATTTAATTTAATTTGTACTTGCATACTTAATTACATAGATCCATCTTGGAGGCCTTTTACAGCATGAAAAGCTCATATCATAGAGTCATTAGGCTCATGAGAATTGTTATTCCTCTCTATCGCTACTGAATATCTCCTGCAACAAATTATTATTAATTAATTATTATTATTCTTAATATGTTTTCCTAAAACATTTTCAGAGTCATGACTAGTTTTCAATGGCGTCTTCTGCGTAAAAATTAAGAAATCAGCGAGAAAAAGTGGGGCTTTCGTAATTGATACTGATGTGAAACTTCATCACGATTCAGTTCGCTCCGAAGGTTGAGTTTCATTGAGTTCTTTCAAATTTTTTTCCTCAAATGAGCGGAAGAAACTTGAACTTCATTTAGTGGGTGATGACATTTTTAAAGAAATGAGGCATTTACCTCAAAATAGATCCAGAACGCTACAAAATGTCGTACTGAAGAGTTTGGAGTTACTGAAGAGCATACCTAGTATGAGGAACGGTAATTTCTGACGCCTGTATTGGGAAATCATTTTTAAGAATACAGCTATTTATAATTATAAAGAATGGATTGATTCTAAAGAGGTATGTTTCGTTAAGTCTAATGCTAAATCTTTCTAATAGGATGACATTTTCATCGATTAAAAGCAAACTTAGTTCTGGCTCATTTTGAAAAAATGCTCATTTAGCTTGTAACTTTCCATGATTACGCTATTCGATTTAGCTGATATAAGGTACAACCAAAGGAGCTGTGCAACTCTTTCACCATTGCATGATGGATCGTTCAAATTGCCTGAGGTACATACATTCGGTCAAGCAGCTAGCGTGAAATTAAATTGCTTTTCAATTTCTGCACGAAAGCTAGAGGCTACGATGGAAATATAAATGTATGTCAAAATTAGCATCGACTTCGAAGGAGAACAGGTTGAAATGCTTTCCATTCCTGGTCCGTCTCCTATAAAATTTTCATCTCAAGACGAAGTTTCTCCTTGATTGAATTTCGATTTGCTGAAGTTGAAAGAATAAAACTGTTGACATTTTGCGTATTTAAACAAATAAATGTAACTTTCTTCTGAAGAAATAGCGCAAATATGAGATACAGTGAATTCCTGTTCTAATTCGATTTTTTTTAAAGATGAAAGAAATAGAACAAAATATTGATATCCTTTTCCCAGTGGGTCGATGAAAGGTACGACACTTCAACTGGTGCAATCACGTTAACGTGAATTTTATTTAGAAAAAGAAAGAAATCCAAGTGTAATATTATTTGCATGAATCACAACAGATTATTAGTTCAGAAATCAGGATGCAAACATAGACAATGCCTCTCGTTGCTTCAAAGTTTTGGGACTGAAATTCGAGATTTGACAACAAAATAAAATTAATAATTTTCATCCTAGTAAAGTTCGGACGCTTCCAATCGGACTGTAGTGGATGAAAACACGGCGTAAGAGGATAAAATAGAAAAAAATTTGCACATGTATTTGTCATATTCTCTCGTAAAGCCGAATTAAGCGATCTATTGTGTCGCACGGAAATTTTTTTGGTGATTTCTGCGAAAGTTTTTCGAAAACAATCAAGAATTTTGCAAATTTAAAGGAACTGAATTGTATATAAATTATATATTTTTCAATAGGAAAATAGACAGCCATTGTGATATTTCATTGCGAATGTCATTATTTGTTGAAATAATGTACTAATCACAAATCCTTACGGAAGAATTGAAAAGAAAATTACATAAACAAGCGACCAGAATATCAGAGTGCAAAGTAACGAGTAACGAGAACTCATAGGATCAATTGCTAATGAAGGTGGTATGTTTCACTCAAAACATCTCATCACTAAGAAAATCATTCTGGCTACGCCCGGGATACGAGTATCGTCGAGAGAACGGTTGACGGACTGGACGGAAACCCATTCGCCGCAACTCTGCCCTCTTCTGAGGAGAACGCTTACTTCTGGTGTGTTAGCCGTACTTGGACACCACCTTGCGGCTGCTCTTGCAAGCTCTGCTAAAGTGATTTGATCTGTCAATGGGATGACCGAGTTCAAAGGAACTCCACCGATGGCGCCATATAATGAAAAATTACAGCTTTCATGGAAAGTGAAGCTATCGACCGAAATCGAACGTTTCCTCACCTCCTCGCCTGTGATCTGAAAAGAGTATGAAGAGAATAGGATGCTTACATGAAATCTCTGACATGAGTTTACTTTTAATTTAATCTTAATATTAAATCTGAGATATGACAAAATTCTTTGATGCAAACTTCGACTTATTATTTTTTCAATTGGTTTCTCTCGGAAAATTTACCACGACGATAACTGCTTTAACAATGCCAACTGCTTATATGCGTTCTGCTTTCTCGTGCTAGAATAACCATTCTTGGCACTATCGCACGACAGCTTAAGAACACGATTAGTTTCTCCCTTGAGTCTACTTTATCCAGCTATACAAATGCGTAGAAAATGTAAATTCTTAATTCAGCTTCAATTATCATGTCATAAGCTTCCTCTAAGCTTTCTGTAAATCCTTAACTGTGTTTTATTCGCCTTAATGTTTTAATCGATGAATTAAAAAAGTTCAGATTATACGAGAAACAAATTAGTGGACTATTTTCTACCGCTCTTTTCTCTCTTTCCTATGACTTTACATTTAAATTAATAATTCACATCGGCTGAATAATCCATAGCTGTAGCAATTAAAAAGCTGTAAATAGTAATTAGAAATTGAGTAAAAATTGAGTGATAATTTTCTTTGCGCAACAAAATCACAAATAATAGTTCCGTCTAAAATATACTGTCGTCAGCAAAGCAAATACTTTCCTCAGTGACACTAATGCAAGACCGAGCTGACGTGATTGTTCAATTATCAAAACTAAGTCATGCAAGCTATAGAAATGGAAACGGAATTGCATGTTTGCGCCTTCGAAGATATAATACTAGAACCTCCTTTGAACATTTCCAAGAATATCTGACCCAGTTATCACCAACTCGATGTGGTACCTTCCAGTATCGAGCAAAAGTTATACGTCGATCGCGCGCATGAATTTTATTTAGGAAGGGTAAAAAACGGTTGATTTATAGGCCTTTATTAAAAGCTTCCAGCGAAGATCGAGTCGTAAACCAATGAATTTTTCTCGCTTGGAATTTTCCCTTCGAAGTTCTGACACTTTGGAGTGAGTTACAGCTTCACAAGCTGCTACGTCTCTTGGTTTATAATATAGTACACCTATGCTAGTCGTACGTAAAACCCATTTCTGCTGCTTCCCTTTGGATATTGCCAAAAGCGATTTCCAGGATCAGGCGTAAGGACTACGAAGCAGAGGAGGAAAAAAGTACAGCCTTGAAAGGGAGAGTAGCGAGAGGGAGAAGCCGTGGATGTAAAACTAAGAGATTGTTGAGTAATATGGCGTAAGATAGTAGAACTAATTTGACAATTTTGTTACAAATACTGCGATTAATTTTTCCGTAGACGAAAATTAGTAATTTTTATCTTCCTGCGTAACATCCAAGACATTCTTTGATTTTTTTGACATAAAAAAGTTTCATTGTGAGAGATTTTGAGTGTTTCGAAATGAGCGGAGAAAAGAATCAGCAGAGGGAATCAACCTGAAAACGATCATACAGTTGCCTTAATATAATGATTCACCACCCATTCGATTTCATAAGGATAAATCCATTTTCACAATGTAGCAAGAGTTTTATAGGAATATTGTGATAAATTCTACATAAATGATCATTTTTGAGAACTTTTATTCAATTCTTCAGCAAAATACGACCAAGTATTTGAGAGAGGCCGAAGACAAAATTCCAGTCTACCGACGTTGCTGGTAGAGAGCTCAAATTGGGAGTTTCGAATGAAAATATCAAAACGAGAATTACAAACTAATACGAAAGAATACAATGTAGAAGATAGCTGTGTACAAAACACCATTGAAACCGAGTGCTTTAACGAATGATTTTACGCGGGATTCCCTTAAAATCTTTTTTTTTTTTAAAATTTGATTTTACGCGGGATTCCCTTAAAATCTTTTTTTTTTTTAAATATGCTTCAGTGAGTGATTTCGGAAAGGTTATTAATATTCTTATTTAGTGTATAATTTCAAGGGTATTCTCAAAGGGTAGCTTACACCACTAAATAACAAATCAAAAATGAAACATTCTTTTAAACAAAACCAAATATCCATTTGATAAAAACATTCGCAAAGCCAGACCGAAATACAAAAAGACAAGCTGCAGGCGACGTAAAAGAGTATGGAAGAGGAGGTAAGGATAAAATATGGCAGGGAAATAGAGAGCGCTTCGAGGATGGAATACATTGAGGGAAGGGTCCAGAGCGGTGGATGAGATACGCAGTGGAATACATTGAGAGTGATGGATAGAGAAAAAGAAGTGGGTGGAGCTTGAGGTTGATGGAAATGAAAAATAGAGGGGAAGTGGAGACGGCAAAAGGAAGGACGGGAGAAAAGGAACGCCGAAAGGGGAGAGGGGGTGATAAAAAAGAGAAAATGTGGAATGGGTTGAGAAGGAAGGGAGGAGTTGATTTTTATAAGGCATTTGTGAGCCTGAGGGGGAGGAGGAGTGTAGGAGAAGTGAGCTTGGTATCTAGCGAGGAAACCGGCGTGGGCGTCCGGATCATCTCCCCCTCTCGTTCACCCTTCTTTCCCAGAATCCCTTCCTCTCCCACGCATTCTTAAGCTCTTCCTCCATTATCGCTACGCTACGCAGGCATCTTCTATGCGCAACGCTCTTCACGGCGAAAGAATCCGACCCTTCAATCAATCATTCATCATCCAGTATTTCCTGGCAAGCCTTTCGAAACCTTGCTTAAAGTTTCCCTAAGTCATTCAAGTTTTAGGAACGTAAGCGGAATCTCATGCGGGATTACTCAAATACGGGCATCAGCGATTTTACTTTCTACTTCGCAGTCGTTGGTTGCTGGTTGCCAGCTTTTCTTTTCCAAAAGGGATTGAAGTGAGATATCCTTGATCTAGGTGAACATGAATAACCAATGGTTCTTCTGCACAATTTTTGTAATGGAAAGGCGGTGTGTGCATAGTTAATTTATCTTAAGTTCCAACGGCCATTTAAGCAAAAATTAGCTCTAAAGTTATTCCGGGATATCATTACGGTATCATATAGGGTAAGATATCATTATCACCCCTTATTCAGATCCAGATCCTAAAGATTTTTACAAATAATTTAATTTTACTTTCTCTACTACCTCATTAAATAAAATTAGCATAACACGGAGTTTGGTCAGTTAATGACTAAATGAATAAATATTTCCTTAATCTAATATTTAAAAAGATATCAATCGACCGAAAATGACGTCAAAAACTTAGGTACTATCAATTTTTTTTATTCCAAAGTAATGTGGAAGAGCGTTTTATTTGAAACAAACAAAATACTCGACAAACGTAAATTTCGTCAGAAATTAGAAACGAACACGGTTTGATTCGACAGATTCGACCATAAAGTGAAAATGATTCTGAAGTTTGGTTGTAACATGAAAAGTAGATGGAAAGGCATTTAGGGTAATAAGGCAAACATGATTTTATTCGTTTAAATTAAAATTATGTTTACCATGTCACAACTGAGAATATCTCCGAAAAGAAAACAATCTCACAGATTGAAATACCAAAAATATTCAAAATCTATTATAGAACATTTCCCTATTAACTTTTATCTCCTAATAAACTCCTAATTAAAAATCACAGGAATTTTATTTTCTCGTCACTCACATAGCTTTCTCGGCATATCCGGAATAGTGTTACAGCACCATACTTAAACTTACAATTTTGCCTTTATTCTTTCAGCAGAAGAGCAAATGCAACTTGCAATATGCATAAATTAAATTAAATGGGTTTCCTACCACAATTTTTTCAATACAAAGCGAGAGGGTATCTCTTGATCATTTATCGATTAAAATTGCCCATTATGATCTGAACAAATTTTATCAAAATTGCTAATCAACAGAAAGATTTTTACGATGTTCNGTAAGATCTCGTGTTTTCCCGGCGTATATGATGCAGGAAGATTCTCGGGTTTCCACCCAGGTAAGTTCAAGTGATATTGATGTCGCCAACGTTTCGACGACAGACTCTGTACTCTTCCTCAGGGGTGAGGAGGATGACAATCTATCATCGAAATCTGTCAACCTAGGCCAAAGCATTGTCACTTGAACTTGCCAGGGTGGAAACACGAGAATCTTTCTTACATATAATTCATTAGGAGAGCTTGAAATCCTTATGTATTAAATACTACTTTGTAGTTAACACTAAAATCTCTCGAATCCATGAGAAATGACAGCTAATTCATTTACAGGAATCAAGCGGATATACTGACACCATCTACGAGAATCCAGAGAACCTTTCAAACGTGACACGATACCTAAGGAGGAAAAAATCAACTCCTACAACGGAAAAAACCACTATTCGCGATAATTTCGAAAATCGTTTAAGAGGAAAGCTGACGATGAAAAAGTGTGATTCCGAGGAAAATTAGGGTGGTCGAGTGAGTGATGGCAGGGCGTTAGGAGACGAGGAAATCAAGCACAAAGAATTAGGAACTGTAGAGAGAATGTAGGAAAGGGAGAGTACATTGAGAGAAAGGGAGCGAACAAATATTCAAGGGTTTGAGGTGAAAGTGATTTTTAAATGTAGTATTTTTATTTAATTGATATTTTCGCAGCGCTTTATGGTTCCTAATTTGCTTCCAACCACTGTTTACTTTTCCTCGCTAATAATGGAAGCTCGTAAATATCTTAATGGCTCCATCATGCAAGAACGAGAACCATTACTTTAGCCATGAGAAGGTTAAAGGAAAAAGACTGAAGAGAATGGCAACTTACATCGGTCATAATATATTTCCTCACTAACACATAACCAACTTTATCTCAGGATAATTTACATATTAAATAAATTAGAGATAAATTAAATTTCTTCGTATAAGAGCTACAAAACACTAGGCTCAGGGGTTGAAAATTTCCCGCTAAATATTTTAAATGTTGGTAAACCGAAAGTGTAGCCGCAAATGAAATTCTGAGTAAATATTTTATAGCATTTTAGCTCAAATTTCCAAGATTATGAAAGAATTTTACTCTGATATTTTTATGAAAAAGATTTATCACAATGCGAAAGCTCACTATGAGTACGTATAGGCAAAACTAATTAAAGGTGAGACGGAAAAATAGTAATAGACAAATCAAATGAAAAATCATGAGTTGATCTATTATACATCAAGATAAACAACTCTTCTGAAATTGGTAAAACTAATGCTAATGTTTAAAGGCATTTATTTTTAATTACGAAAATGTTGACCTTATCTAGCTTGGATAAGGGAAAATTCAAATGGACCGCCATTCGAGTAACTTTGCTCGACGGGCACTATAAAATTCTTACCGACTGCTTCTTATAGAAACCATAACGGAGAAATTAAGTTCGAACATCAACTCAAAATTCAAGCAACAAATATTTTCGTGAGAAGCGCCTGACAGTTACAACGATACCTTTTCAATTAGTAGGGCCTTATGAATAAACATGTCATCGCAAAATGATCACCTTCTTTGAAACGAAAAGTCATCTGCGAGGAAGGGATTTAATAGGTTTTCGCAAGTGCTGAAATCTCTCTCTTTCTTCCTTACCTTCTCTTTCTCTGCCTATCTCCATTTGTGGAGTGACATTTTACGGGACAGAAGATAGCATAATGATGGAGTGGAAAACGCATTTGTGTCAGGCTCCAATAACAAACGAACTCCTGATAGACCCGTTTAACTCCTTGTCAGCATAGTTCGTTTGAAAAGTATCTTCAGCTGCGGGTTTTTTGTTCGCTTTAATTATCAATTATCATACACGCCCGGGGGTGATTTTATGGCATTCGCTTATTTAGCCGCTGATTAACTTTATTTTTCCAAAAGAGTGCCGATTGAATAAATAGTGTCCATTATATCGACGTCTGAATGGCATATCATAACGTCCATTTGTCCTTAATTAGCATTAGCCTTAAATGAGAGAGAACGCCGCCTCTCCTGCAGATCAAACTCTCGAGTTTTTGTTCTGAATGGAAACGGACTCAAGTAGCAATCTCTCATTCAAAAATGTTTGATTGAAAGGCTTATGCAAACTACCATCGATGGAATTTAAAAACATGGTAGCGAAATGCCTTCAAAGCTAATAAGTATTTGTCTGCGTTGTCATGAATTCGATACCTCATTTAATCCAAGCATCGCCCCTTTATTCAGAGATATATTTAGATTTCAATGCCAAGAAAGATACAGTAATTCACAGCTGCCCTGCTTAATTCCTGAGAAAAATCATTACCAATATATATTTTTGGCATCTAAATTAAGACACTAGAATGTTTTCGGACTGAACAATGGTTTTCAAACCCAGCCTTCGAACCAGTACTTTACGTCACCGGTCTTAATTTAGGATATATACATATATACCCCTTGCATGTCAATTCATTACTCTATGATAATAATAATATTCACAATTTCATAATTCTTAAAAGAAAAGTCATTGGTAAATTATTAGGTGATTAAGAATTTTATGATGTTGCCAAACATAGAAACCAGCGTCGTACTTTAAGTTGTTATTGTGGTTTAGTAAAAATAAATAACTAGTTGACTCTTTGTTTTGTAAAGGAATACCACTAGTTTAAGGCCCACAAATAGATATTTTCTTACGAAAGATACCTCCTTCGCTCTCCACAAACTATAGCATTCCGTAATATCTGATTTTCATCAACAGCCGTAGGAGTGAATGAATTTCATTACTGGTGAAAGAGGTCTATTTAATGGGAATTGAAAAATATTGAAAAAAATAAATTTCGTTAAATTAAACGAAATTAAATTTCGTGAAATTAATTTAAATTCTACTGAATTTCGTAAATTATGTCTATTTTAGATAAAGGAAGACTCTTCTAGCTCTAATCATATAACTTTCCCATCTAAACATAGCTGAATTCTATTTCGAAATCAATCCAGTTTTTATGAAAATGTCGCTCGTTTTACATGCATACAGTATAATTGTTGTATGGTTGCAGTTAATACACTCAGGATGAGAAAGGGTTTTACAGCAGACAAATGGAACGTAGTCAAACCAAAGCCTGAGTTTTCGCACATTTCCTGCAAAAACTAGTTCTCGAAAGAACTGAATGGAAGCGATACGCTCTTGAGGTAAATAACAATCCCATCCCTTAGCAATTTGCCTGCTTAATGCCAATAATTTTTCCATTTGAGGAAATCACTTTCCGGGCGCAATCGCGCGCCCCGCCCCTCCCTCCGCACTTAATCAATCGCGTAAATCATCCATTTTTATGGCTATATTCTCTTCAGGAAGCGATGAAGTTGAAAGGTGGGGAACACGACCAAGCGAAGGGAAGACTCGCACCCCACTTTTTTATTTAACTTAATGGCCGTAATCGCTTCCTAAAACAGCCTACCATTGACCAACGCGTAGAAGGGGGAGGAGATGGTAATTAACTGAAACTATTCACCGGAATTTCATCGCATAAGAGCGAATAAAAACAGTACGGAGTGGAATCGGAGAGTGACGTAGGAAAGAGAGTAAATATCGCCGAATTCCCTTTCGTGTTTTAGTTAAAAAAGTTGGAGACCGGATAAGCTGTGGTTAAACAATATCGGAACATCTGCCTCTCTTCGTGTGTGCGCGTGTGCTGCCGCTCCTTGAGGGTTTTCTGACGTGGAACACCCGGCCCCACCACCTAAGGGACCCCTCCCATCGCTGCATCTGGGCATTGCCCGTATATATGGAAGGCCACCAAAAAAGGGTCAATTCGTCCAATCGGCCGTCCCCATCTGGATATTCTAATCGTCTGCTCCCGCTTCCATCGGCGGCCACGCCAAAGACGTCACCTCTGCCAATCCAAACAGGGAGAATGGAACTCGGCATAGGTGTGGCTGCTACTCGGGATGCCAGGAGAAAAGGGAGTGAAAAAATATGGCTTCGACACCCACCCGAAAAATTCTTTCGCTTCTCCGCGTCCCGGTTTAATTTTTTGCTTCCTTTCGTAACGCCAACGGAGAATGCTTGCATCCCTTCCATAAATTAACTACGAGTATGAAACTTGCTAATCAAATCGGTATGTTTTTTAACGGTACAATGAGCTGATGCATTGGTTATACGCATTAAATGGAGGCGATCCTAAGATGGCTAACAGCCGTGCACTTGTGAGCTCCAACACGATGATGAATATTCTATGGTGTAATGTAACTAGCGTGTTCACTCGAGTGTAATTTAAATTTTATTTTGTTGAGGAACAATCGATAGATGGAGTTGCGCACGTTACTCCAGTCTGAAAGTCATAGTAAATCCAAAGGTTTAAGAGAAAAGATATACATTATTAAATGAGCGAAGCACGAAAATCAATATTCTAAATTGAAAGTTGAATTATTAATAAAAGTTTCCAGTAATATGAAAATACACAGTATTTAGACGTAGAATTGCATGGCATTTAGATTATTTCAATTTTTAATAATACCTCTTACTATCAACGATAGCGAATGTTTTTCGATTCAGACCTAACCTTTAAATCATACTCGAAAAATACATAAAGTATTTGAGTGCAATGAATCTAACAAAAAAAAAACTATTCCAAGCCTTTTATTTTTGCATCGATTAGGGGTGAGCTAGTCATGCTAGCAAAATTGAGGTCCTGGTTTCGAATCCCGGTTGGAGTATAGTCGTTTGTGTTGCAAATTAAGTTAGTTGCGTAATAGGTCTCTAAAGAGAAACGGACCAATGAATACGTCACGAGAATAATTATTATTATCATAAAAAATGGATCAGGACGCGAGCTACAACGGTGACAGAGGAGTTTTCCCTACATTATTTTAGTTACATACATTCCCTACCCTACATACAATTTTTCTTTGTTTATTTGTATCTATAACTAGCTTTTACCTGTTAGTTTGTACCATATATCTGATATGTATTAATTAAATTATAGTCAATTATTTTCATTTAATAGAGTAAAATTAACATGTTATGTCTCAAGAGGCTAGGTGGAAGAGAGGCCATTTTGGCGGACCCTCGCCGTAAGATTATAATAATAATCATTATTATTCTGATCAACATGACACAGTAAAGTAAAATTAATAACCTTGATCTGTTATTAATCAATTCTTTGCCTACATCATACTGCGACAATAAAACGAAAAGAAAAGTCATGTTTCCTCATTCACTATTCTTTTTTATATGTTCTTACTTCGAGGGAATGAAGGAAAAGTTTTTATTACTGATTGTTTTATAATCATTTAAGAGTCGAAATAAAAGAGAGCATCGCGAGATAAGGGTAACTAATCGCCCATGTAGCCGTTTTAAGAATTGGCAGATAGTGACGTAATGCCTCTCAGTCAATAAATTTTTCGCTGATAGAGTCTTTTGCGAGCGCGCGACCAAAATAACTGAGAATTGAAGATTAAGAGGAGTTTTTAAGGATTTTTCGGAGGTAAATTTTGGCCTACGGCGATAAATTGACGGTTATCAAAAGGGCGTCGTCGAAATTATACGGGAGCGTTTCAGAGCTCAAAAATAAATCGTTATAACGTACCATTACGTCGAGAAAAATTATCCTATGTAATTAAATCATCTATAGTTTCAAATTACCAGTGGATTTTACTGCGGTTTCACTTTGGTAAATTTAAAAACTAAGAAAGTCTATGAATGTATGCGTCAGCGGTGAGCGAAAACAAATCATTATTTTACCTTTTAAGATATCACAGGATTCAATCCTTTGTATGCGTGTAATTTAGCAACAGATATTGATTTTTGCTGTAATAAATTTAATTTTGTCCCAAAACGAAGTCAAAACCGTAGTAAATTGTTCGTTTCCTCAAAACATTTTAAGAAGTCTACTGACATCTGCGAGATAATAATTATTAATTTTCTTGTCTGGAGCATAGTATCAAAATTTTGAGGATTGATTCATAGAAAAATAGCTGGCACAGTATCTTGGAAGCGATTGGAGTAGAAAAGTAAGTACTACAGAACAGTTACATCGAAAATATAGAAAATTAATAAACCTAGGATAATAACATTTTATGTTTTCCCTTTTTATGCTTCATAGAATTCATACACACAATATGGCCCGCTAGCTATATTTTTTTAATCAAGTTGGGAATAATGAGAACGGTCTACCACCATTGCTACTCATATGATCATTTAAATGTTCTATCAAAATAATATCATATTAAACTTAAATATCTTGAGCGAATGAAGTAAGAATCATCACTAGAATATAGAATTTCCGTTTACAGACGATTATTTTTATGTAATGGTTTTCATTGCATCTTTCTTATTTCCCTTTCTAATATGATTTAAGAATAAACATATCTGATTTTACGCTCATCAGAAGTGACGTTAATAAAGGAACTCAGCAATTTTAAACTTACCTGTTAGGGATTTTTTAAATAGTTAATTACACTTTTAAATTTATATCAAACAATAGTTTAGAAAAAAGTCACGTTCTGAAACCTAAAAGAATAGTTTCGGTACCCTGAATTTCATAGTATACCGATTTACTACTTAGATAAAATTCTTACTATTCTAGGATAAAAAAATCTTACTTTCTGTAAATAGTTTCGCTTAAAATATAAAATTCGGCTCAGAAATAAACGACTATAGCGGTTAGACGTAGAAAAAGTAACCACGATAATTCTAAAAACCTGCATTATGTGAACATCCCCTGAACAAATCACCTTAAACAATAATATTTGACTGCCTTCCTTCAAGGTAACTAAGTATGAGATGCATCTATATTTTTGAGCAAGTATTAACAACTTCTCTGTAGTAAATTTCTTCATAATTGAATTTCGAGAAGCAATCTTTTGGGCAAACGGCGCTTTAACTTGGCCGAAGTAAGCGACGGTACTAGCCGCTCTGACAGGAGGCGTCCGCCGCTGTATTAATACAAAATCTACTAAATCAATGGAATATTATAACAAGACGCAGTTTCTTCTTTAGATATGCTTCCTTTCAAACAATATCATTAACTAAACTCTGATAATTTATTGCGGTCATTTGTACTGAATGAATAAACTTTTTATTCCGTGCTTGAAGGAGAAATGAAACGAAAGTTGATATTGTTTTACTAATTTTGCTGCAACATGATCTAATTGAATTATATGAATGATCACAAGTAACTGAGCTCATGGAAATGTTTATCTTTATAAAACCAAGAGGTTCAAATTCGTTATACTATCATTTGCAATTACTATTCGAAAATGTAATTACCATTCAGCCAAGTTTAGCGCTACCATTCATTCAATTCAATCGGTGAACCCTCAAGATACCTTCCTTCAATAAAACATCATACATCAAATTAGTATATTGAACAGTCCCAGCAAAGAATCAAGAAATAAATAGTTAACCGCAAAAGAATAATTACCGAATTCTTTTCTGAAGCAAATGCATTACAGACCAATTGCAAATTATTACAGACCAAAATGTTAGACTTGTACATCAGATTAAATCATGGCGAGATTCCCTTTCCAAATCGCTAGAGTATCTCAAATCTTATGAATGAGACGGATTTTGAATGAAAACTCTCGGGACAGCAATTTTTTGAGCCAAGGAAAACGTAGCACATAATATACGTGAAACGAAAAAAATGACGGGGAAGTGGAAATTTGCGTCACATTAGCCTTTCCAGTCGCTTATTTACTCCAATTACTTTGATATTCTCAATTTTGTTTCAAGACAAAGAAGACCACCACGGATAGAGTTTTTAGACCTCGATGGAAAAAAATCGCCCTGAAATTTTACATTCGACCTGAAAAAAGCTTTTCCTTTACGCAATCGACCGATTAGTTTTCAAAACATTCGTGATATCTGAACGATCATTTAAAAGTAATTCCCCCTTCTCAGTTTTATAATAATGGAATGGTTTACATCCCATCTTTATAAATTTTATAGGATAATAAAACGGGTGATTTTGCTAAAATTTCTTATTAACATCATATTGTTCTACCTTTTGGTAGAGCATGATTCTTAATTGAAATTGCAATTAATATTGTTATTGAAGCTAAAGAGTTAATTTACGAAATATTCAATTCGTTGCATGGGAAGAAATGAAAGGTTAATATCAGAAATTCCCACTTACGTAAATTAATTAGCGCAAACTTTCTCTGAAGAAACTATTCTAGTAAATATGATCTTCATAAAATTAACATTTCATATTCATAGTGTAGTTTACATTAAGCAAACGACTGAGCCATCTTTTTGGACCGTAGAAGAGTTTATAAGCTCTAAAATATATTCTTCTATCGCTCTAATTCTAGAAGGAATTCCTTGAAAACATCCGCGCTGTACGGTGGATTTCAATTTAAGGGACCTCTTACAAATTAGACCAAACTCGATTTAAATGCAAATGAAACGTGCGACGCAATCCGAAAAATCTGAGACACGGACGTAAATCTGTCAAAATCCGATTACAACACCTCCGTAAGAGAATAAATTTTTCGTGGAGATAACAAAACATCGATCGACCCGACTAAGTACGACCTATTATGAGGTAAGTTTCCAATGGCCACAGAACGTCCTAGAGCATAGTATAAAACCTCTCAGTGCTTCACAATTACCCAAATTGTAAATGTACTTAACATTATTATAATAACTACACTCTCATTTCACAGAATTCTTTCCCGATCCCTTACCAACAAATAACATCCCTCCCGTGGTATTTAGCTCCCTTTCTTATGTATCCAATGCATGTAGGCGCACGGAAGATTTAACTTGAAGAAATATATTGAAAAATCTTTGAATAATGGAAAAATTAAAACACCTGATTGATAAGAATGCATGATAGCAGGTAAATATTTCCAAACAAATTTTGGACAAGTCATTGTATTTTTAAAGATTAATTATTTAATCCCCTCCGATTGTGGCGATGAAAACCGAACACAAAAATCCATTACCACATCGATGAAAATTAACTTAATCATACAAGGAAAATTTTCTATCTCGAGAAATGCTCGCGATTTCCAAGTTCTGTTTTCTGTTTACCTTGGAACACTCAGGAGGCCATTCTTACCGTCATAATATTCTATTTCTTTCTCATATAATCTGCACTTTGTTTATGGTTTAATTGCCAAAATACTTTCTTGATATTCTCGATTGCTAAATGAATATTTGAATTATCTTTTTTCTGGATAAAAACTTCCTTTTCTATATATTTTCTCGTCAAAGGAAGAAGCTCCATTTTCACACACTCGGTTTCATTTTTATCATAAAATATGTCAAGTACATTTGATCCGTGGAAGTAAGAATTATTTTGCTCATTACTAAGTGAGCTCCAAGGGTTTCTGTGTAAAATTTACTATCAAGATAATTTTATAATTATATAGTGAAGAATTGCATAGGAGATACAGAAATTATGAAGTCAACAACAGCTATTACTTCCATTTTTGTACGAAAAATTTGTTCTGCGCTTAAGCATAATCTACATAAGTCATACATTTAATTTAGTAGTGTTGACAATATGAAGATGTGCTTGACTAGCAGTCAACGACAACCTGTAGGTTTGGATTGGAAATCGGACTTGATGTACCTGACATCATCGGAAATTCAGGATTAATTCAAAAGCACACCAAAAAGGCTAATGAATCCCAAGAATTCTGAGCTAAATTTCAGAAAGAAAAACCCACTCAAAAGGGCAGCGACTTTCGATGAAACTCATTCTAGGAAATATTTTGGAATATGAGGACAGATTTTCAGAAGAGAGTTCGGTTTGCATAATATCTAGCCCGCATTCTTCCAATGGCATGAATTTCGTTATAATTCCATGAAGTGACCGCTATGTAACCTGTTGATCGTGCAGTGTAAATATTACTTAATTATTCGCAAGTAGAACTGATCAAGAATGTCAATTGTGACCTTCCACGCCCTCGCACGTGCCCGCAGTGGTTTCCATCTCCCACCTTCGACCACACCAACTCAAAGATGATGAAATTAGCCATGGTGGCAACTTCAGTTATGATAGGATGAAGAGAAGTGGTGGTACAGGTGGTGGTGTACTTCAGAGTCATCTTCTGGGACCCATGGACTTCGAAGTGTACATACTGAATCTGTGTATGTGCCTATGTGCATTTTCGGCAAAGTTTTTGAGGCAAAAATACATGAAAGCACAGAGAATGACATGAATGATAGAAGTACAAATACTCCTTGTTCACTAGAAAAGAGATATGGAAACCTTTGCAAACTGAGCCGAGTGCATAGAATGATTTCCAATGAAAATTGGATATAAAAGTCTGACAGGACCGGGTATCAAACCTGGTTCTTCCAATTTCCAGGCAGCTGCTCAAACCAATTGAATGATCTGGTCTTTTCCCGGAGTAGATTACGCAGGAAATTCTCTCGAATTGTCAGCCGATTCACTGCTTTCAAGTCCATCGACGTTTCGGCAACTTCCTCTTTCGGCAAATTTAGGATGATTTTGGCCAGAGGAAGGTGCCAAAAGGTCAACAGACTTCGAGGAGTGACCTGGCTGACAACCAGAGAGAATTTCCTACAATTGAACCAACTTCATATGCAAAAAAAGTGGCTCCTCCGACTTAGCGGCATCGTACATGATTCTCTACGAGTCACTGACGAAACCAATGGATGGTAAAGTGGAAGGGGGTCTTTGTACACTTAATTCATTTAATATTAAGATATATGCGATTGAGGAATCAAAACAGGCGAGTGCGTGAACTGTTTCTTTCCTTCCATTTCATCATATTCCACATTTCATTCTCTGCACAATATCACCAGACTTGAGAGGTACACTCTGAATGATGTTCGCTTAATGTTGAAAGAATAAACATGTTTTTGGCGCCTCATAATTTAACACTTTGAATTTGAGCTTTGTAATTTAAGCTTGTAGTTACAGGAAGATTTTTATATAAATGAGAATTTCCCTACTTCGCATTCCATTAATTAAAACTTACAATAATAATAACTTCTCTATACTTATACTTTCTCGTTCTTATTCATCTTACTCTCCCTTACAAATTCTAGTTTCTTTCATAGGAACCGATAACTCACGTCCTTATCTGTTATGATAAATACAGCATAGTTTTCAACTGAGAATCGGTACTTAAAATTCAATTTCTGGGATTTTGATTCCGGTAAATTGTGAACTCCATTTTGCGCTCCAAATTTGCATTATTAGCACATTCTCTAGTGTTTTCACCCTCGCTACAGCTCTTTTTGTACTACTATCAATATAACAAAACCTAATATTTCAATTAAGGGTTCAAGCCAAATTTTACTACTAAATCCACCGTGAAACCTTAAAATTTCATCCCTGCTGAAAACCTCTAAACTATCAATAAATAGAGTCTGATTTAATAGTTCTTCCTTTACAATATTTACCTCTCTGGCAAACTATCTGGCAATTTTCCAATTTATATGAAAATTTTATATCTTATTGTTAGGTATAAAAATTTTTTCATCAAATTTACTATGGCAATCTGATATCAAAAGCAGCGTTGAAACAAAAATATAATATTCTCTGAACTCCAGTAAGAACTTAGGGAATACAAGAAAATAACCAACATTTTGATATTATTTGAATAAAGCCAATAACAACCAAGTGTTCCATTACAGGTTTCCTTTGAAGTCAGATGGAAACATATCATTACAATTGCTAGGGAATTGGTTTATTTTCAATCTTGTATTCATCTTGTCTTATCGCACCGGATAAAAAGAATCGCAACTCATAAATACAAATAATAACCATCAAATTTTGCCTTCCAGGATTTACGGGCTGTATTTTTAATTTTAAATTTCATTCATTTCACAGAACCAGATCGCAAAACTAACTCTGGGGTCTTGAACAGCCTGTGACACTTTATATCATGGGCATTCGTACATTTAATAACTCCCCCACACCTGCCAACAATAAATTACAATGATAAATCCAAGGTCTGTAATCTGGACAAGAAAGGTAATATTTCCAAAATTTTGATATATTTTAAGCGTTCGTGAAAAATAAATTGAGAGATTAAATTATAACCATCTTGGAGCACGTCGGAAACTCCTCGATTAAGAACATTAATCTTCTCGATCGTGTTTTTTTACTCCCTCCCATCCTAGAATTAAAAGATACTCTTGCACGTTCGTCGTAGCTCAAGAAAAACAAAACCCTTGAAGATGAGAGAGAGAGAGGCGAGAAGGGAAATAAAACGAACACTCTTCGAAGGAGAGATTTGACACAGGAAATATTTCACTTTTCACGTACCTCCCTCTTCTTCTAAGCACTGATTACTCCGCGGATAAAGCCAGTAGAAAGTGGACGGGGATTAGAGGGAGAGAAGGATGTAAGCGGAAGGGGGTTGAACCGAAGAGTTTAAAGCCAAGAAAAAAGAAGGGAAACGAGCTGCAGAGGCGGCGGCGGCTGGAGAAACGAAAACAACAGAGTCATGAATCTCACAAGAGATTGATATATGAACACAAAGTCAAAGGGGGATCACAAGTTATAGGGGAGTGAATGAGTCCGAAGGAGGAAGATGTGGAAAAAACTATAGGCAAAATGGTACCTAGTGTGGGGCAAGAGGGAAGAAGGAAGGAAGAGAGGAGGAGGTAAGGAGAGGTTTGTGCGAGTAATGAGAGGGTGCCTTCCAACTCTTGAGGGGTGGTTGTTGTGACCAGGAGAGGGAAAGTAAGGCAGGAGGGTAGGGAAAGGTGGTCTCGGGTAAGTAGAGTGAGGGATGCTCGGGGAACCCAAAGAGGAAGGGGGAAAATAGGAGAACTTGCAGAGAAGGCAAACGTGGGGTGTGGTTGAAGAGGTGAGTCAAGAAGGCGAGAGTATATCAAAGGGATAGAGACAGGAAAGTTGCTGGTTTGCGGGAAGAACGTAGCTCTGGATTATAAGAGAGGGGCAAAGGGAGCTGAGATAGAAAAAGACGAGACAGCGTGAGAGAGAGTGAAATGACCAATCCCCATGAGCTCTTCTTCTACTTTGAAAGGCCATCAAAAAGCGTAGGTCTAACTTTTTGCGGTCGTGGTCAGATGCCGCGAAGGTCTGCTGCCAAATGGTACCGTTCGAAGGATTTTTCTCCAATCATAGAAATTATTAGGGTAGGGATTTTCTAGCGACTGCGAACGGTTGCCGTCTGACGATCTCAAGGCGATCTTCCGGGTCTTAAAGAATCGTACCACGCTGATTTTTCAATCTTTGTTAAAAATTTCCCAATAAAAATTTTCAATATAAATATTCCTCATCATTGAGGATGAATTTTTTTAATATTCATAAATAACAGTAAATTTAAGTAAGTAATTCTATAAAAATCAACAGGTTGATAAAAAATGAAATACATAACTATTTATTTAGATATTGGTAGTCCTAACTAAGTACGAACAACAGAGTATATTTCTAAAAATTCAATAACCGAATGCCATTAGCCAAGTTTTCTTGCACCAAATTTATAAAATCCGTAAGTTTCTTAGTTAATTGTCGGCTATATTATTATAAGGGCAAATCTAAGAAGTATTGTATGTTGATTCGTGTTCTACATGTAGTTAGTAATTTTGAAGCTTATCCTGTTTATGGCTACGAAGAAATATCTTCTCGTTTGCAATAATCCAGCATTTGTATCCTTTGTTTCAGATTTATTTGGAATCTTAAGGTTATGAGAGAAAAGGAAATTCCAAGAGACGCATGTAGTCTTTCGTCTCAAAACTGCAGGCTTCAGCGTTATAAATATTTGTGCTCTGTATAAGACATTCATTTTATAGGCTTAGGAGTCTCAAAGTTTAAATTCCAATAAACTTCAGCGATGGAATAATAATAACTTTATTATAGAAAGAGGAAAATGATCCCAACCACATATACTTTATTAATTATTATAATTGACGAACACACACTATCCTTCCCTGGCCAAATAACCAGGATTGGAACCCGGACCTTTGGGTTTGAAACGTTAGCAAGGTAACCACGCTGACATCCGCGGCCAGTTTCAACGAGTATATAATCCCTTTTCTAAACATTTTTCTATTCATTTTATTCAGCTATTTCAAAGTATATAGTTTCCGTTCATTTCAAAGAATATTAGCTATTTTTTAACTTCCTTAGAATTCATACAGTTAACACCAACTAGTTATGAGCTACATTGTCAGGTTAAGGAAGCTTCTGGATTGTAATTTTCATAAGTCGAAGAGATTTTAGAATTTTCCACACTGATAAACTCAGATAAAATTTAACTCTCCAGCAATCATCGAAACAGATCATGGCATTTTGGAACCCATCCGTAAAAAGTGCATTTCGTTGTTGCTCTAATATGAATATCCTGGTGCTGCTGACGTCGAGTTTGCATAATCAGTTTCTTGCTTTTAGAATGATTAAATGAAAATACAAGAAAATTCACTCGGCGGAATCGATATATTTGGTATCGTAGGTTGCTTCAACGACAAACATTCGCATGGCTCCACTTTCAAACTTGTTGGGTAAAAAACACGATGTACACGAATAACAAAATAATTGCGTCGTGAAGAATGATAAATAAATTAGAATCCCTCCAAACCTGATTAATTAACAGCAGGAATATGTCTATGATTCGATTACTTTTCTTTCCTTTGCGAATTTCGTTGGAGCTTTGGTGAATCTTCTTCATTGTTTGATAACATTGGATTTCCCGGGAAACTAGATTTTATTTAAGTAGCCCAAAGAAAGAGACCACATTTCCACCTTATATTTGGGCTTTTCCTTCTATAAAAAGTAAGCTAAAACTATACCAATGTCCCTTTATCTTGAGCTTCTAATTGCCAGGTTACGGCTAGATACTTGGGAAGGTATTCCTCTCAGCACATACACAATATATATACATACAGGGTCGAAGAAACGTGTTGGGGAAGTGATTCCTTCATTTTAAATGTATTACAAGAAAGTATGCTCTTTGTAACATCGTGATTTACAACTCTATTGCTAGAAGTGTTACTGCTGATAACGAGAAACGACTACTTTCGTTGCTTATCAGATTATTTAGAATTAAGAACACCGTTCAGAGTACTCCTCTGTTGGATATTATTTAGCTAATACGTTAATTTCAACTTCATTTAATACTTAAATACTCAAATTATTTCCAATAAAAAATGTATAATTTGTTAACAAATTATAACAAATCTCGACTGAAAACGATTAACTTTTGATTTATATCAAATCAAATAATCGTTCCTCGTAATTCTATTATTTAACAGACAGAACATAACACACACTACGCGTTTTAAGGTGGAGAAATCTACCGATTACAAAATCATTTCTGTCAGATGAATTTGAAAGAATGACTGAATGTTTAGAACGAAATAAGACCTAAGCAAAGACTGCTAGACCTAAGCAAAGACTACTAGAAAGAATAAATAAATAATCTTGCACCTCGATTCTAACTAACCCATTAAAAATTTCATTAAATTTACTGCAAGTAAAATTAATCATGATACCAACATAAGATACAGTAAACCGAAAGATCACCATGATTTAATGCAGTATCATAGATTTTTTGCGATTTTAAATTGATTACAATGGAGAAACGAAAGGTTGCTACTCTTCGAGACTGCCACCGGAGTGCGTGCACTTGAGACGATGAGAACGGGAGAAATATAGGGAATTTAGAGACGGCCGAAGGGAGGCCTTTTACGCCACAGTGGAAAGGTACGAATTAAAGAAGAGGAAGAAGACGCCAGTACCAAGAAATGGGGCAATAGGTGCTGCGGAGAAAGAAATGCGTTTTTTGTATTTTTCGAAACCTCCAAAAAGGATATAGAGGGTAGGGGTATTTAATTTTCCAATGAAATAACCCGACATTTATTCTGTGACTCCCAAGTACGTTAATGGATGGGTCCATGATCATAGCAATCACATTTTTATGATTCCTTTAAACGCTCGCATGCATAAAAAAATGTCATCTCATTTATTAGTAACTCGCACTTTAATCGCTTCTAAAATGTATCTATAGACTGTAAAAAAACAGAAAAAATATTATCACATGAATTAAATTAATCATCCCTTAAACAATTCAAACTTAATCCGTGTCATTGCAACAGACATTAGTTAGATAAAATGAAAGCGATAATCTGGTAAATTAAGTATGCTTTTTAGGGATGAATGTAGACAGAAGGCCAAGGCACTATCTGAGGTAACACAAAAGTTATTCAACGAAAAAATAAAGAAAAATATAAATTTATGTGCTCATTTTCCATGGAAGCCCGCAAATAGCGTCTAAGACTGAATACTAGAATACTTATGGGAATGCTTAAAATAAATTCCTCAGCACAAAGTTGATTTTGAACTTCCATATATTCACCTAATATACGTACAAGAAAATGAGATATATCATATAGTCATGATATAAAAGTTAACAGACACTTTGCTCCATCGAAATAAAAAAAAAAAAACATTCGGAAACTTACGAGTCTTTGGAATCGCATATTGTATGAAAACACTAAGGTCCGGTATTATAATGTATGGTTAGAGTTGAGTTTAACTAATCTTCACTTGAGAGGCCGGTATTATATTGTATTTTTTTATAGATAAAGCGAAGATTATACTTAATCTTCCATATACGTATACATGGATTAGCATGAAAATGTACTATAATCTACAATTAACTCTAACAAACCAATGTAAAACCGGGCACTAAAGTAAAGATTAATTTTACTGCAGTACATTATAATACGAGGACTAACATAAGTGTTTTTATGAAAAGTTCGACAATCATTCACTATCTATTGTTAACTTATAACTCAAGTATTATAAAAGTAGCGAATTAGGCTCCCGTATAGCCAAGTGGGCAACTCATCCGACTTTGGTGAAAGCGGTCCCGAGTTCGATTCCCGGTTGGGGTCTATGTGCGAAATGCCCTCCGCTATCGAAGCACTTTTAACAATGCTACAAGTAGCGAATTTTCAGTATTTTTCTCAAATTAAAGATACTATGTTTAATCCACCCTTAGTGAGATCAAACTGAATATTTGGGGGTAGCGCTCAGTAAGTACGAGCTGACCAAACTTCGTGGAACGCCACATAATAAATGAAAACTATACTTCGTATTTCCCAAAAAAATTGAATAGTTTTAATGGTTGACCACAGAAATGTTTTAATGGAAAAAATGAAATACATAACTATTTATTTAGATATTAGTAGTCCTACTAGTAATTTGTCCTCAAAATGGTACTCAATGGTTAAATTGATATTAAATTTTATAAATTACATTCTCTGGTGGTATCTGTTAGATAATGTGCTCAATTAAAGTAATTGCGTAATTCACTGATTAAACGTCCATTGATTAAACAATGAGTGTAACAATTTAGGATCAAGCAATATTTAAATTCTTATTTTTAAAATAATATACCATCATATTAGATATATTTTACGAAAAATTCCGTCCGTAAATCTTTACATATTAAGTGATAGTCGATTTATATTACATTTTAAGTTATTTAAAAGACCAGTTATTTACAAAATTACTCTTCCATAACATCTTAATACCACTTTCATAAGAACCTAATGCTTCGGTTGGAACGCTGCATAATATTCTCCTATTAGGAAACCTTAATGAGGTCTTTATTCACACTCAGAATACGGATTTCACTCCCACAAAATTAAACGGTACGTAATTTTAGATCCAGCTTTGGGCATGGAATTTCAAAAAAATTAAATATCTTAACAACGATTAGCGTTTTTTTAATCTAAATGGCGCACAAATTGCCAAATAATTGAATATCTCATCAAATTGTTTGGAATTAATTTAAATTTTCACCTGAGCATTGTTCTGGAGTAACCCATTTTGTGCCTACTTATAAATTATCAGATGCTTTTTCAAAGTTGTGCGTGAAGGGTTTGTAGATGCTGAGAAAAAATTATACTTTCCCACCTCGTGAGCACGAACTCAGGACGATCCCTTTTTTAGTTTGAGATCAAGTTACTTATTATTATTAATAATAGCAAAATTGGATTATGATTAAGTCATTACTATTTCTAGATATTTTACTCTAATTCTTCTCGTAATGATTATAAATCATGAATTAATGTATAACGTCACGCATGTAGCTCTTCGAATATTGAAATCGACGATTAGGTACAGAAATTATCTCAAACCTCAAATCCGAATCACGTTTCATTTTTGTCGCGTGCCAAATAATTCGTACTGAAATTCTGTTTATTTATGAACTAAATCATATAACTATTTATCAGTTACCTGGGAGATAATCTTAAATTCTATCTTACAATAAAAATTCTTATTTATTTTTCTTCTTATGATACCCTCTTCATATCTCTGACGATACTTCTGAAGATATTCTGAAGTATTAGTATTATTAAAAGTGCTTCGACAGCTAAGGTCATTTCGCACGTAGGCCCCCACCGGAAATCGAACCCGGGACTACTTTTACCGTAGTCGAACGCGTTGCCCTCTTGGCTATCCGGGACCCCGGTTATTCCGAAGCTATGGCTTTTATACTCGTTATAGATATCGCTACAACCTACCCTAAGGTGTCGTTCTTAACTTTTCCATACAATCAAACAAGAGAAAAAGACATTTCGAATTACTCTGTCGTTATAGATATCGCTACAACCTACCCTAAGGTGTCGTTCTTAACTTTTCCATACAATCAAACAAGAGAAAAAGACATTTCGAATTACTCTGTCAACGTTTGCGAATGAAAATTTCTCATAAAGCCAATGAGGAATCTACCTCCTTTCTCGCAGCGATATTCTCATGATCCATCTCAGCACAGGTTCACAATTCATATGACTGATTATTTTATAATTTAGCGGAAGGATCAGTTGATATCTTTGTACCTGTTAACACTTTTTCAGGAAGTCTAGCTTTGAAGAATGTTTTAAACCCTCTCGTGCCAGTGTATCTTATTATTTCATTCTCGAATTTTCTTTTTCAATTTTATTTGGCCTATGGTAAAATTATCACATCATAAAACCTAGGTAAGCTTTCTCGAAGTAGTGGTAAAATATATGTAAAGCGTTAAATTTTAATAACATCTATTAGATGAGATCTTATTCGGTAAAAGATCAGGCGTATAGCCGAAATAATCAAATTCCAAACACCGTTCACTAATCCAATACTTCTAATAAACCGAGACCGTTTTGCTTTCCGAGTATCTAATTATTTAAAATAATCAATTGACTTATTACGAAGTATATTTAGTTATGAAAATGAAGTTGAATAAATACAGTCTTTAATTCGGGTGAAATTGAGACTTTGAACTCTCCTCTTCCATTTCGGTAGGATTCTACGCTAAAATTTGTTCGAATACATAAAAATTAAGCACCTATTTTTTAAATTTCTTTCTCATCCATTCATAGAATGTCAGAAAATTTTGCACTCTCTTGGTAAAATTTACGTCCGATTCAACTTGCCTATTTTTAACAACCCGAAAAAGGAATTCGGCCATAACTTAAAGAATGAACGTAAATCTTTGGAATCATAAAAGTCATCTCCAAAATCAAAACACGTTTTAAAAAGCACCAATCCATTAATTCATCATGATTTTTTTGAAACGTCCGAGTACAAAAGGCATCTGGTTTTCTATCGATAAAATCATTATTATGGAGATTTTCCTTAATCTCGAAATCGAATTTACATAAGATTCATCAATCATACCAACGTTTTCGTTAACACATTTTTTGACTTTTGATCAAGTAGCCACTCTTCTCTGAGATGACGGAAGAGATATGTCAAGGTGATTGAAGGGCGATGGTGAAGGCCGTTAACCCATTTGGGGGGGAGAGAGAAGAAAACGAAAGGCGGGAGAATAAACTAGAGGTACGCGTGCAAAGAGAGCAATAAGCGCGGCTTAATTAACGCTTTCCTTTTTTTGTTTTAAGGATGACCGATATAAGGTGCCCATTACTACCCTAACAAATGACATCGGAATGGAAGATAAAGAAACGCAGGCGGCGATTAATTCCAGAACGTGATAAAAATTTATAGAAGGATATAATCTAGAACAATCTATCGCCTCGGTTCCGATGCAAGCGTTTAGACTAGAGTATTATTATTTCGACGAGTCGCTGTAATAAATAGCTCGGTCGTGCTGCCAACTCCAATCTTCAAATTCATCATTAGAGAAATTTCTGATATGAAGGTGAAATCTACTTCAATGGTAGTATTTGGTTAATGTAAGATCCACCTACCAATGAAATAAAGACCGTTTCGTACACTTCCACAGCAATTTTATTTATGGCAACATGTTTCGCTAGTGTCCTAGCATCATCAGGCAAAAAATGTTTCCACATTTTTCCAAATTTTTCCACTATTCCTATATATTTGAAAATGTGGAAAAATGTTTTGCCTGATGATGCTAGGACACTAGCGAAACATGTTGCCATAAATAAAATTGCTGTGGAAGTGTACGAAACGGTCTTTATTTCATTGTAATGGCCTTCCACGAGGTAACGCCTTCCCATATTGAGTTTATCCACCTACCAAGATCGCGTGAAAGATTGCATTTGAACACTTCGTTGATTGACATTCCGTCGTTCTGATAGGTTCGAAGAATTACTTCGGAGGGCTATTCTAATTCATTTATAATTACGAAATTTTAATGCTGAAATTCCTAGCACAAGAAAAATTTGATTCATACCAGGACACATAAGTTCCCAAAGACAGTGGGAATTCACTAAACTGGAAAATCTTCAGCCATGCCAATGTTTATTTATTTCAAAACCAAAGAATTTAGGTCATTGTCGTGAGTAGCTTTGACAGAATAATGAACTTATGATAATTCTAATAATACCTTAAATTAACAATATAACGCAAATTAACCAGAAAATGAGTCAAGAAATTCTTATACAAAAATCAGAAAGAAATTGGTATTTTACCGTTCGATATTCAATGAAGCGTTTTCGCTCTGAACTCGCTTCGCTTGAAAATTACGCTATCATATAACCAGTTTAAAATTTTGTTTTTCTTCCAAAAATCTACAGATCCTACTTTAAAAACAACACGCAAGTTAAAAAGATGTTTACTATTTTCACCTGATAAGAAACTGAGGAAAGTCGATATCGGGAACTAACTCACCGGGTTGAGGTAGTTATAGAGGACCTAAATAATACAGTCTTAATCGAAACTGCTTTCACTTTATCACATGTTATCATCTAATAAAGGGATGCCTTCACGCAAAATTAGATGGCCTTCGAACGTTTCCAAAACAAAAATTCAAAAACGATATTTTAAAGTTTCAAATTGTTTAGGAATAAAAATTAATTAGACTTTACGTATCTCAATATTTTCTTAATAGCTAGCATTGGCACAGGAAAGGATTCAAACGCTTATTAATCGTTTTATAATACTACTGACAACTGCTGAGAATTTTGATTATTTGGAAATGGCACATACGAGGCAATAGCGTTGAAGGACCAGCGTAACAGCGTAGGGCGTACTAGGAAATTACGGGTTCTCACCTTTATTGAAATATCTTTATTTTCGCTACTACTAAGAATGAAGAATCCATTTTCACATTCAACGTTTGGCCATCAACATTTTAAGATGTACTACTCACCCTTCACCATCTTCACTTCGGATAGAATCCATAAAAATAAAGGAAGCCTTCGAAAAAAGTTAAACAGAGAATATGATAATATATACTGAGAATTGGTTTTCACAAAATCTGGATGAATGAATACATCCAAAGTAAATAAAACCGCGTTAAGATGAATGGCTTAAGAGCTCTTCTTTCAAGGAAAGCCATTTTTGGATGTGAATTGGACTCAGACTCCCAATGTTGCGAGATGATAAAATCAAGGTTTATTTATTCATCATTAATGCATATTGAAGCTTATGAGAACTGAAATCAGTATCTCGTCACATTTTTATTTCAAAAAGACATAAATACATGAATACTCAGAGACATTAGCCTATATTTGCGTGACATTACCATCTCAAAGAGAGGCGTTTTCCCTCGGAAATGTAAGACTTTATGTAGTACCACCTAAAAAATTCCCAACAATTGTCGTGAGCGCATTTCTCGAAAACTATCTTCTAAAAAATACAAAGGTTCCTGAAAATTCTCTACTTTTCTAAAAAAAGCCATAAATTCCTATATAATGATATATATCGAGCTAAATAAGAAAAGTGCAACCTTGCGACAATGAATACCGAGAACTTGGGACATCTCCTAGAGCGAGGCTTGTCTTCTAATCCTTGATTCTGAGAGAATTCCTATTTGGAGTCGCTTCCCAAACTCTATTTTTTCATTTTCCGAGGGAATATTATTCCACTGCGACTCAAAATCGGTTGCACGAACGTCGTTCGGAAATTTGCATAATACACGCACGGTGAGCGGAGACGAGAGGGAGTAGGAGCGATTTTCATTTAAACCGAGGGACAGAATGCATCCCGGAGCACCAGAGCGCATCGAGGCGGCGGTTGGAAGGAAAACGAAGGGGAAAAAAAACCAACGCAAGAACGCCGCCGTGCACCTGATTCGCCTGCATCGAGCCCGACAACACTTCTTAAAATTCATCCCACGAATCCCGTGCGGAACACATCCTATACTCGCATTTTTTCTTCCCCAGCACAACGCCTGCGCTCGGCATCCTCCGCAATTTGCTATGGGCGTAAGCTACACCGCGCTGCCACGGGTGATATAGAGCGGCAAAAGTTCGACATTTTTTCCATTTTTTTCGTTCATTTTCTCATCATCCTTCGACCGCTACGTTATTTATTTCCCCGCATAGTTCCAAGAATAAATCGATTTTTACATCCATCCTCTTCTCCATCCACGCGCACTCTCTTTCTCCGAGTTTCCATTAAAAAAAGCAACACATACATTTATATATACTATATGCGAGCCACCGATGGGCGTGGCGGATTCCCTGTCAGACCATATATCGTAAATTTTACATTCATAATAAATTCATTTGGGCACGTAGGTGTACCGCCGCGGTAGGAAGTTTTTCCGAGGAAGACGGGCGTTATTAGAGAAAGCCAAATGGGGTGGATGAGGAGGGACGGGAATGTTGTGGCAGAAGGCAAAGCAGGAAAGATAAGTCGTTTCAGAGGGGGGGGGGACCAGGGGCGAGATTGGTAATAGGAGGGGGACGATGCGGGAGAGATGGATAGAGTTGGGAAAGGGTTTCCAGAGGGTCAGATAAGAGAGCAAGGAAAGGGTGGAGGCACCTAAGGGAGAGGTGGGGTACGTGGGATGGGATGCGAGCGTATCTTTCGTGGATGTAGAAATGACAGAAGGGGATGTTCCTCTTCCAGAGACCTCTCTTCGCTTTCATTCCAGGAGAAGAGAAGGGAAGCTCGTGGGAAAGACGTGGGGGAAAGGGGGGACCATCTTCCCGTTCGTGGCATTGGAACGTTAGGAAAGAGTGGGGAGACTTCGAGGTTCGCTCTCACTCTTTCGTCTCTCTTCTCTCCCTTCGTTTCTTGAGACGCACCATAAATAATGGAGGCCGAGTAAAGGAAGGTAGACTCGATCTGGAAGGCGAGCGCCTAGCGTTATTATTGGCGGAGGAAGTGGAGTTGACAGATGGCGGCATCGCGCTCTCTACACAACATTCCTCTCCTCTTCACCTCTATCTTTCTTGAACCTACGCTCTTCTATTCTTCCTTCTCTTTCCGATACTCCTATCCCATTCTCTCGCGTTCTTCATCTTCTCTTGTGCGCCACTCCCTCGAGAAAGCTTACCTCATCTTAAAAACAAAGGACTTTCTACCCAAGCCTGGCCATCGATTCGAATCTCACACGAGTACTAACCGAAATGCATTTCTTTTCCTTCATCCTATGCCGTCTTTTCAATGAACATTTCGAATATTTCCAAACTCCTTCCGGTTTGATTACACAAACAGCGCAAACAATACGCCGCTTCCATTTACGGCCTGAATTCCTCCGAACATAATCTACCGAAGGCTGCTCAGGTCGATGATGTCATCCGTAATTCAATCAACGTGCTCCTCCCGTGGAAGTCATTAAACCTCTGACTCACGTTTTCGGTAGGATTTTTTTGTTTATGGCCTCTAGATGCGTCCTAAGGGAATTTACAATCCGAAATGTTCAAATCCGAAGCCAATAGCGGAATATCAAACAAGATGAAATTAAAAACCTACAACACCATTTTAAAGTGTTTACTCATCCGCCCACTATCTGCTGAATCAGCCTCAACATTATGACTCACCAATCGGAAACATCCCCCCCCCCCCAAACTCAGCATTTCATGACATTATGAGTGGAAAATATTTAAATTCCATGAAAATTTGGTAATTCTCATGGAAAAAAAGGAATGAAACCAATCCCATACGAATGTGATCGTCAATTTGAATAATATAATAATAAGTAGATTTATTTACTCAAGAAAATCCATAGGAATTAATAAATCCGATCCAATCAAATACCTAAGAAATTTTCTTAAAAGTATTACAATAAATTCCTTCCTATGAGAATAGAAAAAGAGAAGTCTATTTCTACATACCTAAGAATTCACAAGGGTATACAACATTTTGTGCGAGTTACTGCGATCCCCACTCTTCCATTGGGTTTCCATTTAGTATTTTTAAAAGTGCACATATGGGTCTTTACCAGTAATCGAACTCAATACCCTTTATTCAATGGGTATTTCCTACATAGGAAGATGATATTTGCTTAAATAACTGAGTGTTATAAGTGTCTGTTTTTCTCGCGAAAACCATCTACTCTACAGTCTAGTCTTGTTGCATCACCAGCTGACTCGTTAAGAGGTATATCAAACAACAGAGAGCAACGCAAGCAATTTAATGCTATTAGAATAATGAAGCGGTAAGCCTTTAAGGTTGGCGGACATTATAATCATTTAGCTGTAAAGAAAATTACAATGAACATTTAATTTGCCAATATATAATGAGTATTGCTTCCAGATAATATCAACACACTCCTAAATTGCCTTAACTACATCAACACCCTGTTAATACGCCATTAAAATGTGACACGTCTTCTCAGTTACTGGCAAAGCAGCATAATTTGCGAGAGAAGAGAGAGGACAAATTTTCCTACAAACAAAACAAGCCCACGAACAGCCAAGGTTTAACTCTAACGCGTGAGGTCAACAAACCGCTGACATTTCTACCTCCCCGCGTGGGCAAGTCATGTAGCGGCTATCAATCTCTGCCGGTCCGGTAACATTGCGACATATCGCATTGAATGATCTGAAGAAAGACCCAATATACAAGTCTGGTTTTCTTCCTTGCTTATCGTTTTTCTTTACTCATCAGGCAATGCCGTTAGGTGAACTGAAAGACTGAATGAGGGCGCTCGCTTAAACAAGAGTTAAAAGGATTTCGTAAAATTGAGTTCGGGCCTGAAATTGGATCGAAATGAATGTAAAGGATTTTTTAAATTTATTGACGTACCTACCATTCAATGAGAACTATCTAGGGAAATTCTTTAAATACTATTATAAAATGAATGTACAATATTATGAGCATAAAAACCGCAGTAATCTAAGAAGCTGTGGGACTAACGGAGCTTACAAAGGGTGGAGTCTGAATTCAAATCGGACATTAAATAAGAGGTTCCCTAGATTTGAAAAACAATTCTGCGCCGCAATAGCAAAGGAATATTTTAAAACTTTCTAGATAAATAATTATGTGTATTATAAATTAAAATGAATTTTTTCGGAAAAATAAAAGCCTTAATCTTCACACCATATCCACTGAGAAGCTTAAGTATGATTCTACAATGCATCTGAACTTTTTATTTGCCATACGTCAAGATTATCCTTTCACTGAATTAGTTACAGAAACTAAAAGACATGTATTTTCAAGAAATGGCCTTACCTCCATTCATTAGAATGGAGGTTCATGTCTTCAAATATGTCAAAGGTTTGTGCAGATAATTCGGTAAGCTCTAGTGCAAAGAACCAGAAATGGTTAAAGAGGATACTCAAACGATCAAGACTGCCCTCAAACAAACGCTAAATCTACCTGACTTTACAATACAAATATAGACATCTGATGTTCTACTAAATTTCTTCGGTTTCAGCTAGAGAAACTGGAAGTTAAGCATTTTATTGTATTAGCTTGAAAAGATAACGATAGTTTCTTCTCATGCATACGAATTTCCAAGAATACCTGGCTATTAACTATTTAATAGTCAAAAGGAAACAGCGAAATTTCCCTTAGAAAAACAAGTTATCCGAACTTACGACAAATAATTGTTTTAATGCAAATATTTCCCGCTTGTTACCTTCTTTGAAATACTTGCCAATTGGATACGGTTTTAAAATTAAAGGAGAAGGTAATTATTTACATTTTATTCCCTTCAACCGCTTGCTAACGATCATGCCTACCAGGATAGCAATCACAGAAATAGCTATAGTTAAGATAGCTGAGCAAGAAATATACATAATAAATAGACTACTCTTTAGATAAATAAGGTTTATTCTAACTAATATGATGACGTAGCTCACTTATACCTTTTCAACTCAAGTAATTTGCATGGGCAGTAAAAATTTCAAGTACTAAGTAATTATTATTATTATTACATATGTTGCAAGTAGACAAAAGTCAGATGACAACATCGTCATCATCACATACATAAGACTACATTCGTATAATTTTACATTACAATTTTACATGAGTATACTAATACCTATACATATTATATATACACAAGTAAATTGATAAAGGTTCTACCATAATGATTATATTAATTAATACTTATACATTACAAATTATGCATAGTTATATTATTATTTTTTAAACAATTTCATTGCGTCTTTCTTAAAACTATTTCTACTCTTTTGGAAGAGACTGAGAATTTCCTNATATATTTTATTAAATTGATTTATAGGAAGGCAAAAGAATAATTATATATTTAGCATTGCTACAATAGCAAATGTTTAAGACAAAACCAGACATGGAAATTTTAAAATATATTTTTAAATAAAGAATGCACATAGTATTGCAGAGATCACAATAACTTGGAGCATGTCTGAATATAATTTAATTTCAGCTGCGGTATTTAACGAGTAAGTTGTAATACGGCAGATCTAATGAAGTAAGCCCCATCTTTGCCACTCCTCAGCATTGCAATAAGGCAGCCTTATCTCATTCATCTCTCCTACGTTCCTTAATTCATTTTCCTCTTTAACCCTCCTTATCTCGATCTATACACCTTACCAAGGCCTTAGCAAAAGCTTTTACTAAACCTCTTGGCATTCACGAGGGACAGATGCTTACAACATGGATTTCCCACACTAATAAAACCTTACGCAGGACAACTAATTGTTGACACTATCAATGGACGCTATTTTTCATTAATGTAGACGCAGTTCATTCCCACTATCTATAACGTCCACATAGTCCGGAAACATTCATCTTACTCGCAAGTCAGACATGAAGCTAAGGCACAAATACATGCTATCTTTGTAGCTTTTCTATGAAGCATATCCTCAAAGTTACAAAATTCGACCACGAAATTTATGTTCTACGGTGCATTTCTTCTTTGTTTTTTCCCAAAGCGAACACGCCTTAAGTCAAAAATTTTACAAACATAAAATTAATATTCTGTTTTGGGTTCATCTCTCAGGGGCTTTACGGATGTCCCTCTTGCAATAGAAATTAACGTTTGATTGTGGAAAAGTCAACGTTAGATTTTAAGGCGAAATGAGGATTCCTTAAAAAATGAATCATACAAAGTCATCACAAACATTTTCTGGCTTAAATACTACAAAGAAGGTGTCGTTTTAAAATAAAAATGAGTTGATAGACGGCTGTCTATCTCATAGAAAATGAAATTTATACCTACGTCGTTGCTTCTGAAAAGCCAACCTTTACCACGATGAAAATGTAAGAAATGTATCTTTATAAATTCATAGAAACAATTTTGACGACTAAAAACCACAAATGAAAGGAAAATCTGACTCGAGAAACAACAATTTGAAGTAGATAATTCCATTTCCAATGAGGCACAATTTCATAAAAATATCTTAACGATAAGATGTAGAAATTCTCATGACGTTAAGGAATTATCAATATCTATATCTGAATCTGACTTTTATCCATGCCTTCCATCCTGCTCAAAACCCAGAGCATAAATTTCCGGAACAAGAATAATTCCAAAGAATACCACGCAGATAATCTTCGAAGAAGTCTTCGAACTCTTCCAGCAGTCTTGCATTCATTCCTGCGTCAATGATGAATTCTTTTAGAAATCCCTTCTGACGCAAAGTTCAACCTCTCGTGTGCGATCTGACAGATTACACGCAATGAAATCTTTCCGCGACGATGATCAAACCGTGCCCTCGCAATCATACGGGTAACACCATCACTCTCTCCGCGAGCTATCGCTCTCGGGTCATGTCTCTCCCTCTGATAAACAACTTCCTGCGCATCATTCATCCCCGGAACCCTTTCATTCCGTCCCGCAAAACGTGAGAATTGGCGACTGGGCCCATGTTTTAGCGTATCCATCCATTCTAACAGGTGCAGACGCTTTCTTCCCTCGCCCAAATCGAGTACTTCCCTATTCCACGATCGCCGATGTTTCAAGTGGGTTATGGAGGTCATGTTCACTTTTTCGGTCCCGCAAAATTCATACAACGCAAATCAGCGGTTAGAGGTTCGGGAAGGAAGCCCACCAACTTCGGTGACCTCAGATTAACTCCCCAGACGAGATATCCGGAAAAATAAAACCGCATGCGTCGCTCCGTGGGATATTTTACGCGTGCTGAGGGAGACCTATTTTTTTGGAAGTATCCCTCATTGCAACTCCTTTCGTATGTCTTCGGAGTTGCGGGCAACCGAGCCCTTCTCGCGTGGCTGTAAGGGGCGGAGCCATGGAAAGAGGGCCTCCTCCCCCCTTAAAGATCTTTCTGAGAAACCATTGGCCGTCCGGCCGGAATGAATTCCGTTGTGGGCGGAGTGGATGTTCTCCCCCCTCTGAAGGAGAAAGGGGGCGGGGTTGGCGATGGAAGGGAGTCACGCACGTATCTCATATCCGGATCCAGCGTTGCCAAACGGGGCCAGGTGTGCTTTCTCGTATGGGGTAGGAAAAGGAGATTTTCGAGTAAAAAAGGACTTGCGCGTCGACTTTTGAAGGAGACGAGTTTCCGAGTATTTTTGTTCCCGCACGAACTTTCTTGGTAGGTTTCCGAAAGTGTTTGAAGCAGGTCTCCGTGCCGGAATCTTATCGCCAGAATTCACGCGGACGTTGCGGAAATGGTTTACTCATCCTGCGAGTATACAAAAAACTTACCGTCTTAAAAGACATCTTGTAGATTTTAAGGACTTATTTCGGTGCGTTTTCAAGGTGGTAACATCAGGAAAGTTTCTGCCGAAGACGTTGTCGTTTGAACCTTATCGTTTACTATTTGCGAAATTAATTTTTGTGGGGGGTGTTATTCATTTTTTTATTGTTTTTTATATTTTATATATTTTTTATTGTTTCTATTTCATTTATTAAGGTGTATTTCTTAAGCATCTTTCTATCATCTGAAGTTTCTTTCTCTAGATTGCGATGTTAGTGATCTGTCATGCCAGTCGTGGGTTCTTCCCAAAGGTCGTCCTTGCTCCTTTGAAGAATAGCCAAATTCCGCTCCACTGTCCGTCGAAGCCTTGGACGTGATTTCCTGGGCTTAAATGGAGGATTCAACACCAAAGTTTGACGGAGGTCGGGGAAATCCCTGTCAATCCACGGAAGGTAAGAAGACATTCAGACGTTGTTGAGTGGGGGAGGTTTTAAAGCAGAAGGTGGGTCCAAGGCAAAGGACACTGGAGAGAGAAGGAAGGTGGGGGAGGAAGGGTTGAGTGAGAGGGGAAGGGCGGAAGGGGAGGAAGTGTGATGAAGATCAACGTTAGAGTCATAGAAAGAGAAAGAGATAAATACGTGATAATATACGAGCCGAGAGCAGAAAAAGTCTTCTACGTAATTAACGCTCTTGCCGACAATGAGCTCGGTAATTAATTATGACAGATAGATCGGAAGGCTACTCTGTAGCGGAAGGTGAATTCCTTTTGCATTTCAAAATGAGGCCGGTTGTACTGTTATTCTTCATGGAAGCATCCTTTTCATATTGCACTGATCGATACAACGAAAAAAAATCGGGTTCTTTTGAAGCTAATAACTTCGTCTTGCATGCAGAGTGAATCAAAAACTAGTATAAACTACTATAGGACGACAAGATCCCTCTTTGTATAAAATATTTCAGATAAGTATCACAATGCTTCATGAATGCTTGTAAGCTTAATTGTAATGTGACGTAATCCAAGCGAGTTTACTGAGTGAATTTTTATTCGGTATTTCCTTGCTTAGAGAACGCTAAATTACCTCTTCCGTCGATGATAGTATAATCCTATTGCCTCAGCTGGAGGGAAGTTGACAATTATATCAACAACTACCGAAGCTTACTTTTTCCATAAGTATCCACAATTTTTCCAATTTCATAATAGCAATCCTCTAAGGTCGTGCATTATTTCAGATGTATTCTTACAATACTACCATAACACATTCTTCTCTAGGGGTTTCTCAATTCCGTGTTCAATTGTGAAAATTATCTACTTTGATTGTTTTGTTTATATCGTCAATGAAAATACAAATTAGGCTGAGTCCGACAGTAGATAAACACTCGCCATATATTGATTTCTGAGGTAGTATGAATTAAATCAGCAAACTTTTTCAACATAATATCTCATTTATAAATATTTCCAGACCTTATATGCGGTAGCTCAGTCGTTGGGCTATTTTGGTTTTAGTATTTATTTATTCCAGTCCAGAAATATTTTTGGTAAGGAACCTAAATTGATTAGCTTTTGTGACCGCATATAACTTAATTGATTGATTGGTATTTAACATGTGTAATCAATATGCTCCAGTCTCACTTTTTATGAGGGCATAAGGAAAGCCATTTCCAATCCATCCTTGATGCTTGATTTCCAAACCATCTGGGAAAATGTGAAACCTGCGTTCTTCATTCATTTCCTTTAATAAACGTTCCCGTAGTGTAACAATAAATTTTAGAGTTTTCCTATGCAATTTCAAGAAAAATATTTAAAAGCATATTCCAAACGAACTATCTACCTACCCTACGTTAAATATCAAAAATTATACTCATAAAATGAAACACATGTCGCATATTCGCGACGAGGATATACATCATTCGTACATTTTTTAAAGTGTAACTTAAAAATCAGTAGTTAAATTACATGAGTATTATCCTGAAAATCCCAAAAATACGGAAAGCAATCATCTCTAACGTTTCTCTTTCAGCACAATATCAACATTTACGCTTTGAAAATTAATGCTTAATTTACTTTCAGCATGTCACTTTCAGTACAGATACACCGCGTCGTATGTCACCAGAATGATGTCTTGTAACCATATAAACTGCAGCATTTCACGGATCTTAGCTGTAGTAGGTTTCACAACACGAAAATATCAACGGACTTAGATGTCAATTGGAAAACGAAACGCAACTCCGTTTTGCGGTCGCAATTTCTTATCGGCGTCCCTTTTTCCGCAATAGGTTCAGGGCCATGCTTAGCCCGCATTCTCAGCGATGGAAAAAACAGCGCATTTTACTCGCGAATTGGCGTAACCGCTGGATGCTAAACGTTGCATAACCTCCATCTCCAGCAGTCCCTCGTAAATCTGTCGCAAGATGGCGCCGAGCACTCCCTTGAGCCACGAGACCAAACAGAAGGGCAGAAGGCGGGTATTTACCTCATTACAATCGGTGCCAATTATCTCCCACACGCCTTCCGGTGGAACCGATGCTCTTACGAAACGGGAACGCTACCTATTTTGATTAACAAATCGCGCGTTTTATTTTTTCCTCGGACCCTTTTGCCTGGAGCGTATTTGCCTCCAACCCCTTTATCCCCCCTCTCGCGACACCCATGGAAACAACCAGTCTCTCGTGACCCAGATTTCGTCTGCCTCACACTGCATGCCGGGACAGGAATCCATCATCCTCCAAGGATCACGAATCTCTCGCGAAGCGCCACGATTTCGCGCAGCTATTTTCAGTCGCTACACATTTTCCATCTATCAATTCCATAGGACGGTTTTCGATATGGTATTGAGTAACGCACTCTGTTACTATTATTCTCAGCATAGATAAACCAACGACTTTGCTCTCGACGGTTCAGAAAAATGAGCTGTTTGTTCTGGTCTAGGATAACGAGTCGACGTGAATGGTCACCTTACATTCAAAACATTACTATCCTCACATCTACACAGAGAGAATCGGTTAATCAGCGCCATTCGTCATGTGACGTCCTAAGATAAACTTTGCAGATTGAAAACGTGTGATAGGTGAGAAACGGTGACCTAACAAAAAGACGTTTTGTAGGGGATAAGACTTAAATATTCCAGCCGTAAGTCACGATTTCTTGCCAGACTTAATGATTTATTACACTTTCCGCAGCTAGGGAGCTAGATAAAGGGCGAATGCGAATTCCTTCTGACGGTTTATTTTTATATATTATACCTGAAAGTGATTTACCGCTTGTGAATTTTTCCTTTAAAATTTTGTAGAAATATAAGCTGATTATACGTGTTGGATAGTAAATATGTTAACTTGGGAAGAGGTGCAACTTCTAAATCAGGCAAGCATGAGGAAAAATAAGTTTTCTTTCAATCAAATGAATGGCTAAATTTGATATCAATGAGTCAAATTTCATTATTTATCTATTTATATACTGAATTCATTACGACAGCCGTCCATCGAGCCGAATCCAGGGATTTCCCATCCTTCGAATATACTTTTGCGCAGATAGTATATAGTGTACAGTCAATTCCACATGATTAAAAATTAATTTTTAACACCTTAAAAATCATAAGCTTACTTCACGTTTTTGGCTACGTTTCACTTGTTGATACTATTTCAATAAATAATTTTATATATAAATGTTTTCGAATATTTTCACTTGCATTATAAGTAATAAAAATCCATAGTTTTAATTTCAATTCAATATAGCTATGTTAAGCTAAGAAAAACACCACAACTATCTCAAATCGGCTGATTCGACCCAGCATGTATTTCACCCTCCAAGAGAGCTCTCTCTCTCTATCGTTGTGGGCGAAATACGTATTGGGTCGAATCAGCTGATTGTTTTATGGCTATGGTGTCTTATATTTCTAAATGTTTCTGCCATCAGTGGTCAGTTTCATCTTAACATAGCTATGACATTAAATATGCCACAAATAACTACAATAAAGTTTTATGCAGCACTGGGATTGACCCTTGAAGATTTCCGTCATAGCTTAATAGATGTAACTTAGAAATTATATTCAATTCAATGTCTTTGTACCACAACAACAGGTATTTCGTTTATGCCGTTTAATTTTCTCGTATATTTCTCTCCCACACCCTAATGAATAATTTGGGCGATTGAATAAAGAGAAATAATTTATTTTGATTAAACACTCAAAGCTAGAAACAAAAGAATTACCCTCGGTATTTAATAACATGGTATACTCCTATATACTCTCAATTTAATTTGTATTGTCTCATTCTTTCAGCGATTACATTTATTTCGTACATACATGGAGAAAGTATCTTCACAATGGAAAGGATTTTCTTTCACAACCTGAGCTAAAGGAGAATTTGATTTATAACATGATTCCACTTATACTTAATTACTCATGACGAAAAATGTAATAATTCGTTGACGAAGACTTAAAATGCTGAACAATTTATCGCCGTGCATGGCTTACCCTTCGAAAGAATCAGATTTTCTCTAAAAAATCCAACCTTAGAGCAAGAAACTTAAAATAAAATCCTTTTATTGCCATTTTTAATCTAAAACTATTTTTGAGTCAAGTGAAATTTTCTCTAATGTAATAGGAAACGCATCTTGAAATGCGAGAGTAGCAAACCATTCAAGAAATAATCAATTTCTAAAGTCGATGCGATCACTTTTATACGTAAACCTATGCTAGAAAAGGATTTTTTCGTTTATTCTAGAGGAAATTTTATTATGCTCTAATTCTATTATGCCAGAAGAAATTATCTCGTCTGGTTTTAGTGCTGCTGCCCAAAAATTAGATATCGAAGAAGCCCCTCGTAAATGCAAGAAAAGTCTTTGATGGACTAGATCTAATTGACGTTCCTTTATTCTTTCCTAAGATTTTGCATAACATGCTTAGAAGGGTACAACATAAATAGAAGGGTACTACATAAAACACCTGCGCGTCATTACAGTGATACCTCTCATAAGCATGCGAGCACAAAAACTGAGAAACATCCTAAACAAAATGGTTACTGCTTATGCTTGCTTCATAGTGAAAGCAAGTGGTCCTTGTTTTGGAAGTGTTTACGTGTGTCATAAGGTTAGACAACTTGAGAGAAATGAAATTTCGGCTAACGAAAATGATTCCGAAAATATGTACCATGTTTAGACGAGGTATCACTCTGATTGACACGGAAAAATCTAGCTATAATCAGGAGGATCATCGGTGAATGTTATCCATTGTGTTCACGGAACGCTTGATAACCTTCCGAGGTCTGGAGTTAGAGGTCCCTGGTTTTCTGCAGCGCCTTAAAATATGTGTGGGTTACTCTTAACTGTTGCGTCGCTGGGGATCAGGATAGTGTGCCTTTTTAGTTGGAAAGAGTGCGCACCGAAGCGAGAAGTGGCGGAGCCGCATCGCCTCCATCGGGGAGGCGAGGGAGGTCCAGAAGAAAGAGGTGCACGAAGAGGAAGAGGTACTAGTTGGCCTTGGGCGAGGAGAGGCCGTCGAAAACGGGATCACGTGAGACGCGAGCAACTCTGCGGGAATCACGTTCTAATGACAGTAGTCGTTGCGCAATGCCTTCAATCGTTTTTTCCCTTCCCCGGAACCATTAACCATGACCTGCAGCAATTCAAAACCCCCCAAAGAGAAACCAAAAATGGGGAAAGGGAAACTGAGCAGTGCTCACCCGTTGCTGAAGAGGGCCCTTCCGAATATGCGATGACTGAGTCGCGCTTTTTTTCACACTTCGATAATTCAAGCGAGGGGATGAAAGGATTTTGCGAGCGTTTCGTTGCTTCTCACTTCGGAAATTAATGGAAAGAATGCGGCGGCGTAATGGCACGAATGCGAAAGAATCAAGCGAGAAACGATATTTTCTTTCTTCTCTGCTGAACGCCTGTGACTTTTTGTCAATGATAGATTGCTCTTCCTTAGAGTACATTCATAGTTTTTGTTTCGATCATTCCCCCTCAACTGTTTCGTTTTTTCAGACCTCTATGTTTGTGGATGCGATAAATTTATTTTCAAGTGCTGATGTCTTTCCGAATTTTATCGAATTTCCATACTGCGGAGGGGATTGGTTTTCGATGGCTTGAACCGATCGTCCATCTTAATGCTCGAAATCTTTGATTTTATGAGACAAATTATTAGTAATTTGAAGAAAATCGTCCACCAAATTAATTTATGATATTTACGTTGATTCCCTTACTGTATAATAGATGGAACTTAAAAGTTTGACGAAAATAATTAAATCCGCGGAAAACATGAGAATTTTCTAATAAGACACGTCCTGAAAGGAACTAAACAAGGGAACAAAATCATGTTACTCAACCACTATATTAATCAAGGTAAGATTGTCATTACTATGGAATAAATAAATCCGCGATAATCATTTATTCAAAATAATCTGCCCTCTTTTGCTGCACCCATGAAATGCCATGTTTTGTAGAGTGCATACTTAGTGACTTCTAGGGGAAATATTTTAAGCCAATTATTTACTTCGTATTCTATTATTCCTTTCTTCTTACAAAACCTAATATTAAAATTTTTTAAACATTTTTAGGTACTGTTTTTAGTGTCCCAGATTTTGGCAAAGAAAACTCCTTACTGTGGAGCAGAACTCCTTACTGTATTACTGGATGCATTCATTATCCAATCTCAAGAAATAGAATGTTAATTTAATTCTGAATTTAAAATTAGTAAATAGATTGCTCTCTGACGATCTCGAAAGTATACATTTTCATGAAAACAAATATGGTAATGTGGAAAATAATTTCTCAGTATACAAAAGTAGCACGCTCTGTCTTCCTCCTTAGGGCTGGTCGCCATTTCGCTCAGCTTCGTTTGGCGCTTTGGTATTCAAACTCGGCCCACGAATCTAACGGTCCGGTAACTCTCTTCATTGTCGAATCGACTGCCAAAGTTGCCAGAAAACTTCCGTGAAAGAATCCGACCTATGGGCGGCATTCCTATGGACATCCATCCTATGAACCAACCTCTCTCCCCTCACCTCTGTTCCCTCCAAACCCGAACATCCGTCCGAAAAACTCCATTCGATTCCCCTCTATAATTTTATTCTACCCTCCCCACTCTCCTACCGAACCCACGGCGAAGATATACTTCGGCAACCGCATACCCATCTCTGACGATCAACCTTTTTGGCTCCGTACCTCCTCGTTAAGCCTCCCTGGTAGAGAGCGATAGCACCGTGCTTCAAATCATGCGCATCGCTATTTCAGATTATTCGATTCATCTCAGACGAAATTTCGGAGAGAATACGTACAACCACAGTATAATAAATCAACAAAATATGAGATGATTTCTTCAGCAAATAGGTCATGAAGGAAATAATTATTCCATTCGATTGAAACCGCGAAATTCGAAATAATTCGGGCTGTCAACGGACCAAAATGGCCTACAACTGCATGTGTATAAAACAGAAAATAATTCATCCTAACATCCGTATCGAAACGGATGATTTTAGGATATAATTGATGGATTTTGAAAAGATGTTAACGAGGAGTGAATAGGAGAGAGGTAATTCTTTTCTTAAGAAAAAGAACCTCTTTCCGATTTGGATTCGATTTATTTTCTTTCGAAAGTGTAATGATATTAAAATATTGAGACTTCTAGGGTTCATCTTCACCCATCGTATTATCCTCTAATCCTATCAGAAAAAAAACTTAGAAAGCTGCTATTCCAAAATTATGCACTGTAAGACACAAGATTTGAATTTTCAGACAAAACCCACCCGCATGATCTCATTTCAATAAGTCGTACTACAAGACGCATACCCCATAATCTTTCTTCAAACAAGCAAAGCAATAACTTAGGGTTACATACAACGTAGAACGTTAAATAACTCTAGAGCGGCAACTTTTTCAACTGCCCTAAATTATTCCTGATAGTGAATCGCTTGGAATGATTTTAGTCGGATAAATAAAGCCGCTTTGATCTCCAGCATCTATAGAAAGGATGATAACGCCACGGAGATAATACAAAAAATCAGTGAAAAAATCAGGATTAAGATAATCTATAACTTGTTTGTGTAAAATAAAAACTAACCGATGGCGCCAGCAATTAATCTCTTTTCATTACACTTTTGAAAAACTTCCGGAATGATTGATTTGGCCTACCCTGTAATCTCGTTTGGCTTGAATACACATCCGGACTCTCCTTTACAAAAACTGATCAGACTATGTTGGGTAGGATGACTCGGCACTACGAAGCTCTATCGCTTATGTGTTGTTCAGGGACACAGAGAAACCGATGTTAAGCCGAAAAGAGTAATACAATGGCGACTACTGTAAACACTATGGACTGTAATCACATAGGACAATATGTTACGAAATTGTCAATAAACATTCTTAGCACCTTCAACTATATTCCTTTGATTTTTGCGATGGTTTTAAAATTGATTATAGCAGGTCTTAGACGTGCATGTAATGCTCGTAATAACAACTTTAAACCGTAATAAATATTTTTATAAGGTTCCAGTCAATATTGTAGGAAAATAGAATCTATCAGTGGCAGCTGTAATACTGAATGCAAGAATGGAAAAATAAATATAGAGGAAAACGGCTTTCTCTCAGGTCCAACTGCAATGGATAAATTCATTCTTCTATGCTTAGAATTCCTTATACAAGCCGTGAAAAATAGAAAATTTTATTTTCAATATCTCTACTTAGGCCGTAAAAGAACAAGCGATGTATCGCGCCATTTTACAATGAAACGATTTAATTTGTTTCAAAAACTTTCCCTGTCAACGGTTTCGCTTAGTTATGTTTCGCGAATAAATGTGAACTTTAATGTACAGGATTTTGAAAAAGAGTAGTTTTCTAAATATCTTCAAGTAAAAATGAAAGACAATGTACTTTAGTTGCCGAAGAGAAGATTAAGCTGTATAAATTGTATAAGAAAAAGAATCATTCAGTCACGACAATTAAAATTCTCTGATCTTCATTCTTTATCACTTTTACTAAAATTATGATGCAGCGCTAATTATTCTCGTATTTATTATACTACAATAATAGAAGTCGGTCCTCTTGAAAGGTAAAGAAACTGGTAGAAATTCTGTATATCACTTCTTTAATTGGCGGTCTAAATATGCTATTCAGTAATGAAAATATTCGTCATAGATTTTTTTTTAAGTTTTCAAAGTTAGCGGTTTTATATAGCATAATAGATGGTTTTCTCGTACACTGGAGTTCTATCAGGCGGCCACTAAATTTTTACAGCTTAACCCCCAAAAACGGCTCACTTTTATGGCCTCCTTTTCTCCTGAGGTGAGGTATCAAGATCGTTCGATCGATCATTATAGCGAGTATCGCGAGTTCATAACGAAATATATCCATAACTACAATAACTTAATACAAAAGGCCTTTTTCATTCACAAAATAATGGCTTCTGGAATGTGTATTCACGATTATTTAAATTGAATTATTAAATCTCTAAGAACAGAAATTAACTTGGTATTATTTTTATTATCAAGTTTCATTTACGAATAAATAAGAAAAATCGACTAAAAATATTAAAATTGATCAACTTCTGCGCTTGAATTATTTTTAAATTAAAAATTAAAATTAAATTATATAAAATTAAAGTCTTAGAAAACATTTATAATACGTCGAAAATCACGTGATGTTTAAATTCTATCTTACTAAGAAGCTTAAGTGTAAAATTGAAATCTAACTTACGGCATTCCCTTCTTCAAAAATTTATATTAAAGGTATAGATGTATACATATGGATTTAAGTCTTTTTTGCGACTTTTCTGTACGAATTAAAGATTTCACAATTTCAAAATAACCTAGTCTAACTGCATTGGTTTAATTTACGCATTGTTATAGATTTTGCTGTGCGTGATGATCCAAAATTAAATATCTACTCTGCTACGATTCAAAGCAACTTTGGTGCATTTTTGACACCTGAGATTCGGTGCCATGATTATGCCAATGTTATCCGCCACCCTCGCCAAGCGTCTCCTTTGAACACCAATAAAAAATTGTACAAAGCATTTCGTCCTGCAGGGTCCCTTATTAGAACTCGAAGAAAAATAGAATTTTCATAATAAAGAAAATTTCTTGGATAAATAGTCTAGTCGAACGGCGCATTTATTCATTAAGTTCTTCTCTTTGTCCGGTGACTTTACCTCCCTTACGTCCGAAGGCAGCACTAAGTAAAACTCGACCATCAAAAGCAAGTCCTTTCCCTCATTTTTTCCCGAACCGACCGTGTTTCTCGTGATCGGAAAATCCCGCCTGGACTGAAAACGTACGGAACAGCGCGGGAACACCGCATCGCAACGAAAAAAAAAACTTCTCTTCCGCTCCCGTGGGACCGTCCCAGGAACGAATTCCCCCACACCACCACCACGAAACCCCTTATAACACCCCACGCATCCAAACCCGCAAACCCCATCCCCAAACCTGTACCATCTTTGAAGACCAAGAGACTCCCACCCCCATCCCACTTTTTTCCGAACGATTATCTCCTTTCCTTAGGAGAAGCCAGCGACTCCCAAAATCGCCCCAGGGTTAAACATCGAGACCAGGAGGGGTGAGAAGAAGGGAGGCTGGGAAGCAGAGCAAAAGAGGGGTACAAAGCCCTGGAGGTGGGCGCCCTACAATTTCTCCGTCACCGCCATCGGGGCCGGCGCTGTGGCCCTCGGAGGCCACAATTACGGCCCCTGACGAGCCTCGGGACGATTCCTCCACCCTCCCCTTCAACGTCGCCCCAGGGCAAAATAAGCAGCGGTGGCGCTCGGAGTGGCTCTTGAAGTTTTTGCTTTCTTGAACGCGACGGCGGCAGAACCAGAACTGCCCCTTCCCCATCTCACCCCCTCTCTGCCATGCCGACTGCTTTACACGCCTCATCTTCGGCAGACAGAGCCCGATTTGGTTTTTCTAACACTTGTATAAACCACTCCCACTTCGAGTTCTTTCCTTATTTCCTCTCCTACCCCAACCCCCTCACGCTCTACTCCCTCACAAACAAACCCTCACATCCTTCTTTCATCTGTTTTCAGTTCTCGCGTCTTTCCTTTCTATATAAAAGTATCAACAAAGCAATTGGGAACTGACCCTTATTCACAATTCACGTACAGCTAAGCGAAACGTTGAGTGCCGCCGCGTGCGTAAAATAGTTCATGCTTTAATCGAAAAGCAAAAAGCGAAAATTTTGCACTCTGTATCTAAACATTGGAAACATTTCAAAGCGGAAATTCTACAAGGCAGTTGTGTAATCAAAAAGGAAAAGGGTTTAGGAGACTTAGCACGATAAGGCGTGCACCTAGGAAAATTCCCAGGGAGAAACGGACATGAAAAAAGTCTGACGGGACCGGGACTCTAACCCGGATCAACCAATTGGAAGTCGATAATGGGAGACCGGGGTTCGAGTCCCAGTCCCGTTAGACTTTTTTCATGTCCGCTTCTCCTAGTGAATTGTGTAATCAAATCAGAAAACGTAAATAAAGTGTATTTCTGGTATTCCAAATATTAATCCGAACCAAACGATCAACATAAATCGCTTCTATCTAATATTTATCAACACAGATGACAACTTTGAAATTTAAATCGAATAAGTAATAAGAGAATATTGAATTATGCTGGCAAAATATACTCTAGAAATTCATCACGAATGAAAAATAACGAACAAGAAAATGAAGATCTTAGCAGGATAAAAACTTTAATTGGAAACTGAGCCAATAAATATTAAATTCATTTTGTCAGCTTTGTAGCCCAAATTAATGTAAAACGTGAAGCAGGAGAATATCTATAAACTTGCCAAGGATGAAACCTTTTTACACGATTATCTCGCATAAAAATCTTACAGTAACAGTATCTTAGAATACCTTAATTCCTCGCAGTTTGCAATTAAAATGCAATTTTATCAGGAAAAAATATTAGCTGTAGATAAATGGTAAAAAAATCAACTATTAGTTTTTAGATTTAGTCTATCGTTGTGTCATCAAGTTGTGGCAATCTCTTCAATCGCTCCTCCTCTGGATCCGCCATTGACTTGACGTTAACACTGATACCGTAGAAATTTTCCATTGATGTGGGGGCGAATCTTAACATCAGAGAAAGCGATTATCAATGGTTCAACTTTCATTCAATTCAATTGGTGGGATAAATTTGATTTTTGAAAGATAAGCAGTTTATAATACATATAAGTTTAATATAAATACTTCAATAAAAACGATTTTCAAACATGGAGTTTCTTCAGTTTCAACAACATTACACTTTTCGACGACTAAACGAAACTATGTCCTATTCCACCCACAGAGGGTGTATGAAAAAAATCGAATTTATATTAATGAATTTCGCGTATTTCTTGTTCCTAAGTTTAACTTTTCGATAGCGGAAAGAAAATTCAGTTTCATCTCACTCAAGATCCCCAATGAGAAACTCCAACCCAAAAAAATTAAAATATGATTAATTATTTGTACATACATACATAATCATTTCAACATAGAATCTTCCTGGAAAAGGAACAATGATTTCAGAGCGATGAGTAAGCAATAATACTTTATTCATAACGGAAATTCCAAAGTATGTTAATGAAGCTGCCTCAAACTTTCTCCCTTTAAAATACAAAGGATGATAAAAAGGAAGAGCGCCACGTAAAGGAATCAGTTTCTGTCAAAGCTGCGCTGCATGTTAAGGATTGCATAAAATTAAATGTAAATTGTGCTCTGATTTGTCAAGCGGAAGGCTCTCCGGAGTAAATTATCCAGATAATTTCATGTTACCAATTTAGCTCTGACATTACAATGATATAGTGCAATTTTAACAGAAAATTATAATATCTAATTCTTTGCTTATTTCTTGATTTTTACAGATATCATCGACAACAGGTGAAAAGAGTAAACCAGATGATTCAACTCCTTGGGTACTCTGAACGCAATGTTTCGTTAACCAAATGGAAACTGCTGCCTAAACATATGCAAGTAGCAATGCGGACACATGGAAGGAAGGCGTCCCAGGTCCCAGCTACAATTATATACCGTTTTCGTACATCTGGTATGAATAAAGATGAAGTTTACACTTTCGAAGGATCAAAACGGGACCGACCGTAATTATATGTGTATGAGTATATTGTGTCCGGAGAAGTTTCCTTTGGTCTGTCCGTATGCAGCCATGATTAATTCAAAAGTTTTCTCAGGAGGAAGGGCCCTGAATCGTATTAGGAAGCCATCTTTGTTTTCTTCGCACTCTCTCAGTCGCCCAGTTTCCTTGGAAACTCCCCCACTTTCACAGCCACGGTACAGTATTAACATCTGAGAAGAGACGGTTAAGATGCTGCCAAATCATGAACTGATATATATTAGAAATCTCAAATTTATTAAAGCCTCCTCTATTTCACTAATTTCATTCGGAATCGTTTGCTGGAATCCAGACGAAGAATATATCAAACCAATGATTTCCTGGTGCTTGTGATGACCTCCGGCTATTCATTCGAATGAATTCGAGTTTTTGTCCTCTCGCAATAATTTACATCACAACGAGGTGATCGAATAAACCTCTGCAAAAAAGCTTACCCGAGCATTGAACCCGCATGAGTAAAGACTAACGAATACATACTGAAACTTGACTGATTCTCACTCGTGACTTTATTCAAATGTAGCGCTTATCCAACGCCATGACCAATTTAAGTTCTAGAAAGTACAACCCAACCAGTACTATGTCTTTCGGAATTTTATTAATATCGTGAATTTGAGATCAGAATGTTTTATCCATTTACCGAATAATTTAAATGAATCACTTTTCCAACATTTCTTTCTTAAATAAAATACAAAGGGTATCTATCATAGCCCTTTTGTAACAAAAAATTCTGTTTTTGAACTGTTTTCAATACTCAATGATTTTAATCACTTGAACTTTTCCTCTATGATTTAATCATATAAGTCAGGGGTGACAAACCTTTCTTAGTTCATGAATCTATTATTTTATCTTAGACTTGCCATACAAACCAAAATAATGCGCCAAAAACTATATTAACGATCTATAATAAAAACACTCCCTAGAGTTCAGTGGAAGATTACCTTATATGTATAATTACAAGTATTTCAACGTTCACATGTAAATTGTGTAATCAATCATTTTTCTTCTCTGAATTCAATTCACCACTTATGAGCATGTAATGTGCCACTTTTTGCGAATGTGTCATAGGTCGGCCATCCCTAATTGACATCATATTAACGCTGTTTCTCAAAGAATCGTTTCTTTATCCATTCTTTCCTCGCATAGATTTGTTTTCAAACCTAAAAATTCAAAATCCTTTCTTTTCTCAAATCAAAGAAATATCTCCACATCTGTTTACAACTGTCACGCCACCGCACCTTCATTTCGAGTAACGTTTTCACCGCAACTTCAAGAATCGACGTTAGGGAACAAAACGACACCTAACGTCCGCATACATGGCGCCACATCGGAGGACCTGTGCCGGCACCAAAAATAAAAGATATCAAATCACGATTTATTACGAGTATAAAAAATACGGAGAGGGATACGTATTGAGAAGAGAGAAAAACAGCTCCGCCATCCGGTTCCTCGTAACCAAAACGGCGAGAGGAGGAGAGAGAGAGAGAAAAAGAGAGAGCGCAAAACGCATTTTGACAGCCCTAAATCAGCCCTCTTCTCCCGTCCCTCTTTCCCGTACCTTTTTTAATAACCCCCTCTTAAAAATCCCTCCCTCTTCCCCTATTTAATTCCATTCACTGCGCACTGTGGCGCCGCTTCTCGCCGGCCTGTGCTGTCATCGTCTGCCGCCCGGTTGCCCAGTCTCCTTCCCATACCTTCGACGGGCCTTTGACGTGGAGCGCAGTTTTCAAGGGGCGGGGAATGCAGTCACGCACGCGGCTCTCAAGTCCCTCGGGATGGAAGATCCCCGCGGGAGAAATCCGGGATGGCCTTCTCCGTCGATCCTGAGAAGGATCTTTCGTGAGAGATGTGCGGCAGGGAATGACGTGCCCCTAGGGCCCAAGGGAAAATTATTCGCGCCTCCTACACGTGAGATGTCCCTTACGAGTAAACAAATAAAGTTCCTCCCCCATCTACTCTCTCGTCAACTATGTTTAGAGGATCCATTTCAAACAAGGAGAATGAGGTATCAAGCATGAAATGCAAAAATAACATCGTAAAAAATCACCTTTTTGCGTTTATTTAATTTAAGTAATCTTTTTTGCATTTGCCTACACAAAAATGGTACAATTAATTATTGGTTTACCGGATACTAGCTATCGTAAACAAAGAAAAGAAGTCGATCAAAGCAAGTACAGCTACACTGAATGGCGTAGTAAGGAATCGTGGAAATCGCATGAGGAGAAAGTGTACAAACCTCTAAAGAAAATTTCAAGATTTATGATTCGTATTGAAGGAAATACCAGAAAAAAGGCATAAGATAGAAAGAGTTGACTTATAAGATGATACCTATCAATCACGCTACACTAATTCCGTCTTCGTCATTTCTGAATAGGCAATGATAACTGTTAAATTTATTGCAAAATTTTTACGACATACATTGAATTAATGATTAAAATTAGCTTGATATTATTAACATCAATGTGCTACAAGGTTCTCGGAAGCTTCAATGGGTATCAATTTTATTACTGAATATAAAAATAAATACAATTAAAATAAAATTATTTTATTTATTTTCAAATGGAATATTAATCGATTCTACTATGTATTTCGAAATTCTTAAGAGAAAAAGAAACCATTTATTGTGCTTTGGTTAAAATTATTGCAGTATTCTCATTAGCATTATGAATTCAAAATTTTTAATTATATTAGTCCAGAAAGTGAAAAAGAAAGATACAACAGAAATTTATGAAATCAATTGCCAGGAACCATATGAAAGATCCATAGAGCAAAATCATTACAGTATTGCATACGCAGAGTATACAACCTGTATACGGATATACTTTAGACGGATTATCGAGTTAATCTCCAGCGTTCTGGAAATTTTCAAATGGACTCTATCGATTTTCCTACATGTTTTTCTCTAGAACTTCTTTGTCTAGCAGCTAACACCTCAACCACATCAGTCATCTTCCTTTTTTCCTCGTTTACCACTGCATTCTTTACAACTTTCTCAACTGAGATCATTCACCCGATTCGCATCGGTTCCAAAGAACGGGTCGTCCTAATTGTAGAAACTGTAAAACCGGTTATTACAGAATATATCCACCGCTATAGCGATCGGTTTTTCTTTCCCTTATTTTGAAAAATCAGACACCCTGTTCATGCATTGCTAATATTTACATCTGCCCTATTACATAACGAACATCTAAAAAATATTTACATTATATATCAATCGAAGATGACTATATAAATACTAAAACTGAGGAAGAATTAAAAACCAGTTTAAAAATTCCTACCAAAAAGAGAAAATTGTCTTATCCTTATAAATCGAAAAATTTTATAAACCGAATGATGAACTTTTCACTACTAGAAAAACTAATGTTTTCAGCTGATACGCCTATTACTGGGTTTAGCACTGCTTAGATGAATTAAAGTCGGACGTTCATTAAGCTAACTCACTACAAATACAAGTCCTGGCAAATTTTACGGACATCAACAGTGGCGTTAATACGAGTATTTACCGGCTCTTACCGCAGAAATCCATTACCGGAAGTACCTGAAATGGTTCTTTTATTCCTTGAAAAGCCTTATTTTATAGGAATTATTCTTCCTCAATATCTCCAAATACTCACACAAGACATCTCCTTACTCTATCCTGTGCAAAATCTTCGGTCGCTGCTTCAATATTTGTTTCTTATTTTTCAGTGCATGCGTGCGTACTCCTAACCCATTAGCTGACCTCCATCTGTGACGAGTGCTGCCACCTGAGGGAGGAGGATACGAGTACGTTTTGTGATATGGCGTGAGGACCGCGAGAAAACACTGAAAAGATAGGCGACACGCCTTTTTGCGTGCATCCGCCAATGCATGAGGTAGAGAAAGAGTTGGGAGAGAGGATAAGAGATCGCACGCAAATATCTCGGAGGATTCATGTGTGCAACGACATCCACTTTATGTGTTTGCGTACTCGCGGATCGCGTTTCAAATGTTTGGCGTGACTGCCATATGGGATCATGACCAATTTGAAGGCTTAATTCACGCAGAAATACACCAGACCAACATGAGAGAGGGAACTGCGAACGGACGCTATAATTACGGATAAGAGTGACATTCCTGTTAATTGCGCCGCTACCTCATGGCTAATGAAGTAATTTCAAGTCTGAAGGGATTTTTGAAAATACAAAAATACAAACCCACACTCATGATGACATGACTGTTCGTTATCCTTCGTGTATGTTGTAACCTAAACTCACAAATAACTCTAATTTTATTCCTTTCTAAATTATTGAAAGCGGCCAAATCAGAATAATGTTAAAATCATTGTTGAAATAATGTTAAAACCCAACAGCAGCGCATCTAGAAAAAGCGCTTTTCACTCACTCCTTAGAAAATAAAGTGGTACAAAAGACGCAAAATGAAGTCACTTTAATCCCTAAGGAAATTACGACTCACGATTTAATTTGCGTTAACTTTACTTCAGAATGGACAGATAGGTTTCAAAGCAATATTTCACCTTTGACAGCTCTGGAACAACCGTTTCGTTCTCCTGAATATGTTTTACCATTTATCTCTTTCTTCGAAAATTTAGTAGTCCAAGCGGGAGATATCTGTCCGCTGATTAAATACGTCTGTAACTACCAGCATTCTTGCTATCTGCTTTGTAATATCGTAACGCTACATTCTCCTTTACTAAACGGAAGATATAAAAAGCGTAGACATCACTCCTACGGCACTACTAGTAGTAGTTTTGCTGCCCAAACAAACCACGTCTCTTATCTAAATTTAATTTTCCTGGCGGAAGCGATTGTTTCTCTCAAGAGCTGGTAATCACTATCAAGTTTTCCTATTTCTCGTAAAGTAGGATTCGTTTACGTTTAACCATAACCAAAATATACGATAAGATATCACGTTACTCTGCATTTGTTTAGATGACCACGGTCTACAAATATTGGTAACTTTGAATGGGAATGCACTCAATATTGAAAATACAATTCAGCATTTTGAAACAATGCGCCAATTGCTTCATAGAAGCGAGATGAACTTCCTTCAATAAATTCAGTATGCACAATAAATAGGATTTTTATTATGCATTAAGGTAACCATTTAAGGTAAGAGTAAAAATTTTTAATCAAACAAAATTACCAAGACCTTTAAAGCTTAAATTAATATTATTTGAATATGTGTCGTAACGACCAAGCCACATCTAAAAATTATACAATATGTATGACTTCTTATTCACTAATGAGTTCGCCCATTCAGTTACAAGAAAAAGATGTCCGAAATTGATTCCAAAGCATTTAAGTATAATTTTAGCGCATTTTAGTCACTTTCTAAAAATGTGAACGATTTATACGCCTAATCAATAAAAGTCACCTTACGTATGCGTAAGAAATAAAGTGCTCACAATGAGCGAAGCAAATTAAACTTAATCTTCTTCGTAAGCTAATGACTAAATTGTCGTAAGAGTTAGATAACTTCTTCCGTTAAGGACTCTCTCGTTAATATCTTATTATCATAATTGATATCAGCTGTTTAAGCAAAAGGCCTTCACAGAATTAATCAATTAAATTACATGTTCAATTATATAACACGCGTAATTTGATAGAAACCAGGGATCATTAAGAACATAATGCGATTCAATTTCAAGTTTTCTTGATATTCCCATCATAAAGTACGTTTGCGCGCAGGAAATATAAGAACCTGAACGTGGGAAATAAAAGGGCTTCGTTCTAATTTATGGAACGTGATGAGGATTTCACGGAGGGGTTCTCTCATATCCAAGTTACCATGGCAATGCTATTGACAAAGGGAAAATTTACATTCTAGGAAGAATAAAAAAATTAAGAACTTTATTGATAAGTCACACTATAATATAGAGTTCGACTTTAATCACTACATGAGATATATTTTCTGTCAATGTTTGAGAATTTACGAAGGAAATGAGATTCTTTATACGTAACTGATGAATCCGATAAACACAGTAGGTAAGTCACTTTTACCCCTTACACTAATAAGTCTTTGAAAATTTAAAGAAATAAACCAAATGATGCTTAACAACTTTAAAAAACAGACAACCTAAAGGCTAGTACGCACTGAGATTCTTTGTTTTAATTATATTAGTCCAGAAAGTGAAAAAGAAAGATACAACAGAAATTTATGAAATCAATTGCCAGGAACCATATGAAAGATCCATAGAGCAAAATCATTACAGTATTGCATACGCAGAGTATACAACCTGTATACGGATATACTTTAGACGGATTATCGAGTTAATCTCCAGCGTTCTGGAAATTTTCAAATGGACTCTATCGATTTTCCTACATGTTTTTCTCTAGAACTTCTTTGTCTAGCAGCTAACACCTCAACCACATCAGTCATCTTCCTTTTTTCCTCGTTTACCACTGCATTCTTTACAACTTTCTCAACTGAGATCATTCACCCGATTCGCATCGGTTCCAAAGAACGGGTCGTCCTAATTGTAGAAACTGTAAAACCGGTTATTACAGAATATATCCACCGCTATAGCGATCGGTTTTTCTTTCCCTTATTTTGAAAAATCAGACACCCTGTTCATGCATTGCTAATATTTACATCTGCCCTATTACATAACGAACATCTAAAAAATATATAAATACTAAAACTGAGGAAGAATTAAAAACCAGTTTAAAAATTCCTACCAAAAAGAGAAAATTGTCTTATCCTTATAAATCGAAAAATTTTATAAACCGAATGATGAACTTTTCACTACTAGAAAAACTAATGTTTTCAGCTGATACGCCTATTACTGGGTTTAGCACTGCTTAGATGAATTAAAGTCGGACGTTCATTAAGCTAACTCACTACAAATACAAGTCCTGGCAAATTTTACGGACATCAACAGTGGCGTTAATACGAGTATTTACCGGCTCTTACCGCAGAAATCCATTACCGGAAGTACCTGAAATGGTTCTTTTATTCCTTGAAAAGCCTTATTTTATAGGAATTATTCTTCCTCAATATCTCCAAATACTCACACAAGACATCTCCTTACTCTATCCTGTGCAAAATCTTCGGTCGCTGCTTCAATATTTGTTTCTTATTTTTCAGTGCATGCGTGCGTACTCCTAACCCATTAGCTGACCTCCATCTGTGACGAGTGCTGACACCTGAGGGAGGAGGATACGAGTACGNCTATATTTTTTATAATTTATTTGCGTTGTAAGTTGGTTTTTTGCCTTTATGTGTTTTATATTAAAAATTCAGAGGTTAGGTGTAAGAGAGGCCTATTAGCCTAACCTCGCCAAAAGGGTTAAATAAATAAATAACATTGATCGACAATTTCTAGCAATGGAGTCTTATGGCTCAAGTACCTCATACGACTCACTTTCTTTAATATAACAGAAGTAATAGATTCTTAAGGCTGAGATACTTCAATCTTGTACTTATGGATGAGCCTATAAAAGACATTTGCATATAGGAATATCCTTGAAAATATTTATCCTACGACGCATTGAGCAATTGTTTCAATAAATAAGACGCAACTTTCATAACCGTAACTCTAGTAACAAACATTTAAAATACGAAATAATGCATAAAAGTTGCGATTGTGTAGCATAATGACGATGGATATGGTAAGCAGGGTAAGCAGATTCTAAACAAAGGATAATTGAAGGAACCAAAAGCTGGCGGCGATGTTTTCAAGGTTTACGTTTCAGTCGGTAGGTGATGCTAAAAGTTCCTTGGATTAGCCACGCACGCTTTCATATGTGCCCGACAGAGGCATCTGTTGTCGAAGGATGGCATAAGGGGCAGGAGGTATTAGTAGGTTAGCGCGGGAAATTCAGAATTTAAAAATAGTTAGAAGTTAAACCCAGAGTATCGCCACGGTAAATCCTTCTACATGCATTTCTACAAATCTTTATACATACATTGAAATCCTCATCTGCTTAAGAATTTCCTAGTAAAAAAAAAACAAAAAAAGTTGAGTTAGAAGGCAACTTTTGCGCAGAAGTTGGACGTGTTTATCCGAACACAGAAGCTACTAAGGACTTTCTACACCTTTTCCGAAAATGATTGAGAATATTAAACAAGCATATTATCCACTCTAAGAAATAATTAAGAGGAGAAAACGAATTACTTATTTATCACTGCTCTCTCTTCCAAAACAAGATATTCTTAAAAGCTGTTTAGCGGACCCTACATGATCAGTAATATTGTCATTTCTGGTAATGACATTACCGATACACCGAAAGAGGCACTTAAAAGTTTCTTCTTCGACAAATCTCCTCATCAACGTATTAAAAAGTTGTTCTAATTCTTCCAACTACAATTTCTCTCAGATAAACCTCATCTTTAGAGTAGAAAATTGTTTTCTTTTTAGAGTGAATAAAAATTACTCAATGACTTCACTCAATTTCGGCAATTCTTTTCTCCAAAACATACAGAGTATATGTACAAGAAAATGTTGATGACAACTGCCAAATATTCACACAAAATTACTGGAAATCGTAAGGAAATGAAAATACGCTAAGATATAGTATCGAATACATCAGCTCTCTAAAAGTATTCATACTGCAGCCACATTCTTGAGAATGTTCAAGTGAACGATATTGCACTCAAAAATGCATCCGTGCGATGTGATTACATCGAATGCAATGAGTTCATCGCATATTATCGGTTGCATAGCATTCTAAAGTTGTAAATATGAAGCTATATTTCGCATGGAAAAAATCGGCAAAAAAGCCTTTTGGAAAATAGAACAGAGTTAAAATATGTTGATCAAGATATTCATACTTCAATCTAGAGAAAGTGGCCGCAACGGCTCCGCTTTACGAATTGAGTAATGGCGCAGTGATGATGTGCGCACCCTACAATGTCAGTATAAATGATAGTAGTCCCCTACACCCGTCAGTATTGATGCCCCGAAATAAAAATATCCCGATTCGCACCAGTATCATTCGTCAATACTTTCTGGGAGGCCTCACACGATCATATGTAATGTCATTCTGATAAGGTTATGACATTATTACTATTATTGTAGGGTACGGTTTTCAATCAATGGAGAGATGAATTTACTTTCACTGATGCTATACTTAATGGGTGTTTCATTATCGTCACCTTGTATTTGTTTACAATGAGTGTTCATTATGTCGTGGCTTAATCATGATAATAAACCATATCCAGAACATGCAGTAAATAACAAGCACAAATATTTCTTAAGCGTATATTTAAAACCTTAATTGTCTCAATAGTTCTGACTTCATCAAATATATCTTTTTCTAAATTCTATCATATTAGAAAGGCTTCATTGATCAAAAAATTTCATGAAAAGAGTAATTGCGAGAGATTCAGCAATGGAATCTCTGCACTCTACGCTAAAACATGTTCTCGGTGGAATAGTGTGCTGCTATCATACTTAACCTTTTTATGTTAATTTAATTTGATTTTCGAAATAATGTTTTATCCCTATTACTTTCATTCATTAGAAAAAAAACACACCGTCATGAATCTATTCAATCACTACCAATTCCCTCCTAATAATATATAATTACTTTTACATCTACTACCTAAATACTGTGCAAGCCGCCTTTCGGCGTATGGCAGGGGGTCTCTATAAGTTCAGACGTTACTGTTGATTTCGTAAGACTAAATACCCGTTTACAAGATGTAATGTATCTCCTTCTGTGTAATATTGTCTAAAATTCTTTGACAGCTTAGGTCATGTGGCCCCACTTCGAATCGAACCCAGAACTGCTTTCAACAAAGGTAGACGCGTAACATCCCACTTGGCTATCCAGGAGCACCATCGTCCGTTGACTATCACCATCATCATGCTAGGTTATTGAACTTTCAATAGATTATCTGTCTAATTAAATAAAGTGAAAGAAAAACTTCGAATTAATCAAATACTTCCGAGTGATATTAAACAGATAAATATAGGTATCGTCCGTCAACAATTCGCTGATTACATATGCGAATCCTCGTCCGATTTTGTACTATTGATCCAACTGTATTGGTTATGAAACCGCTCTTTAATGGCGAATTAGTTTTAAAAGTTGATATCAGGATACAGAAATAATACATTCAAGTAATAATTGATAAGAAGATGGTAAAAAAGGTAAGAATCTTCAGGCATTACAACAATAACGATAAAAGTCGCAATTTTAGGTAATGAGGTATCAAAATAAGAATCTTTAACAGTAGTTCCTTTCACCGAAAGTGGCAATCTCTCTCTCTCCATCAAGTCATGGAAAAATGTATTGTTTTTTCACAGAATTTAGTAAAAAGTTATTCCAACATATTGCCTTCTCCTTCGTCAGTATCCAATGATTGATGGTTTTCATTAATAATTTTTTTTATTGCTCCATCTTATCGTATCTTAAAATATTCCGGGGAAGTATACTAAATTATACAGTTATTCCTTAGAATTGTTCAAATTCTTAAATTTCTTAATAAATCAATAATTATTCCAATTTTCCCCTCTCTAATATACATTTTTAATTAAACATCGAATAATAAGTCAAGTGCTATTCTTCGCTCCTGAATTACATTCTTATAGTGACACTGTCATCGGTTTTTTATCAGTATACTCTAAAAGGAATGAAATATGTAATGGAGAAAGTTATTGCTTCGATTTGAAACCTCTACTTATATTATAAAAAAATAAATATAAGTAATGGAGCATTTATCTGTACAAAACCTAAGCCAAACTAGGGATGGAAAGAAGTGGTATACAAATTTTGGCTAGTTTAAAATCACAATTATTTAAAATCAAATGAAATTCGCATGTTGTTAATTAGTGTAAATGAATTATCCTAAGTTATAATGATAAAATCTTTAATATTTATCTTCAAAATAACGTAAGACCGGAAGTATTCTGGTAACAAAAATGTGAGGTCAGTTGTAAAATGACTATTCCATAAATATCTCATAAAATAAATATAAATTTTTATAACTGATTAAATAGATGGAAAGAATTCAATGTAAATATTAATTTCTAAACATATTCAGACGATGGCATATGAACTATTTAAACCTTTTAAATCCCCGCTTATCATTCATCTAGATAACGCAATACAGTTAAGGGGTCGATAATTACTTCTATCGTTTGACATTTACCCTCTAACACTACGCGATCATTAAAGATATCTTGTTTGGAAATTAAATTTGTCATTTATTCAGTCTTTCGTAATAAGATGAGGCGCCTCTGGTTAATATATTACACTATCGATTGATATTCCTTCCTTTCATAATATTTTAAACCTTCGTATTTATAAAAGTATTTATCAACTGATCTGCATAATTATTCTTAGAGATCTGATGCTATCAATTGCCTGATGGCTCGATTGAATTTTCATCGATTCAAGGAGATAATATTCAGCCAAGCATGAAAATATGATTTAGTCCTTTCTGAAATAAAAAATATCATAAAAAGTTCACCATTTACAACGCCTATAATGTTGGACACCTACGCATAAAATCGTCAATAAAATGCATACTTAATGCCCATTGGTTACATGTATCCCTAAACCTAAGATACCAAGGTTATGATAATTCCACATTTTTTGTAAAGCTAATGGTGACCGAGAAGTGCGTATTTCCTTTCACGGTGAACGGAATAGTAATGAGCATATTTATAAAACATAAAACGTCCAACTATCTGCATGCAGCTAATTAACAAATTCCGATACCTTCCATAGCTAATTCTATCTTGAAACATCCATTCAATTTTCTCTTTGAACTTGATAATTGAAGTGTAAAACAGAACAATTTGGTTTGAAACCTTCGTTAGAAGAAAAACACTAGTCACACTTTAATCATAATTGTAATAAAACAATCTACCGATAGAACTTATTCCGATTAATTATTAATGTTTAAAAAAAATAGTTAAGCACCTATAATGCCTCCGGATAGCCAAGTGGGTAGCCGATTCATCTTTGATGAAAACGGCCCCAAATTTGATTCTCTGGCCCTCATGTGCGAAATGTCCTCAGCCGCGCCCTACCAATATGCCGTCCGGGTGCGAACATAACTTGACGCCCCTCAAAATTAAATACCAAAACCATACATTTCCTTATTTCAGTTAAAAATTATTCTGTAAGACTTGGAAAAATCCAAATATTAATTATGCATATTCCTTATGTTGATATAGACGTAGTAAATGGTCATTATGAGTTAATAGTTCACATTACTTTTGAGCATCATTAATCTTAGCAGCAACAGTCTCCAGAAGTGTCAATAAAACACGTAAAGCTATTTGAGAATTAGAAAAGAGTCTGATCAAATCTCTCGTGGGGATATATTCCAAAACCTGAAGATTTTTTATTCTTCGCACCAGAAAATCTTTTATTGGATCCAATTCCTCGATTAAATCCACCGCACAAATATTCCTTTCTCGTCTTGAATTATCCGTAACTCTTTCCTCAAAACGTTAGCCAATCTTAAATTTCACATTATAAACTTTCCTAGATAAGTCTTCTCTATCATACAGAAAACAGCGAATAATGTTGTTGTAATAACATTAATGTTTGGCTACGCTTCTGTTGCCGTCCTTTAGATTCCGCCGCCCGGGTGCGTTGCACCCGTCGGTTGGCGCGGCTCTGACCTCAACTATTGAAGTAATTTTAACAATACCAACACTACTCGCGGAATACACCATTTGCGTTCAGCGAAGAGTATATGGGAGCCCAGTGCAAGCAAAGGTTTGGAAACTTACACGGTAGAAGCTATCACTACGACAAAAATGGCACCATTTCGTCCATCATTGTAGTCTAGATAGTAACCATTGATATCAGTAGCTTCCGCAATGGAGTACTGAGGAGAAATCGCTCCCCTGAAAGCAGTCGACACGATAGGTCAAAAAATAACCCACAACCGCGAAGAAGTGGGTGGATGCGGCTGCGAGGGCCGCGAAGGAGGAGCGGAATAGATATGTAAATAGATAAAAAGTCATGCATAATGGGCGGACGATGTCGTGGCACTACGCGAATGGAACGGGGAACGAGTGGAGTGGGGCAGATGTGGTGTGCGAATGGTAAAATGGGATGAGGAGCTGAAGAAGGGCCCAGGGAGGGCATAAGGGGGGTGGGTGGAACACCCTCAAGGGCGCCAGTGAGGAACTCAGGCGGTCTGAAAGGAAGTGGGCGGGATGGGAAATGAAATATGTCGGGACAGTGAGGGACTGGTTACCAACGCTCGGGGGCGGAGAGGAGTAAGGGAAGAGAAGAAGAGAAGGATGGGAAAATCAGAGAAGAGAAAGAAAGCGGTAAGACGGAAAGATAAAGAGGAGGAATAGAAACATGAGAGAATGGGAAGATAACTCGGGAGATTAGGCAGCGAAACGCAGTGGGAGATGTTAGAGCAATAGGCAGATAAGATGTCGGGAGACTCGGAAAAAAAGCGCTTGCCTGATTGATTATTTATAGTTTGTAAATCTGCGCACTTTTTTCCCGGTGAGGGTCTCCCCGCATATGCAAAGTATCGGGAGAGGGATCGATTTGGAAATGAGTCCACTGAGCTGCCGTTGGAAGGAGATGCGATCCACGCTATCTGGCAGACCACCCGGCATCGGCGCACGGAAGGATTATGAAAAGAATGAAAGAAATGCAACTCGCATAGCGAGGGTGCGTAAGAGAGAAGTTCACTCCACACGCCATTAAATTAATGAACAGCAAGTTCTTCCGCCTTAGGCGTAAGGTAAAAATACGTATGAGGTCTCTAGTCCGACATTTGAAGAACAGAAATGAAGGAGAGGAAAGTGAATTTAGAATGGGCAAATTTTCCGTTTTCCATTCCGCAGATACTTGAACAAGTCCATTGCAACAAATCGTACCCATTCTAACCGCATTACAATCTTCATGAAATAATTTAATATTAATATCTTTAGGTAGCTGAAAATTCACTCTTCATTCATTAAGAATATGGAATTTATCATTCACAAGAATTCCTTTCGGAGAAAATTTTGAATTACAAGTTTTTAGAAGATATAAAAGTTTGGAGCAATTTAGAAAATACTAATTTTTGCTTCCAAGATTATATTATCTAGAATTTAATTAAATGTATACCGAAAGCGTGGTCCAGAGTTCATCGGCAAGAAAAAGAAGACATATATATACGAGTATATGTAAAATTATTTTGTTGGTTCTCGACTAATAAGGTCATTTTCTACGTAATGGTGCACCCGGGAATGTAACTCTCTACTCGAAGAAACGTTTCACCTAGTCAGCTTCAAAATATTCTATAAGGAGCTACAGTGGTTGGCACCATGAATTCACAATTAAAAGAACATATAATCGCAGTGAGGAAACCTAAGGGGCAAATACATATGGAGAGAAATAACATATTATTACGACGAAATGTAATTGTAATCATTTCGCCGTTTCATAGATAAATATAAACAAGATAAACACCGTCTTATTTACTTCTCTCTATAATGGAATACCACCAAGTATGACCGAAACCATCGACGCCGTTTTAAAGATATATTTAATTCATTTATTTCATCAAAAACTGAAACCGTTAAAGCAAATCCCAAATTCACCTACGATAAATTACATAATTTAAAGCATACGTATATCCGATATTTAGCGAAAGTATTAAACAAAAACGAAAACAATTTGCGATAGAAAAATAATTAAAAGTCTCTAATTTAACTAGTTTTAACATTACAACAAAATAAATTCTATCTACTCTGGCTGAACCTCGTGGAAAGACATTCTGAAGGAATAAGATTAACTTGGTGATATCCACAGGTCCTGTTCATGGCTTAAACCAGTCGTCTAATAAATATTCTTGTGGATATCACCAAGTTATCCTTATTCCTTCATTGCAACAGAAGTCTTCAAAAATCAAAACTTGTACCTCATTCCACAGATTCGTAAAAACGAGTGTAATTGGATACAATTGTAATTTTTTGTAGTCTTGTATTAATAGAAAATACTAGGACCGTCAAGTAGTAGTAGTATTGTTAAAAGTGCTTCGACAGCTTAGGTCATTTCGCACGTGGGCCCCCACCGGGAATCGAACCAGGGACCGCTTTCAAAAGACCGTCAAGCGTTTTGAAACAAGGCCATGACGGTACCACGGATAAAATATTTTTTATTTTTTTCTAAATTGCTAGAATATTGAGGAGCATCTTTATTGGGAAATTACCTTCATCTACAAGAATTAGTAGATAAAGTTGCCAATATGCGTTCCTTAAAAATAACAAAAGGAAGTGAATAAATACTAGCGAAATCCCGAATATAAGGATATTTTAGATAAAATCAATAAAACATTATAAGGTAGAGAAATAAGAATCGCAGGAGGAAATTTAAACAGTTAAGCTAAGATAAAACTCCAAGAGATACGTTGAGGATTTAATTTCATAAACAACTACCGAGGTCATAACTGTAGATTTCTTTATTTTCGTCGAATACGTGGGTTAAATTTTCTATTTCTATTCCCTATTTCTTAAAATTATCGTCTTATAAATAACAAGATAGGATAAGAAAGGAGCTACACAAAAAATATTTCCAACATCAAAATAAGGCATTTAATGGCAGTAAATAAATAGAACCAAGTGGTTTATCTATAATTTAACAATTAGCCTTAGTTTGCTATATATTTGAACTTTCTAATATATTTTAGCCTCAGATATTGGAGTATAAAGAAATACTTCGTCAAATAAAAATCTTGTTCCGAGAAATTTGATAATTTCAGGATAGTTCCTGTGAATATCGCAATCGTCTTTGTTGATGTCTGTACTGAATTAATAAAATTCGCTTTATGTAAAGCCAAACAGCTTAGCGCCAATATAAATATAAATGCTACAAAGCGTTCAGTGTAACATAAATCGGCCACGTAAAAAATGCGAAAACATAAGTGGATAGGGAGGCCTTGCAAAGATATTATTAAGCTCAAAACTGAAAACTTAAGGATACCCGCGAGTGAAGAAGAAATTATATAAGTGTCCCCTCAACAGAAGTTAGAGTTAAATTATATTTTTTCTCAAATGTGATGTATTCAATAGTACAATAGTCCAATAGTCTTACAAAATTCAACAGTACAATAGTACTGGTGAATAGTCTTACAGAAAAAGACCTAAATTTTATTCAGATGTGGTAATGTAAATTGTGTTGATATGTTATTTAAATTTAGATTAATTTTACTGTAAAGGGTGTAACATATATAAGAGATGACCTCTAGTTTATTGTGTATATTTAATAAGTGTATGATATATGATTAAGCTGCCTCCAAACTTGTGTCTTTCCAAATTTTGTAAATAAATAAATAACGTTGGCCTTAAATAAAAATAAAAATTCCACTCTTAAATAGAGGACGGATATTTGCAAATATTCATATCTGAACCGGAATAATTTACCTGAAGAAGTTTTTCGAATCTTCGATGATTGTATAAATTAATTAATTACTAAATTATATATCTAAAATATTCGAATTTATAATTACTAAGCAAAATATTTAAATTTGTAATTTTTGTAGTAGAACTGTTTGATGTATTGCCTCCGGGAAGTTTTAGAGAGATTTTCATCCCAACTAGAATGAATACATGCAGGGTGTTTTATTTCTTTTCTTCCCCCTCAATAATGACTACGACCTAATCCGTTGCCTACTTATCTTTAATATTACATATCTTTATATATTATCTAATCTTTACATGTAAATAAAAAACTATTTCATCTTCTCTTCATTCTTTAGTTCAAGAGACTGTGCCAGGCCACACTTGCTTCTCCATCTATTATGAGACATTAAAAATTTTAATCCTAATACCAAGGATATAATTTCCAATACCTCAAAAAGGTACGTTTTAAGCTATATAACACTGAGAAAACGTACAGAGACAATCTAAAACTGCATACCTCAAAAAAATAGGTATTTCAAAAATAGATATTATTGGCACAATCTTTATCCTACGAGTAAATATAGGAATTCTCTTAATGATCATAATTTATTCAGGCCAGGGAATAATCAAAAATATGATTCCTTGGCAAGGAAAAGGCTTGAAAACCCACTTCTGAAATTGAGAAATCATCTCTATTACTTCAATGAGAAATTTTTAATAATTATTTCATCAGTGAAATTCAAATGGTAAACACTACAACTTACCCTTTAACATACATTACCGTGCAAATTCATTTCAATAGTCTATTTCCTAACATTGGTATAATTGTGCTAATTCTAAGGAAAATAATACTTGATTCAAACCCACGCAATGTACAACGTTAAATTAGCCAACAAATAAAATAGCTGAAATGATTCGAGAACGATTTAATGAAATGAAAAGAAAGAGTAATTATGATGTATGTACCGGACAATCTGAATAGTGGAGTTATTAAAGCTTTGATCAAATGTGTAGAGCTGTCTAGCAGTGTTCATTAGCAGAAGCTGCGATATTTATCTGCGTACGTATGCGTGAATAAATGGGTCTATTAATCATTATTTTCTTCTTAATGTATACTTTCAGGTCTTGCACAGTGTATTCGATTATTGTAATTGAAGATTTTGAAATAAGGAATGGTGCTAATGAATAACTGCGTAATTTTTCCTAATTACCATATGACACTAATTTCGCGGCGTAGTTAATGAAATTGTCTTCACATTACATAAGCATATATTATACACCAGTTTTTGAAAAGCACGACGAAATAATCAAAAAGGAAATTCCTAGCCTGAGGAGTCTAACATTATGTGGCTCCTCAAGATCATCAAAATGGTGAGCATCGAATTGCACGTTGTCAAGGGCGAAATACCATTCAGCTCATCAAGGATCAAGTTATTGCATTTAGCGGATACTCATACATTCAATGTGCAGATATTTGTTCGAGGATAATCTAGAGCCGTTGACCATTAAGGGTTCGTTGAAAATATTTTTACATGTATTATCGCAAGGCCTATCAATTTTATCGGACGTTAGGTATTTACTGTTATTTAACATTTAAAATCACCTATTCAAAATTCGGTTATCAAAATTTCTTTGTGGTACCCGCCGCCCTTAAAGCCTATCTATTTGAATCTCGATCACCTATTTGTGATGATGGTAAAATGCGAAGAAAAAGGAGGAATTACGAGTACTAATCGTAATGTACTAAATTGATATTTCCTTTTTTTGATTGTGTTACTTTTGCTTCAATCGACCCTCACATAAGTTTCCTATCAAACTGAAAGTAAATTAGTTAGATATGCAACTGTCAAAATAACATGTGATCAGTAGAATTTGTCTTTCCAACTTAGGACTTTCATACTGTAATTTGCAGTTATTAATCCAATTTCCTCACTTCACATAAACCATAAGTTTAGCATGCATGTTTCTGAAGCATGGAAAGTTGTTTCGTTGTTCTTCCAAGAATGTTACTTTTGAAATCGACTATTTATTAAAAACCATTTCATACTTTCTGATACAGTAACATCTCACAAAGCTCTGTTTACCCGTTCCTAAAATTCTCCATTTTATAATAAAATCGATGCTGGAAGGTGCGACTTCGTGGAAAGACATCACCGAATAATGAGACTTAGTACTTTTCCGCAGGACATTTATTGCACTGCTAGTTTCAAATCGTGCTTGCACCTTCAGCACCTCAAGATGCTAGTGTGCTTGAGGAAACCGGTCGTGCATTAAATTTCTGTGAAAAAGAACTAAGTCTCCTTATTCGGCTCCATACTAAATGTAACTGAGGAGCTTCAGTTAATGTTGTAATGTGTTCTTGCGTATTCCTTTCCTGCAAATCTAAGAAACTTTACGCTAAGGACTATTCTTCCTGAATAACCAAATTAAGACGAAATGTTGAAATTTATGTAATAAAAATTTTCTTTTAAATGTTGAAATATATAATGCTGAAATAATTGAAATTGAAATGCTATGATGTAAATATAAGGGAAAAAACTGGCATAAAATTATTTAGATCGACCGTCCAAGGGGTGCAACAGACGTCATCATCAGGCACTGAGTACAAACATTTTTCCCTACACAGCAAAAGGGGAAATTAAAAAAAGGGGTACGTAAAAAGAGGAGAGAATTACGTTAACGAAATAGGAAAGAAATGTGGAGGGAAAAGGGGACAAACTGACGAAATTTATCGAGTTAATATTATTTTAAGAATTTAGAATATCCCTTTTCAGAATTTTTGGCTTAAATTTTACACTTTAATAAAAAAATTGTACATTATGTTGAGAAATTATGAAATTCATCGAAAGTTTTAAAATTTGTTTTTACCTTCCAGATGTAAAACTAAATGTTAAATTATAGGCTCTTTTTTGGTTAATGTTTCACCCTCATATCAATAAGAACCTTCTTAACGCACATAGTCGAAACACGAACTGTATGTAGTCGAGCAAAGTATAACTACACTGCATTTTAAACAATAATGTTTTACGTGGAAAATTAAACTATTATAAACGGATGAATATTCATTCTCGGGTGAAAAAATGGACGAAATCGTCTCGTTCTTGAGCAAAAAGTTCGCTCGTTCTTGAGGGATGATATCATATGATCTACACGAGCTAAATATGTTCTCTCCCTTGGTAACGGTCTCAGTTTCCTGTGCGGGTTGCATGCACCGACACGCGGCGATGCAGACCTCTCCTTATCCAGGTCGCTCCACACAACTTCCGACGGATGCATTCTGCACCACCGTCAAAGCAATTTCGCCGCCTCGAGGAAGCGAGGAGGCTCTCCGGCCCCACTCCCACAACACACTCGCGTGTTCCACCGGTGGCCTCTTTCTCAACCTCTTAAGTGCTCTCGATGCCTGGCATTATCGTCCCATCATTGCCCAATCAGCTCCTCCACTCTGGATGTTGATTTATTTACGATTTACTGCTCCCGACCGAAATGAGAGGGGATGAATTATGTCTAGTTTCGCGCTGATTGTAGCTATTTCACCAAATCGACCGCGAATGACGCCGCCAGAAGTGTGCTTGTCGACGATCGAATCCAAACATATTTATTACGCGGAAAAAAGATGGAAATTGCTGCGTTGATTGTAAAGATTTCAGGTTGCTTAAGGTTCGCTTTTATTGACCCATTTGTCTACCTGACACTATACGCAGAGTCCTGAGAAATGTTTATGGTACTCCTTGGATTATGTCCAGAGTGTTTACTGCTGAGCTTGAAATTGCACAATCTCCCTGAATAACTCATGAAAGCTTTCCTATAGGAAAATATAAAGCTGTCTCATTCTTGGGCACACATAGCTCTTATTCTTAACGCTGAGAATTCCGTTTCGATTCGCTGGGACGGCGTTCATGAAAGTATATCGTAACGTTTTCAAGAGACTGATCGGTTTTCTTTTTCTTTGGAAGTTAAATATCAAGATGAAGAGGAAAAAGAAATGTAATTTAAGTTTCTGTTTTCATCTTCCTGCATTAATCTTCCATCATTAGATATAAAAAATTAATGTGAGTAATCATCAAAGGGAAATTCATCAGCCTGGAGTTAACCATCCTGAAAAAATTATAATACTGCCGTTCCTGAACGTCGTGATTTGCTTTCGAAACATCATTTTCCACTGGAGCTTCTTTTTAGTCAGCTTCTTGATTTTTTACACTTCTTTCTCAAAGTTGTTCCGTATCGATAAAAATTCCGCTACTGTAAATTGGCTCCATCTAGGGTATTCCAGCGCATTAAAGGAACTCAATCTAAATTATAAAGTAACATGTAAAAAGCCATGTGTACCCAAAGACCTCCCAGTCCTCGTTATTTAATTATAACCCAAAATGACGTATTTACCAACGTCGGCTGTTTTACCTAACTGGTAAAATGATGTTCAACTCGTAGAAATTTAAATAAAATAGAAGAGTTCGTGCTTCTCCAAGTTACACCTACGCATGATGTATTTCCACATTATTTATTTCTACATATGTAATCGCCTTCTCCGAAGGATTTTCATAGCGAGTTTCTCCCTGCGACTATGTAAACGAAATAAATTACTCAATTTAAAAAAATCGATGTTAAACGGTATAGCATAACGATAACAAACTCAAGCACTAACTCAATAGAAACGGTATCTCTCTAGCCCTCAAAACATGAAAGCTACATGATCATCAGCCTTTTTACAAAAATTTCTCATACCAGCATCATTTGGTCATTTATTTCCACCATAGAAGCATCAAAACAACTCATTAAATGACACTTTTAATAGTCCGGATTCTGACCAGCTGAATTTAGTTTTTTACTGCTACATATACATACTCTCTACACTGTGAAAGCTCGTTGACAACTTTTAGTGATTTGGTCAATTAGTATTTAACCCGGTCACTCAAAACGCCATCTTAACTCAAGATGCCATTTTTAACTCAAGAATTCAGGTTCTCGTGATGGTATAAAATATAAATATTTAAAATTAGGAATTTATTTATGTGAACTGGAAAGTCGCGAATAATATAGTAGCGGAAATGTCTCGCCCGAAATATTTAAGCCCGTCCTTATCTTAACATAGGATTCAATTTACTTTGCAAAGTTTGTCTTTAGAGCGAAACGGATGTAAGATGCTAAAAGTCGACAGGAATGTAAAATTTGAGCGGGATAAAGAAAAGATTGTTGAATTCGGCTGATCATTTGGACGATTCTGAAACAATTAGCCAGAGAAAATAACAAAGGGAGTTTTTTTTGTACGGGAAGAATATTACAAAATCAGTCTTATTTATAATATTTAAGGTCTTAGAATATTTATCATGAGGTAATCTTAACGTGGTTAATTTCGAGTAACTCTTCAGCAGTAAGAACGTTAAAATAAAAGAATTTGCGGAACACCTTCATAATTTTGTTTTTAATTTCGTCACCTCCACAATAACCTTCATTACTTAGATCACTTAGATCACAAATCATCTCTATCAGACAGAAAACTTCCATGCACATCTCTATAACTCCGTTGTGGAAACAATTTTACGAATCGAAACCATCAGTGCCGACACGCGATATGACCCAATTGAAAATATCGTAGCAAAGAAGGGGCATAGTATATATTCAAGGTGTAGCATTATTTTCTTTTGTTAGATAGAGGATATTTTAATTTAGTCCTTACGTAGCATTTTGTTTCAGCAAAGAGTTGAGAAGCAAGGAACCATAATAATGATAAATCAATAAAGCCATGAGCAGTAACTTATTAGTGCCCAATAAATCTAATGAATAATTCACGTAAGCAGGGGGAAAGAAGGGCGTAGTTTCGGTTCATCATTCTTTCCGAAAATTAGAAACCTATAGGAGGTTAAATAGCTTCAAATTTTTATGTGCATGTTTGACCTCCTTGAAGCATATGTAGATACCAATTAAATTATTTTACGCTAGATCTAGTAACTATTACCTTCCTTTAGATACTTTTTCATACTTTTTTTGCGACTTTATACTTCAACGACATTCTGCACTCCATCCAGAATTTGCAGTTACGTTTACACTCATTAATTTTCCCATAGCTATAACAAGTTTTACTTACATAAATCGAAATAGCATAGAGTTCACTTCAAAAAATTCTTTAAGTTCATGTTATCTAAACAATTGGTTTAATATCTAAACTGTCATAATATTTTAAAGAGAAAATTTAAGTTATTATAATTTTTGACTTACTATTTAGCGACTTTTTAGATACTTATTAGGGTACATCTACCGGCATTTTCAAAAATAAATTGGCATATATGCTCTAAGGTTCTGAAAATTTTCCGTTTCAAAAGAAGCCTTAAGATTGCTAAACATTCTGTATGGTTATTTTCATCAGTGATTCTTACCGATAAAGGCGTTTAAGTAGATATTTTTCTAACATGAAAGAACCAATGAGTTGATGAAGTGGTTTTAAACTCTAAATATTGCAATGAACATGTGAGTTTAAAAATTTCTTAATCGCCACAAAATCATAAAAATATCTGAACTCACGCCGAAGTATTGACCTCTTCTGCAAACACTTAAAACTCTCGAGCCGATTTCAAACCTAATGTGCTCATGAGATCTTCATAAAATTACAATGCATCATAACATCATCATCGATGAGAATTAGAAACAATGCTCTACTCTATGAGATCTCTAATCATTACTGCCAATTAAAAAAGAAGTATTTCCCAACTTAACTACTTCTAACCTCGATTATTATGGAGTAGCTTTTAAGCCCAGCATAAAAGTCAGACTGTAAACTTTTAAAGCTCATCCTCCTTCTCACGATGGGCTTTTATTCGACCGCCATTAAAACCGAGACTTGAGCGCCGCTCCACCGGGATCGACGCTAATGGGTTCCAAAACGACCAAAAGGAGCTCATCTGCTAACCAAAGACACTGCCAGCTTTCGAAGCAAATCAAACGAGCTCGTCCAAAATTAGAAGATATTGACGGAATACCTAAACGCTGATCTTGGAGCGATTTTTTTCGCAAATCTCATCGAAGAAGGCTGGACACATTTCACTTTCTCGAAACTCCCTCCTACTGCTCCCCATCCCTTCCTCTCCTTCCCTACAAAAACAGGAGTTCCCTCCCCCCTTCTCTCCCTCTGCATCCCACAAAAGCAGCCTCCGGAAGCAATCCATTACCCTCCTTCTAGCGAGTGCCCACAAAACTCATCCCCTTCTTCCCCCTTTCTTTCATCTTCCCCTCCTCGTTTTTCAAAAGCGGAGGATATATAAAAAGAATGGATGGATGGAGTAATTTCTCCGTAGGAAAGACGCGAAGATAAGCCAAATCCCCTTTTCCCTACGTGTAGTTCATTGCACTATCTCAGCGCCGAGGGGAGAGAGGCGGATGAAAGAGATATTGGTCGACTGTGGGATAGGAAATTAATCGGACTGAAAAGATGTGATGATCTCGGCTAACAATATTATCTACAGTAGATCTCATCATGCACAGGCCTGAAAAATATCGAATTGTTTGAGATGAATCCAAGCTAAATAATTCCATGATCCTCCTAAATATGATAACATTTTCAGGTTATTTGATAAAAACTGTGCTTCAAAAATATCCATTTCATTTTCAGATTCCGGAAAATGAAAATGTTAAAGGTTGAACTCAAATATTAATTCAAAATTTTAATCCGTTAAAAAATAAACTCTAAAGATGAATTCCAGCCAAGAGATTAAAATGGGCGAGATTTTCTTTAAATAATCGGGAAAATTTTTATGTCAGTGCATGTTAATTAATTAACATGCATGTTAATTAATTAACATGTACTGTTAACTCAATGAATCGTAACTAATGTATTTGACTCATTTATCACAACTAAGAGAAACAAAAGTTTTGATACAAGATAAATCCATGAAGTTAATGTCTATTAGGAAATATTTTCTATTGTACGCTGTAATTGAGTCGGGAAATTTACTTTAGACGTTTTCTAATGCAGGGTTTGACGAGAATAATTGGAATGGAAATGGCGCAATCAGTTAAATTTGTTTGCTTGACAAATGCCCATTATAATTCATGCAATATTATTCGGTATTAGCGGTAAATGATCCAACTGAAAGAGTATTTCTGAACTCTCAGCAAGTTGAAGAGCATAAAAATAAATCACGCGGTATCGCCGTATTTGAAAAGCATCCAATTTGCATAAATCAAACACTAATTAAAGTCGAAGGCTCCAATTATTTTCTTAAATTATGACTCCTTCAGAATTCAAATTCTCGTGATTCATCTCTTAAAGCGAAAAATACCAGTTAAATTTATTTTTACAGCCCTGAGGTACTTAATGCTGCGATTGAAGAATGTTACCATCACTTTGAATAAACGTGGAGCGTATCTAACTTTCATTTATAAAATTAAAGCTTTCCTAATACGCGTAAACACAAGTCTACCACGCCTCTACTTCATACACTAATAAAGAGAGGGAATCTGGGATACAAAAAGAAATAGATTGCGAAGGTTGAAGATCTTAGAAAGGCGCTTTGGGACGATTTTATAATAGACAGATTGACTTCAACATTACAAGATCGGACTGGAGAATTGGATCTTAATTTAAATAGATTTATTTGTTAATGAAAGTATGTATTACACAAAGCATTTTGATCTCATTCGCCTTCATGTATCTGCTGCTCTTTAGTTTTTACAGAGAATGAACGTTTGTGTATCACGCTATACAACTGAAGAACAACACTGATTGGGCCGTGAATTAGTAGTAAGACAAGTAAGACAATATGAAGGAATGAGGAAAAGACGAATTCTTCCAACCACAAGATTTTGGTTTGGTTTGGGTCTTATTCGTAATAATTTTTGGTTGGTCTTTTCCTTGTTCCTTCGACGTTTTTCATATGTTACCAAATATACTCATGAGATGGTTTTTAAGGAAATATTTCGATTGATGATAGAAATATAAGGCGAAAAATGTTCATCTTGACAGTATACCTATGTTTGGTCGTCTTTAAAAGATGTCTTTCATAGGATAAATCTTATAAATTTTCAATTTTCCTCGGTAGTAATTTTCATTAGCTAAACGAAAGTGGGTAAAATAAAAGCAACTTATTCGATTAGAATTATGGGTATCCCTTTTAACCATGATGATACATTCAACAGCCAATTATAGCCTAAAAGGTCGCACCCCCTGCAGTTAACTAAATAATACTTAAGAAGTTTCTTTCCACAATTAGAACTTAATCACCCAGCTCTGCCACGATCTCAGAATGTCTCTATTTAATTTGTACCGTGTAAATAAGGATATTGTAACCAACACTGAGCATAATAAGCTACAAACAGAAATCAAACTTGCTGAACTCATTCGCATTTAATGAATCACCCTTAAGTGGAGATAGGGATTGCGTAGATTCATGTTCTAAATATGGAAAATGTGTAGAAAATGTCTTTTAATCGCACATGCTCTGCTTCCTGTAATATTATATGAAATCTTTCAATATTACAATGCCGTCAAACCATTTTGCTGGCGGGTATACAAAATATGTTTGGCGATGAGCCATAAAACGTTCTTTGTACCCTCATATAACGACCGCTAAACAATTTTTCAATTATTTTTCATAAAAAAGGTAACAGTGTGGGTAAAGTTCTTTCAGAAGGGTTTCGTGCAAAAAGAATATCAGATAAACCGCTGAGTGAAACCTGAAACTTCGAAAGCAATGAATATCTTCTATTTCAATGAATATGCAAAGAATATACTCCATTTAAATTATAGAAACGTCTGCAAATAGTGCGACTTTAAAGTTTTACGTCCCCTTGATCTTGATATTTAAATAATAGAGGCCATCAAAACCTGAGCTGAATTACCCTTTGATTCCTTAACATATACACTCTCTATGGATAATAAACTGTACGGCCTTCCAATGAAAAAAGTTAACCAGGTGTAAACAGATGTGATTATTTGATGGTCTTTGATTCGTACCTGATGATAATATGATATTTCGAAACTGGCCGTAAAATAGAAAGACTTGGTCTCAGTGGTTGGTATGCAGAAATTCTTCTCGGGATCTCACCTAGATCACCCGGCTGAGATCCCAAGAAGAATTTTTGTCCGTAAAATATTCGTATTTTTTGAGATAAATACGTATTTTTATTCCAATGCAGGCGGATCTCAACCAACAACTGGATTGCTTCATCGATGACCGGTCAAAAGTCAATTTGGACGGAATTCGGTCAAAATTTTAACTACTAAAAATGTAAATGACAAATTAACTAAATATGTAGATATATTTGGTTAATTTGCCTATTTTTTAACTGTTAAAAAGAACTGATGAAATCATATAAACAATATTCATTTAATAACGAAAGTTTGCAAGTTGTGATGTTATTGGTACCCGAGTTTTAAGCAAAAATACACACATAAAGGACGAAATTAAATTGGCTGTTAGGGATTGTGGTCGTAAGCCGCATTTGAGCCGCCACCTTTATTTGATCAGAGATTCTATCACTATTCTCATTATTCTTATTATTCCTTAGACCTTTAACAGGCAAAATTAGTCCCGAGTGATCTTCTTAACTATCAGTCCAATTTGAGTAACTACTCCCTTCTATACAAAAGTTAACAAGTTCTCACCTACCATCATTCACTCCCCCAAGATGCACCAACAATACTAATATGCTCACGATGACGGGATGAAAGAAATGTCGCAATATAGGTAAAAAGTTTACAATCCTATTGAAAATGAGCTATCATATCAATTTCACAAGCATTAAAATGTAACAAAATTTTTGTCTGCAAAACTTGCTTTTCTATCTTCCTTACTTGGAAATTATCAGCACTGTAAAATACCTTCCCCTCAAACATGACTTAAGAGATGCGATCTGACTTGAGCCAGGTATATCAATTGAATTCTGATAGCGTAGCAAAACTGGACCCTATCTAAACTCGTAATTTCAGTGTGGAGAAGTATAATCCTTACAACTTGTCCTTGAAAGCATAACTGTATGAAATTCCATTTAATAATCCAACTAATCACCTTTGAATACGATCGTGGTAGCAGAAAACGAGGTGGTGTAGAGTGAAAAGGAAATCATGGCCTTGAACTTTTGAAATCCTAATGTGAAATGTTATTTCGTTGAAAGAAGAGATGACATTGACAATTAATCGGTCAAACAATAATAAAACCATATTACTTTGCTGTCAATAAAATATTTGTATTTTCTATTCGGAAAAAATCATGCACGAGAAGAAGATACGGGATTCCTGCGTTTACGCTGTAGCTGCAAAAGGAGAAAATGGCTGCTCAGGTCACTTATAGCTCCGGATTCCTGCTTCATTCTCCTATCTAAGATGCAGATTTGAAGCACTTTTATATCAAACATGAATGCAAATCTAGTAAACGAGTTTTTTTCTAAGTTAGCCGGTGAATGCTAAAATACGTCTCCGTGAAGAAACAGCATTCACCTAAGACGTTCACCTGCTCAAGAAACGTTCAGAAAAAAGGTGTGAGACCAGTTTTCGCAGGAAAAATTTTTAACACAGTTAAGGCGGGAAGAAAGTTTCCTATCTCAGAGCAATCACTTCCTGTACGTAGGAGAAAAAGTGAAGTGGATGAGTTTATTTGTATTTGCCGTTTGATATAGTCACTTAAAAATGGAGGTCAACGACTACTCGGAGACCATGGGAGAAAGCGAAACCTCGAAGATTCTGAGGTAAACGACGAGAAGGGAAAACTATGCGGTAGAGTTCATAAATAAATTTTTTAATGAAGGTATGCTCGGGTTTACCACCCTAGCCTTTGATTTATCAACTATCATGACACGCTAAAGTACTTACTATATAATTAACCTCAATTACAACGAAAAGATAATAATGCTTTATCAGCAATTTAGCCAACCGTATCTTACAAGTTCATGTGCCTCGGTACTCAAGATTCATCAAGATTGGATTATCTCAACCTATTTCGCTTTCCTGAAAGAAAGATGCTTAGGTGTGGGGTTTCCTTGGAGAAAGTGCGATTTCGTTCCATTCCTACGATATCCATTTTAGTTATTGCAAATTTATGCTTAAGCTTGTAGTGCAACATAAATAAGGATTAAAAGAGAAAAGTATTTTACACAAACTGTTCACAGTCATATACTAACTATAAATACTTGCTGGTTATTTAAATAAATGTAGGTGACAGAAATTATCGACAATGGCATGACTGTAACAGTTTCAGCCAGTCTCATCTGTGCTACAGGTACTCTATAATAGCTAAACTTGCTATCTAATTTTCATATTTTTCCGTGTCGATCCCTGGGATGCTTAAGGAATTATCTCAACGGTGATGAAGAACGGTCATATCATAAAGTAATTCTACAAATTCAGTATAGTTTATATATAGATTTAAAATGGCTTGTATTGTTTGGGGCTTCCAGATAGCCAAGTGGACATCGCGTTCGACTTCGGTTGATCACTAATCCTTTAAAGAGATTAAATTTATTTAATGCCAATGGTCTTAATAGATCACGACCCTTTGCTTGTTTGCTTACGTTCAACATAAAATAACTCGATATTTTCACATAATTTCAGGTGGTAATATATCAACATCCTCTATCCAGATACAATTCGCCCAATTTACGCTCCAGTTCAACTACGGCCGTGTCTCATCCACCAGTTAACGTTCTTGTTCATTAGCTTAAATTCTACTATTATTTCAGTGAAATTCATCATTATTATAACACGTAAATGCATGTTACCAAAAGGTAGTTGATCTGATTTTAGCATTAAAACCTTAATTTACCTTACTAACTAAAATTACTCCATTTAAAGCAATGAACCATGTAAGAAAACCAACAAAACAGCATATAAAATTTTTGAAGGCGATTCGAAATTAATCTAACCGAATTATTTTTAGCTTCGTTAAAATTATCAGATGCCATAGTTACATCTCCGAAATTTTAAGATAAAGGCTTAAAACCCATCAATAATTGAATCTCGCATATGCTCCCGAAAATTTATCAATTTCATAAGCCCATTTCATCCAAAAAAATGAATGATCATTTCCGAAATCTTCTCTTGGTCTTGGTGGCTGGTTTAATGAATGTAGACATAATTAGTGGCTTCTGTTATGCTTATCTCTGTAGTTGTGGAGCTAAGGAATTTAACAGATGTTGTGATGAAATTTGTAGGACAATTTTTACCTTGAGTTAGCTAGGATATGAGTGTTTCCGATTATTTCATTGTGTTTTAGATATTTTCAAGTCGATTCTGAGGAAAGTATGTTGAATTTTTGTCACCTGAATTTAGTTCTACTACCATGGTTCATTTGAAATAATTATAATAATAATAAATCTTCCTAACTTGACCAGGCAATTGGCAACTACATTAACGAACACAACGGAAATTATGAAGCTATAACCTAAATGAGCATTTCCCCGAAAGATGGCAGCGATAAGCAGACAAGGTAAATCACTCTTATCTGAAAAATGTACGCATGGGAAACGGAAGAGGAGGCAGAATATGGGAATGAGTGTAAGAAAAGGATGAGTTTAGCACTTTCCCAATTATCTCTTCGAAATCCTCCCCCATTCCATTCCGCAGCATCTTCGGCCAACCACTCGGCAGCCGCTAACGAGTCTCTCCCTCACGACGACGCATCAAATTTCGGGACAAAGGGCGTCTATTTTGGCGCCTCCGTTACACTCATCCCTTCCGACATCTACCAAATTCGCACCCATTCCACAGGCCCATCCGATTCCCGATATTCCCCATCCTCTTGCACCCATTGGCGCCGCGATGGGGGACTTCACCCATTCCAAAAGATGCTACCGCTTCTCATGGTCTTTTGGGCCGCCAAAAGGATTGGAGAAACGGGAAGAGCTTTGAAGAGAACCACTAGGAATAGAGAAATGTGGGAGCTGATTAGTCGAAGAGATTGAGGTTTTCCGGGGCGCCAATGCTGAACCGCTGCACGCGATATTCTCTTCCGGTATCGATGGCGACAGTTTTAAAGACGCGTGAGAGACGACCGGTGCATTGTCGTCTAATTGACGTCAACTTTAATGGTTTCTCTGGGATTTCTTGTCCTTAATACGATTTGGGAGCTTGGAAACCGAGTGTGAAACAGACAGTAGACAATGCATCAAAGAAAACAGGCAGAGGCGTTCTCGATGTCTATTAGGACTTAATATCTCCTTGTATTGTGCTAAGAAAGCTCCCATTAGGTCAATTGGCTTGATTCCAAAATAGTAACCGCGATTCATAGGAGATATATTTTAAATGGGCCCAAAGTCACCGCTTTGATGCTAAATTGCAAAGCTAAATAGTTGGCAAAAAAATCGTTTAAAAAGATGCTAAGGATCTAGGTATCTACTTTCAAAATATACTTTAAAGAGCTAAAAGATGAGGAAAAGTCCATGAAAATCGAAAACAATCACATCTTCTAATAAGAAATTACAAAGAAAATTTACCGTGAAACATCCCTCATAAATAGTGATCTGTTAGCTACCTAGTTACGGAGTAAATTCTCAGTTACATTCCATGAAGGCATTTACTGTGGCGAAAATTTTAATCGAATAGAGAAATTTTAATTAAATTGCAGTTACGATTACAAAAATCATTATCATTAATTTTTAGTAAATAATTTAATCCTCTGTGTACAGTAAAATAGAATAAAGCTTTACACTTAAGAACCTACTTACATCAGAGACAAGATATTTTTATGTGAATCTATAAAAATTATCATTTAGCGTCACTAAAAGGTGCATACCTTCCTTATGTATAATCCATTATTTTGCCGTTTAAAAAATATATCGGACTCAAATGAGGTAATTGTCTGAATCGAAATGGAATGCTCAATGGTGTCTTTAAAATGTAACGCAAAAAGAACTTTGACAATCGGCGCGCATCCAGTGAAACTAAATGACAGTATTCCTACCCCCAAAGATTGTTCTAGCACTACCAGAAGAGCTTAATATTCTAGTTTATGTTATCATGATCTAAATAGTATTGTTCTTATATTCATTGTCTAGCATACTTATTTTTCCTTATTTAAAAAGAAGATGCATTGTGATAAGCAATTATGATTAGTAAGATGGTGTATTTAAATGATAAATAATGTCGAATTCTATCTAAAATTGTATTACGTTTGGTGGAATGCCGAAGAGGAACCGCGGTCTACTGAAGCCAGCGATAACATGCGGTAAGGTACGATTATGATCACATTAATAAAAAGAAAGGAGCTAAGGAAAACAAAACACGTGAAACAGAACTTAAATGACTGACTTGAATAATGGAAGAAAATAAATCGGTCTCGATGTTCTCTTGATTTTCCGTTTATCGTATGGGAACCATCTGTACCCTCACCGACATCCCTCCGACCTAATCATCCCTTAACCAGACGCCACGTCTCATGACTATCTTCTCAGGTTACCTCTGGCGCCAGCCACACCGGAACAAACCCATCCCTCCTTTTACCCCCTAAAGATCCATCTCTTTGCAGCATCAATGGTCCGGAGACACCCTCTTCCCCATGCCTATTCACTTTCCCCAGCCGCTGCACTCGCTTACCCAAGGGAATGGTATGTTATGATTTTGGAACTCGCTAACAAGGACCGTACAACCCTAAAAAAAGAATACTCACCACTTGAGTACCTACTTAAAAAAAGGCAACAAAAACAAGACTGACTGAACAAGACACTTAAGAAAGTTGCTCGACTAAAATATTGATGTTTTCGTATCTTCTTGTTGCATCAACTGTCCTAAATTATAGCTTTTACACTTCATATTTTTCGGTTTCGTACCTCATTTCTTCCACTCCTAGACATATTCTGGTCAAAAATATGCAGAGCATGATAACAGCCACAAAAAGTATAACGGATAAGAAAGAGTTGTAAGAGATAACAAGAGCCTAGCAGGAATTTTCATAAAAGATTAGATGCTTACATTTATATTTGCTCAAAGCAGAATAATAGCTATTACGTAGGTGAAGGAGCGAAAAATCTGCAAAACGGTCCAATTCGCAAAGAGAGAAGATAAAGATACTTCAAACATTCATCATTGATGAGAAGTAAAACTTCGAAATTTGTACATACATATATGGTTTCGGATGAAGATATAAATCTTCAAAATTGGAGTTGGCATGGGAGTTTGTTTTCTCATTCACGAAAGGGAATCATCAGTTTACTGCAAATTTGAAATTATTACCGTTTATATATAATTACAAAATAAAATACATTGTCAGAAGATCTTTTTCGAATGATCTACTTTGAAAGATATTTGAGATTCTTAAAGTGCCCCCCCCCCCCCCCTCCCGTGGCTATCAGACGTAACTACGCGTAGTTTGAAGTAGTAGTCGCGTAGTATGTCCTATCCAACAATCTCACCCATTTACTATACAAATATAGCTACCGCGTCGATAAGTTAGGTTAAATATCCCTTCGAGATTCTTAAAATGTATATTTCCGATCAACTTATCTTCTATCTATCTCTTTACAGTAGATTTTTTAATTACTACTACTACTACTTCAGAAATATTTAGAATTAGTTACATACGAAAATTAAATTATAAAACGCTTAGAATTTTTCAAAATCCATCTCATAACATCAATTTTCCTATCACTTAAAAAGGGTAATATTTTACCAAGAATATTTGAAACTATGCACATATGCTGACTCAAACAATCACCAACACTTCATGGTGTTTAAAAAATCAACAATATTTTTAGATTACTAAATACGGTGATATCCTCAAGATTTTTACACTCGCACGGCCTCTTCGGAAAACGTCAATTCGAAACTACATGTTAAACAAAATAATGGCAATAGGACATAACCAGCAGATCTTCGACATCGTTTAGCCAGATTTATGCTTTCCTATCTTCCTTTGAAGATCACGCCGAAAAACCCCTCCCGTCAACCGCTTGGTCATCCTTGACCATTTCACTCAACAGTTTGGCTCCTAAGCCTTAATTTATGCCTCGTAAGTAAAGGACGAAACATCCCACAGCTAACTCCCCGACATCAATTTCAGCTTCGCGATCTGCACATCTTTTTCGGTTGACCCGGAAAGGAAAAGAGAAAGTGGGCGTGGTAACAAAGGACCGCCTAAGCATCCGAATTGGTCTATTCCACTCGATCGAGAGAGCAACTCTTTCTAGAGACGTTCGATGTGAAACATGCGGGGAAGGGGGCGAAAAAGAGGATAGGAAGGAGAAGAAAAAGTCAGGGTGTGGAAACGGAGCGACAAATCACGCGTGAGGGGGTGTAGGGGACTTCAGGATCTGAGAAGGAAAAGAAATAGTGAAGGTCGGAAAATGTAAGCATCGAGTTTCTGTCGCTTCGACCCTATCCTTCTTAATTGGTGTGTTTTAGTTGTTTCGATTTCCGGTAAAGTCGACCGGTCTTCGAGAGAAGCACTATGTCACTACACATACTACGAGGAAGGAGAGTTATTTGAAAATTTTGAATAGGAAACAGAGATAGATTTCCGCCCTATAATGAACATCATCTCAAAGTGATAAACATGATGAAGCTTTGAATTTGAGAAAGTCCTCACATAAGTCAGGAATGAACACAAGATAATTGCGTAGCCTACTCAATTGCTAACAAAGGAACTTGTTGCAAAATTTGCAGCGGCTGCAAGTTTCGCAAAATGCAACTTCCATAAAAAAACAGTTTATCTTTCCCTTGATCTCTAAATGAACTTCTCGAACAATTTTACGAAAAATCTTTCAGGAAGTAACCATTTCGGAGTATGCGGTATCCAAACATCACTTCAATGGGCCAGGGACTAGCTCAGTTCCATGTTTTACATTTTTTTTTAAATATTGATTGGTTTAAATGAACGCATTTGATTTCTATCGACTTAAAATAAAATGTTTGTTTTTAGTTACCTGTAATAACTGTACTCACAATTGTAATTTTTCTTTCATTCATGATAGCAAAATATAAGGTGTTACAATAAGAGTGTAAGATTTGAATTTCAATTTAAATTTAAACTCTCATCATTTTGATCGTAATGTTTAACAATAAGGACACTTTGTTGTATCGTGTAGCGCTCCATGTACACTACGCGTCCTTATTGTTCAAAATTACTTTCAAATTGTGTAAGTTTAAAATCTAAATTCAAATCTTGCGCTCTTATTCTAACACCCTATACAATTATGAATATTTTATTTCTTTATCTCTAACAAACTCAAAGTGTGTACTCAAAGAAGACATGCTAATACTCCAAACATCATTCTCAATACCAGGACTCAAGAAGAATTCTTCCCTTAAAACTTTATGATATTTTGTGAAGTTGATGATAAGAGGAGCAACAGGTCATTTATTAAGGTGTACTGGATAGTGGAGGAACTGATGTAGTGGTCCATTGTCCCTAAGTGAGAAAATTATGCAATTAAACAATGACCGCAGTATAAAGTTAACCGAGAGTGAACACCTCTCTGGAGCCTAGGCTGCACTTTCATCTTCTTATTTTACTCCTTCTTTTATTAAATAATTTCATTTTATCCTTAAATAACTTTTTATTTATTTACAAATTAGTTCAATCCATGGGCAATTTCATTGGAAGATATTCCCCTGTGTCATCATCATAAATAAGATTATGACTTTCTCATTCCAAATTCGTAGCGGTAACGAACAGCATGCAATTGATTAATTACTACTTTAAGTTTCGATTCCCGTATGGAGTTAGAGCAACTTCTTTTTAAATTGACCGCATCGATTCCTTCGAAGCTCAGTTGCGGTAGGAATGATTCGTTGATAAGTGTAGCAGAAAGTGCATGTTTCGTTTATTAATAAATCTATTAGTTAGAGTGTAGGGTTGCTAATATTCTGAAACCCATTGCTTAAAAGTATTGTATCCTAAAATGTCTATCAGAATAGCTCAAGTTGTGAAAGGTATTAAAAATAAATTTGATAAAAATAAGAATCGAGAAAGAGGTTCAAGAGAAGCTGGTTTCATAACACTGTTATTTAAGGACAATATAGTCACTTATTCCCACAAAACGGCTGAGATTCATTTTTAACCTAGCACTGTCAGTGCAACGGAATCTCTTCTCAGAAACTATGCTAACGAACGGGCCATCGTATCATTAAGGCTTTAATGGCGCAATACAATTTGGCATCCGGCAGCGATAAAGTTGTCAACTGCAAATAAAAAGAGATCTCTCAATTCGAAGAACGTATCTACTGATTAAAGGTGGAACGAGCGTGCTCTCCTTTCCATTGCTTAAGTACCGTTTGTCGTTCGTCAGAGCACGTCATCGCCTCACTTCAACGTTCCTTATTGTCTGAAGATGGATCGCGGAAGAAATTAAGGGAGAGAAAAAAACTAAGGGCTTCAGCGACGCATAGACAAAGATACCAACGGCCACAGATGAGAAGAAAAAGGCACAATAAACAGGAGAAGGATGGAGGAGAAATTAGGAGTTGAAAGAAAGAGGAGGTGAAAAGGGAAGAGACATGAGTAACAAATGAGGAACGTTAAACGAAAAGGAATAAGGAGAGCTGAGAAATCTGGAGAGAAAATTATATGTGCTTCTCGCTGCTCTGCTGGATCTTTCTTCTTGGCCCTAGTTTCCTCTTTTAATTTTCGACGGTGATGACTCGTTTATTAAGAAAGCATATTTTAACTAGCGACAGATATACTCATTAACTTATCACTTCGCCAGCTGTCATTTTGAAGTGCCTACACAAATATTGGCCAAAAACTAAGCATTGGAAATATTGTGTAATATTTAACCAAATAAATTACTAGAATGATGTTGTCGGAAATGGAAACTGATATATAGTTCAATATCCTCGTTGTTACAGAATGGAATCTATTACCCTCATCTCAGCTTAGATATTTGCACTAATAGGAAATTATCTGTTCAATTGCCTCATAATATAAGCATAACATTATTTTCCTGATATTCTCAATGTTCTATAAAACTGGGCGATAACAGTTCACTATGATCTATTTTGTTACCATTAATCTTATAAAATGAGGTTATCATATGTGGATTTAGGGGAATAAATAATGTGAGCCATTTAAAAGTTGCTCTTCGTGTGTTTTTATGGGAAAGCTTAACTGTAAAACTGATTGACTGGATACTGGGTAGGCAAACGAAGAGTCCTTCCTCTACAATCGTTTATTCTTTAAACGGCTATCTAGCAACGTAAGATCAAGAAAGTGTGTAAACAGATTCTACCTAAGAAACATTGTTCAACAGCATCAGGACAATAGCGTTAAAAAAATTAATTTAAAAAACTATGGGCATGTTGTATCAGTTTTGCGTTATTTGTAGCCGATATTTATAATCAACGGTAAGAATAGAAATTTTTCTCAAATTTCCTATCACATGGTACTTGTCTAGTCTTAGACTGATGGTTACTTCTACTTCAATACAACGAAAGAAATTCGATGAAAGTGAATTTTATACATTTTTCTTGCTGGAGCCCTTTGGTTAGTCTGGTATCGAGTCGGAGACGACAAAGTCCATGAAAAGTAGCATCACATCTTCATACAAAAAGCACTGAATAATGTGCGAAAACAGAAAGTTTTATAACGCTTGGCTCTCGTGTTTCATGCGAACGTACGTGACCAAGAACACTATATTACGTACATTAAGATATATTATAAGACAAAACAACAGATATTGGCAGAGACTATAAATGGCACAGGAGAAAGACAATCTTCCAGCTAACTGGTATCCATATACCAAGTAATGATAGCAAATATAAGAGAGCAAAAACGCATAGTACTATAATAGAACTATTGGTTTATCACAGTATGACTTCCCTTTCTAATTATCATTTCAACCTTTTCTAATATAATAGGAAATTAAGGAAAAAGTAGAAATAGTTCTTGATTCCTACCTCATTAGATTTTCCGTTCCCAGTGCTTCAGACTTATCAGTTGCTTAGCCTCTGTTTTCAATACCTGAAGATGGTAAAAAGAGTAATTTTAGCACATGGAACTCCTAAAGAATTTCTTTATCATGAATTGAGATTAATACCTTTAACAGAGCTTCGCTGAAGGAGTCTCTTCTATTAATTTGAGGGAGATCTGGAGTAAAACCTATCGGAACAAAGGTCGTTAAAATTAAATTTACCGTTGTTAGTAATATGTTGAACAAATTACCGAATAAATGGAGCGCACTGTTTGATTATTTTTCTGAAACGAAGCAAATTAAATATTGTGAGCAAAACTGAAGTAATGTATAAGTGCGCAACCATTTTGCAATAATCTGTTCAGTATAAAGAGCGAATATAACCTATCCTAACACGCGCCTATCCACACTAGTGATCATTAGAGCTATGCTAATCTTATTTGCAAAAGTGGTCCCACCAGTATGTCCTTATCTCTGTATAATCAAGACCGTTGAAGGTAGTTTTTCTTTCTTGAATTCAATAGTAGCAACACAATGACTTTAAATAAGATCACGTTTAATTTGAGGAGAAATTAGACCGGGGAATGTAATTGAAAAACTTGGTTAAGCATCAAAATCCGCTCTCATTCATCACTTTGAAGCTGATGGGAGCATCCGAAAGCGATGGCGATACTGGGCGAACAACAATTGCTGTTAGTAAAAACTGTTAGAATGCAAAGACGATCCCTACCATTCGTTGAGGCAGCAATGAAGTCATCAGTCCCTCCGGCGGGAGTGCCATCTGCGAAGATTAATTACTGACCTTACGATACATTTATCCATCGGCGGTTGGTTGCTCTTGGTCCTTGCAAATCGCTCCTTCTTACTCAGCCTGAACGATATTCCAATTTATCTTTCTCTTTCACTCCAACTTGGAGTATTCCTTCCGTAATGATCCAAGATGCTTTCCAGGGCAATCACACTTTCCAGTAATATTAGTAACTCTTCCTAAAAATACTGTTTTATTTCAGTAAGAAGCGAAGTAAACAGAACTCAAGACACTACGTCAAAAAATGCCAATGGCTATCCATTTGATTTTAAGTCTAAACAGAATATTTTCCTCCTATCCTAAGATAAACATAACATGTAGGACTCAATGTTATAGGATTAAAATCCAGGAAATTAATATTTTATAACTCTACCCTAACGAGAATATTAATAAAATGAAATTCGAAAGGTATTAAAAATAAATTTGATAAAAATAAGTATCCTTCCAAAATTAAAAAAAAATAAATTTAAAATTTAACTATAAATTTGCACCACAAAAAGTTAAATCCTTGAATTTAGTATTCAAACGTTCATCCTTATGTAACCTTTAAGTCACTGAAAAAGTACTGCTTGTAATGACTGATGTATGACATAAGGTGATCCACAGAAACCCATGAAAAAACCGTTGCTCACTCATTGTGGAAATTAAATTAATTATGACGGCGATTAATTCTCATGGTTAGTTATGTTGGTTAGCTAAATAAATATAAAAATTCTCTCGACTTGCTTTAACAAAAGGCTTTGTTATAAAGAAATGTAAGAATAAACATCCAGAAATGGAAGTGCTTTCGTGGATTACATGGAAATAAATAGAAGGAAAGTAAGTAAGCACCGAAAATTCAGTAATCTATAATCATTAAGTTATTCATACGATAAATATGACAGAACGACTTTCCTATATTCTTAACATTTTTCGATATGGATTATTCAAATACATTTGATAAATTTCCACAGCACTGATACATCGACATCTCATAAAAATATCTACTCATCCTCAGACATTCTCATCCTCATCATCCTCAAACATCCACAGATCATTGGATTCAAGAAACAATAAAGGCTCGTTAACTTTCAGTGCAGCTGGAAGTACTTTTAAGAAAACAAGAGCGTGCTTATTTTGGTGAAATAGAAAATAATTCATCATGCGCACTGTCGTACAAATTCATAATGTCAATTTCAATCATTTGTTACGCAAGGTTAATGGACACAAGATAAGATCGACACCGAAATCAGAGGTAGGTAACTAGTCTAAAATCATTCTAAGAAATAAACGACGATTTCCGATTATGTTAAAAATGAACATTACGATAACCTCTAATGTAAAAACCATGCTGTTATTCCACCAGGACTGTTATAAGTGAAATCTACGAAACGAATGATCCACACAATATTTTTCACGCCATTAATCCTTAAGCCTACCAATATTGGACAACTCAGTGTGTACAACACCAATAATTACTTTTCCAGCGATAATAAATCACTACGTTCACCTCTCGATTACATGACAGAAACTAAAACTGAAAGCAAAACATATGACCAGATATTATGAACAGACATCTCTTGTTTCTCGAATTCTTCTGTGACGACACACCTTTCCTGTTAATTGCATGACCTAACCACACTGCTAAGGGTAATAATAATTGACCGAGGCACACTTGTTCTTAACTCACATTGGTATTTTTTCAGCTATGGTCGAGTTTCCCTTGCTCAGAATATGCTGGAGAACCAAGGTCAAAAAGCTCGTGGAATCCTGATGAATCATTCGTAAGCGACTCTTCAGCTGCTCTGGTGCTCCACCAAACTTCTCTATGCAAACGGAAAAAAATGCAATAGAAATAACATAGAAGAGACCAAAGGGAAGAAACTACATGGGAAAAACCTTGAGCCACAGGTTAACTGCCGAATTATTAAACTGGGAGGCATAAATAAATAATATATTAATTAAATCCACATGAATGGGAAAATTAAAATATTTCTTCGTTATTTGCTATTTCAGAAGGAGAATACCTGAGTCAGTTAGCGTCATCCCACCTCCTGGTATAATCAGTATTCCTTTACTCATGAATGGCCTCCATGTCATTCCTCTTAAGCCAATCATCGAGTCAAATTAAAAACGGCGAAACATTCCAATGCCAATGCATGATATCACTTTTTCTGACCATTCTAAGTCTACTTTACGGAAGGGATGGTCGAATATGTAAATTATGAATGGATATATATATATACCCTAATCAATCCAAGGCTGTATCCACGATTACGTTAGAATCAAATTAATGTTTGACTAAACATGATTTAGCTCAGTTAATTGTATCAAGATTAATGCTCAGTTATGAATTATGTTTATAAGATATCTCAAAATAAATTTACGTAATCAAGCTCTTCATTATTTCGATCTTATTTTATCATTGGGGTTGTTGCAGTTTCAGTAAAACTTGATCTCTTTTAACAGACAACTTGGAACTCATCACATCGAGAACCTGCGAACTGAAAGGTAGAATAAATAACTGCTATGACAATTATGTAGAAAGATACACTTCTTATTAATTTCAAAGCCTCTTTACCAAGACAAGATAATGAATTCTTTGATATTCTCCTTTCTGCACAATCTACTCGGAGGTTAAGGAGTGAGATTTATAGCGTTGCATTAATATCCCATGTTCAAATCGTGGCTAGAGGGGGTACATTACTTTACTTTTGAGATGTTTAATTGCAATAAAGGGCTTCAATTGCTGAAATTCGCTAGCAAATAATTAATGATTCTTATCATGTAGCTAAATTTCTGCTGTAGTATACGCTACTGGTTTTCCGTGAATGGAAGAACAAATATGCGAAAAACATAATTAATTTTTACATTATATTATTCAACTCGGTATATTTATCCATTTATATTTATATTGCCTAAATTATTTCCTGGCTTTCGTCCCCTTGCAACCTCTTGCATTACCTCCAAATACCACTGCTGATTAAAAAATGACAAAAGTGCCAAGTTTTTTTTAGCTACGCGGCGCATTGATACACCGAAACGTTAGCTGCGAAAGAGACACCCGGAAAACTAATACGCGGTCATCTAGTCATCCCGTCCCCAAGCACTCTCCATTCCTATTTGTTTGTCATTAAATGAAGTCGAAACAGAAATAACAAACATGTGGCCCGACACAGAGATCGTAAACGATGGTGTTAAAAGGTGGCGTTACTTTCCTTAGGCGCGAAGCAAACGCGGGCAAGGCTTGCAAGGAATATCTGGGCTTGAGAAATGGGAAACGCAAAGAGGAGAGGTAGGAAAGAGGAAAGGGTGATGAAACGGGATACGAAGGAACGAAAAAATGAAAGAGAAGTTGAGAGAGAGCGGGACAGATGGAGCGAATTTAGTCCCGCGGTTGAGATTGGCTGGGAGTGTTCCAAGAAATGCCGCTCTTCCACAGGAGTAGACATCGGAGTAGATTTTCTAGTAAGTAAACAGTTTGATGTTTCGCTTCTAATTACGACCTATTAGCCAATTAAAATTTCAAAACAAAGTTCAAACTCTTGCGAGGAATTGTGCCAATTCGTGGTCCAAATAGATGTCTCTTCAGGTTACGGACAAAGTAATTAATGATGATAAGTTACACGAAATACATTTATGGCTAAAATTATTGTGTACTTGCAGTGCTGTCATGTTTGATTAAGATGTGCTCATCACCACCTGTGTGCTTATTTTCAATTAGCAATTAATAAATGAGGATTCACTAATGTAGATAAATTCTCTCGATTCGACGTTTAACTTATGAAACATTTGTAATTTATTTAACTCTTACTCAGGGTTTTAGCGTTCTCCCCTAATTTGAATGTCAATCATGAAGTTCACTAAAGCTATTCATTTATATTTATTCACTTTTTATCATACTTACGCGCCTTCCAATGCTACAAAGCAAAAGAAGTGAAGCAATTTTAATGCTCACCAATATCCTTTAGCCGCAGGTGCAGCTATATTTCACAATACGTCCATCATCGCCAGAAATTCTCGCAATATTTATTTCCGTGCGCCATTTTTTTCGAAGAAATACCGTTGCAAAATATTTTAATGAAACCAATTACACCAATCATTTGAATTTGATTATATTGACGAAAAATTTAGTACTAATCATCTTTAAGAGTACGATGCAGATGCAATGCTCCGTATTAAACTCAAATTCATTTCTAAAATTTATCAAAACAAGAAAAGCTGCAGAGAGCAGTCGCAGAGAGGGATGGTGAAAATCGAGGGGGTATTGAGGCTATGGCAAATTGACAGTAAGTGAAAGTGAAAATCATTGCATACATTTTGAAGATGGAGGATTCGAGCAGGTAAATCATCTGAGAGGTGTCTGATTCTGGCGATAAAGAAAGCTGTTAACAATTTCAAAGGAATGGGATTTGTTGCAGTTAATGAATAATTCCTCGGGGTAGTTTAAATTTCCTCTCTGTCGAACTTCTTTCTAGCGGAAGGGAAATGGAGAAAAGGAGTATAAATTTTCACTTATATTTTTCGACAAAACGGGAAATTCCATAATTTCTTCTTGAAATAATTTTGCTTATTCACCCATTTTGCAAAACTGCAGAATACATTGCAATCATTAAAATGCAACCAATTATTACCTGATGATTTTGAATAGTGCTCATTGAACATTCGCCGCTACAAAAGAACTGCTGTAGGTTCTTAACTTAAACTGGGGGACTGAATGTTTCATTTTATTGTATTTTTCTTGATAGTGTTCTTATTGGTTATAAAATCATCAAAGAATATGTATCAATTTATTATTCGAGCCATGAAACTATAAGAAAAAATTTAATCTTCGAATTGGAATTTACAATTGAAATTCATTTTTAAATATAAGTTTATAAAGCCGTATGAGGAAAATAATGACTGAGTTTATTTTGACCAAAGAGATGAAGGGTAGGCAATAATATATTTTTTATATTTTCCAGTGATACTGTGCGATATCGTTATGTAATGGCATAATTCAAACCTAATAGGAAGATATACTACTGAAGACATAACTGAAATACATAGTGAAATAAGTTACTTAAATCGCTATTTGAGTCCTTTCTTAAAAATCCAAAATCTTTAAAGAAGAAATTTGCTTCTGTAATGTAGCAGTAAGGAACTTTCTATTGACAAAATAGTTGTGGTTACTTTCAAACACGATGTGACGGAGGATTAGGGTGCTGCCTGGTGAGATATGTACGACGGGAACTGCGTGTGCCCGGGGCGTCACAGTAGCCGTAGAGGCCTATCAGTAACCTTTCACAGATCTTGCAAGATTTTATGATGATATGAATGATATTTTTGAAGGTAATGTGTTGTATAATCATGATTTATTTTATTGATTTATTTGTAGTTATAGTATACATTACAACGCTGTCACCAAACTTGTGTCTAACTGCGGTGGAAAACATAAGGCAATCCAAAATTTTATTTGCTGCATTTTACCAATAAATTAATGTGAATCAGGAATATCAGCCTGCTGTAGAATACTGTTATATAAGGTAATAATCCCAAATATCTCATTTTATAGTTAACAGATTCTGGTGACGCTCGCTCCGCGCAGTCGTTTTCTCCAGTTCGAGGACGTCATGAATGACATCAAATTTAGCAGTGATTCCATAACTTCAGCATTCCTTGGCATGCCAGCTCTTACACGCGTCCAAACTTTTTCTCTCTCCTAAACGAACCACGAAACTTTACACGCCGTCTCTCTTTCATTGCAGCGACTGCATCCTAAAGGCTATGTGCGCGGCATAACAGTCCGTCAACGAAACCATAGCTCAAGAATCCCTCTGGACCTAGGCCACCGGAGTTGACCACCTATGTCAAGCGTACCACCTCCCTCGAGTTCGCAGGGTATTGAGCAAGAGGTGGACGACGGACAAAGGGGCGGGGCGGCAACTATTAAAACAGTGTCGTGTGTGTGTGCGACGCAAAGGGGCGGATACCTTCCACACCATCACCACCGCTGTTACGTCCCGAATTTTCGGGGAGTTTGAGGAGTCGCGCAGAGCCACGCCTCCGTCACATCCGTGAAGGAGAAGGGTGTCGCAGAGGGCAAAAGAGAGAGTGGGAAGAGGGAGTGCGACAGAAAGATGAGGAGTAGGGAGGAGGGTATGAATGGGGATGGGGCTGTTTTCAAGATGCGCCGGACGATTCCATTCCCTCATCCTCCCCTTCCCCTTGTTCCCATATCTCCCTCCCTCTCTCCATTCCCCAATATCCGAAACCTCCTTTTAGTTATTCGACGTCCAAGGGGTGCACAAACCTCATCAGTGAGGGAGTCGAGTCCTCCTCGGGGATAGTGAGACGTGTTTCAGAGAGAGAAAGTGGTCCTCCAAAGGATGGAAGAGTCGGAGCCGTGCACTCCACCGCCTTGTTCACCGGCACCCTTCTCCATTGAAAGGATACTAGCGAGGGAGCACAGACCTGTTGCAGACAGGGTGCCAACAGGCATAGGAACCGATTACTCTTGCATGGGCAAGGGATTGCAGAAGGAATGGTCGACGAAGGAAGAAAACGAAGGGACGTCGGTTGGAGAGGCAAAAGTCGATGTGGATGTTGGTGGGGACGAAGTGGAGGAGGAGGACGAGGAGGAAGAAGATGTGAACACTGAATTGGGTGAGTTATATCTTTGTTATTCATGATGGTGAAAAAAATATTGGATGAACTCGGGATAGATTGACGAAATACTGCAGATTTAATTCAGTCGTTTTATATGTATCCTTCAGTCAAAATTAAGTAATCAGGGCCATATTGAGCTGGGTAGGGCAGTTGATTTTTTTTTAATTCTTTGATGACAAACAGATTGTTAGAAAACTCAGAAAAATTAAATATTTATCCAATCACACACTGTATGTACTTTTCATACGCCAAAATGTCTCTGCAGACAGGGTGCCATAGTTACCCGTAAAAGAGAAATATGGCGCGGTTATCAGGCTATAAGAGCTTCAATTATCCTATTTATGGTTCCTAATATGAAATTTCCTCAAGACGAAATACCTCACACGATCTAATTGAAATACATAGGATTAAATATAACACGGTAAACATAATTGTAAATTTGTGAGCTGAAAGGTGTCTATCTGAAAGATAAAGACTTTAGGATCCAGTAATTGACAAAATTATGATGATTATGTGACGCATCGAAACTATGATAGCAAGGTGTGTTTATTGTGATTAAGTGAAATTCATTTTTTTAATATTGAAAATAAAATATAAAATATTCAAGTTCTTAATTTTCATTTACATAAAGTTATTCAATCAACGAGATGTCGCTCAAAGCATCAGAGAGTGAGTTTATATTCCTCACATGATTTAAATTTATTAATCGTTCCCTCTAACAAGAATGTTAAATCTAACAAGAAATGTATGAGAGAGAAATCTGATTATGACTCACGCTATCTATCATTGAATTCAAATCAGTTATTGTTTTCGTAGAAATTTTATTTGTTTTACCCTAAGACTGTTCGAGAGAAAGACCTACACGACTTACAGCTTGAAACACAAAAATGCACTAAAATATCATCGACCTACAGATAATAGGCTGTTTCTATCTTCTAAATCGTCTCTGTTACCAAGTCCCAGCATTCCCTTTGCTATTCGAAATAACGACTGTACTATAAATAGATAAGTATTATTAGAAAAATTATTCATTTAAGATTTTTGTATACAATGTCGAATGTAGTTGAAGGTCTTGAATAACGCAAAACTTTTACAAAAAAATTGTCACTGTCTAACTTTCTACTCGGTAAAATACGCTTGTGTGATATCAAGGGGAATTAAATGGTTGATTTTTTCCTAAATTTAGAAGACAATTTTACAATTATCTTTTCCATCACAGAGCCATTAACTGCTGTCATTTTTGCAAAATGTGATGTATGTCCTTAACTCACAAATCCTAGGCATACTTAGCATGAGTAACATTTCAAACCTTAACACCCAGTAATTTAGTGCTATGGAAAATATAACACGTTTTCGCAGTAAATCTTGACAGGTTTTCATTTATTTTGACGTCAGAACAAAATGTTTCCAAAAAATAATATTAATTTACATCCGAACAACGCCTCGTATCTCGGCTAGAATTTTTATAAAACTCAAACTAAAAATTACTGAAAGTAAAGAAATTAATTCCTCAAAACATAATAATGATGCCTTAAGAGTAGCATTACTTACAAATGCCCCGTGCAAATATAATTTTGAAGACAATCATATGTAGATGTACTTTTGATTCTCATATGACGCTCGGGTACTGTTGATCGACATCGTATTTTTCTTGGTTATCTAGAAATATAAGCACACTATTTTCTTTCAAAATTAATTGAAACACACATAATTTTACATGTCTTACATATTGAGATATTAATTAAAACAGAATAAACCTCGAAATTTTCTGGGTCTTTGCTGTTTGAAATTTGCCAGTTTCAATTTCTTTGCTTCACGAAGAAATCTTTTGCAAATGGAAAATATCTCTCTCTCTCTCTCTCACTCTTTCTCTCTCTCTCTCTACATCCTATACCTCCAAGTCATCAAATTTGATTCCGAATTTGATGACTGCCATGAATAACAGTAACTTCAAGTAATAATTTATGTCTCAAAAAACTAATTTAATGGATGAGCTTCGTGAATACACATCTCTGTTCAAATTAATGAACGAGACGAATATGGCAGCTAACGCCATGGCACTGCTCATTCAGTCGTTAATTTCCCTGTCATTTTCATTTTTACGGTTTACGGTTAATTATTTTTAGATAGGACTCAATTCCTTTCCAATAATTGATATCCCTCAGCCGCTTTTGCAATGGCTGGGTCATCCTCTTAAAATATTTCATAAATTGCCCTTTAAAAAACCCTTTTATTGCATAAATATTTACCAAAACCTTGTAACTATTAATTCTGAGAGTTCAAACTTTATTAAAATATATTTCGTGATTGTAAAATCATGAAATAGTGTCTTGAAAAATCTATTTTTGAATCGCATACTTTCCCACTTGGAGATCCAATGGTGTAAAATATAGAAATAACGTAATATAAAACCAGTCAAAACGTAAGAAAATCATCAGCAACATTCTTACAATCGAAATGATTTCTGGATTTATAATACAAAATAAAGGTATTCTGACACAGAATGAATGGTTTTTGAGTTAGATAAGGATATGTCATTAGGAATTCAAATTTTTCTTTGGTTAACGAAAGATATAGAAAATTCATATTAATCCATCACACCGGAGAGGCCTTTATTTTGCAATATCCCATGTTAACTGAATAAGAAAAAAATTTGGCAAACTAATTCAGTTAAGAATAGAAGAAACAGTGGGTTTTGGTTTCAGAGCTTGTTTTCATCGCATCTGAAATCTGTCTGTTCATTCAGTTCCCTGGTCTGAAGAATAAATTATTTCCTTACTCAGTTGTGATAATTCAGTAACGTAAGTAATGTTGATTATTTGGAAAATTTACAGAAACTATAGTTCTAAAGAATCTATGTTTGTAAAGAGAAAACTTCTTTCAATAGCACTCATAAATAGCGATACGTTAATATAATTAATGATATGATGTAAGCGGGAGCAACGAATTTTATCCTGTTATAAAGGGAAAATGCTCGTGCTCTAGAACGTCGAGACTCGGAGTAGTAGTAGTAGTCACTCTAAAAGTGATTCGATAGTTATGATCATTAAAAGAATCGAACCCCGAGCCGCTTTCACCGAATTCGAACGCGTCACCTAAATGGCTATCAGGAGGCTCGCCCAAGACTCGGAAACAGGCAGCATTGGCCTACCGCTGTCTAAGATAGTCGAATAGTTTTGAAGAAAAATGTCTATTTCTTTGGTTGAGATACTGCATGAAGACCTAAAAGACAACTATGAAAATGAAATTCTTCTGATTTTTATTTTAAACGCCCCTTGGAACTATTCACTGAAAATATACCATTAATATGAAAATTGAGTAAATTAAGAAAGGAAAGTGAATTGATTTTTATTGAAAATTTATGGGACATTTCAATATTGAAGTGAGCGTAACCTGCATTTGTATATACATAAATAACTATTATACTCCTAACGCTCACAAAATTAGGTTTAAGTTTTCACTGCAAACGATAGTGAAACATGAACATGATAACCCTGAAAACATACTGCCAATTCAGAAAACCCTATTAATACAATGTCGATATAAAAGTTCTGTAGAGACTGATTTAGTGAATTGATACCTTATACGTGGTAAAAAGATAGTTTCGGTTAAAAAAGATATTTATTTAGTTTCTATAAAACCTGTTGAGGGAAAGATAAAAATGAAGTATTTCTACTGCTCTTTTTTCTGTTTCAACTAGTTATATGAATTACGCCCTAAAATTATCAATGCCAGTGAAATATTATACATGAATTAAGTCAGTATGATACCGATTTAGGAAAATCGCCTATTTTTAAGTATCATTAAGTTGTATTTTGTTGGAAGTTTTGAAAATGGCCCATTTCCCTGATGAGCTAACATCACTACTAATCAATTTTCGCTCGTTTCACGATTATTTAACAATAAAACATTGTTATAATGATTACATAATACAGATAGAAATACGGATCCCAAGAAAACGCGGTTGATTGGTTTAGCATTTCTCTTGCATCCAATATAGTCTAAATATTATTGGAAATTTCTCAAGCGATAATATTTCTACTCTCACAGGGATCTTTCGGGAACCCTCTTATAGATTTCTCATTACGCAAAACTATAGTGTAGTAGTAGTATTGTTAAAAGTGCTTCGACAGCTTCGGTCATTTCGCACGTGGGCCCCACCGGGAATCGAACCCGGGACCGTTTTCACCAAAGTTGAACGGGTTGCCCACTTGGCTATCCGGGAACCCACAAAACTATAAAGGTAAAACTTATCTTTATGAAAATCTAAATTTGAATGAGATGAGCCGTTCAGTGATGTGGTAGTAGTATTGTCAAAATCTTTTCGGCAAATGAGGTCATTTAGCACATATTCTTCCCCACCGGGAATCGAACCCGAGGCCGACTTCTCCCAAGGCGAACTGGGATCTGGGAGTCCCATTCTGAATGATGAATTTTAAATGTCTCTTAGTATTTTTAAATTAAAGGGGATTGATCATAAGCAGAAGTTAAAGCTAAGAAAACAATGAACATATTTAGCTTAGTATTCCGTTATAAATAGAGGAATTAAATAGTGGAGTAGTTCATCTAAAGAGGTCTTCATACCCTTACTTAAGAATAAGAAAGAGTTTAGAAAACGAAGTTAAGTTTATTGAAATAAATAACATACACAAGTTACGTTTATAAATTGAATCTAAATTTAAATAAAATATACAATTTCCATTTCTATAAATTTAGATTCTATTTAATATAAAGGATATAACATGTAGTAGCGATTATCTATTGTGAATTGTTTTTATTTTTAAATAAGTGTATATTATGTGATTAAGCTGTTACCAGACTTGTGTCTAACCGCCGCCGAAATTTGTAAGTAAATAAATTGAAATTTAAATAATCCAATCCAATTTTCAAAGTCACAAAAGAAAACCAACTGCCACTATTACTGCTATAGCGCTAAATTCGAAATTCACTTCAAAATAGTTCATCTTAATCACCGATTAAAGATAAGATATTAGGTAGTTTGATATAACTGGAGTAAAATTCAAATTGAAGACGCGAAGACAAGACGCCCTATTTTTTGGCAATTTTAAGGCGATCTCAGGCTGATTGCTCAATGTCGTTCGCACTAATGAGGCACTGTGTAGCCATCTCGACAATAAAACCCCCGATATAAGAGCGTCGTCTCCATGCCTGTGAAGCAATTATATTAAAATTCCTTGAGCCTAAAAAAAAAACTTTGCCCTCCATAGCCGTCAAGCCATAGGCTCACTTGTAATAAAATGTGATGACGCCTTCCAACCAAAAAAATATCGAACAGTGCACGAGAGGGTTTGCGCGTCTGAGGCCCATATTTATGAATTAAGTCAAGCTGCTAAGCTAAGCTATGAACGTATTTATAAATACTGATAATATTATTCATAAATCATACATATATTGCCTGAACATTAACGTTTATACAAAGGCAAAATTTAGAATATAGAGAATTTAGAATTTAGACTTCCTAAGATCTTGTGATACCAAGTGCTAGTACTTTTCAACAATACTTTGGACTTAAAAGGACTTTAACTAATGTTCACTTTAGAGTCTGGCATTATAATGGTTTGTTAGAGTTATAGTGAAGAATAAGTTTAAGTGACCAATATTCGTCCCCCTAATGTCCTCTGCATATTATAGAAAACTGACGGGAGATAAGATTACGAAATAAAGAAATGTGGAAATATGAGGTTTTCTCTGTGTGCTGAAATGATTGCCACCTTAAATATATAGTTCATATCTAAGTTACTGGCCAATATTTAAGAACGCGTACTTTTTTCAGAAAACCGTTTCTAAATTCGTCCCCCTACTTCAGTTGCAAAATACATGTAACCCACAGTAAAATCAATCATATACCAAGCCCTGATAGGAACATAAACCATTACAGTGATAAAACTAAACCATTAGGCCAGAATAAAAGAAGAAAATTTAAGTAACTCAGCAAGTTGCTCTCACGGTTAGGGTGGACCCACCTCAATCCCTGAAAAAAGGCCAGGAACCGAACCCCAGAATTTATTCACAAACATGCCAGCTACTACACCGCACGGAAGACCTCATTTATCGGGTCACCAGATGGAGAAACATATGAGCCATATTTCGTCCCCGGGACGAATATTGGACCGCTGCTGGGGGACAAATATAGGACAACGACATGAGCTGACGTGACGGCATTTTTCTTCTAAATGAACGCGTTATTACGCGGGTAACAGATATATTCTAAATTCCGTCAATCCTAGGAAGATGTAAATGAAAATTGGCATTATAGAAGTTACCTCATATGATGATACAGCTCCAGGAGGCCCTTGATAAATTTATAGCTCGCGAGTAAAAATTTTTATAAACGTCACATAAACTTAAAACAGCCGACTCGCAGCGTAGTAGGCTTTCTACTTTACTTTCAACTAAACTTTTGTCACATGTTCCGCCGTTTAATACAAAGGTGCACCGCATTACGAGGCAGAAACCAGGGAGGACGGATATTCGCACGGGGACAAATATCGGGCCCTTATAGTAAACATGCATGCTAATTCATCTTATATGTAGGAGATTAATTATAATCTTCACTTTAACAGACTATTGTTATACTAGGTCCTAAAGATAACATTAGTTAAAGTTTTAAGAATGCGTTAAAGTACCGGGACTTAGAGTGGAGCTTTCATGCCAATATCATTGATGGCTTAAGAAAAATATCTGAGCGAGAACAGGATAGCTATAAAAAATTAAGATGAATTGTAAACAGTTCTAAGGATTATATTTTATAATAACATTTTATTTCTAATATATATTTTCGCTCGGATGTTTTTACTTTTTTAATATAAATGTTCATCTCAGTAAAATTGATAAAAAATATGACATGGATACAAAATACCATTTAGAACATTGTGTTAGGCCCCAACCAATATTACAATGTATGCTTAAAATATACTTTAACTAATGTTCACTTTAGGTTTACGATATTACAATGGTTTGTTAGAGTTAAACTGAAGAATATAGTTAATATCTATGCTATCCCATGATATATGCATAGGAGATTAACTATTATCTTCACTTTACCTCTAAAAAACCATTACAATACCAGCTCTAAAGTTATCATTTATTAAAATCCATTTTAAGTATACATTATTATATCGGGCCTAGGTTCCCTAAATCATCAACTTTAAACTGTTTTGGGTTGTCATAGACAATACTTAGTTTAAGCAGTTGTGTAGAAGTAAGTGCCCGTATTTTATTGGCTAAAGAAAAGATTTTATTATGAATCTTCTCTTTCTAGTATAACGCTAAAACTGGTCACGATAGCTTATGTAAACTTTATATGTCCTCTTCAATCTTTCCATGATTTTCAACAATTGTCAAACTTAAAATGGTGTAATTAGAAATCAGTAGGAGCGAATTGTCCTGCTAGCTGCACCAACAAAATGACTTTGGTAGATGATATATATGAATGGCGAATCCTGTAATGGACAACTACGAATCCGATTCATTCTACGGGAAGAATCGAACATACTAGTTTTATATCTCATTATCGTAGATCAAGGGTGGGGAACCTTTTTAATTGCAGGGCCGCATGTACCTCTTTGCCTTATAAAAACAATCAGGCCGCATATGAAGCCGTCAGGCCCCACTTAAGTGGCGTATTGCCTAAATTGTAATGGTTTAACTTCACCATTATACGAAGTAAATTGAATTAAATCGACAATTGAAACTAGAGAGAATGTCTTTTTTTCATTTCCACTTAGCGTAATAAACGACACAGGGATGCAAAATTACATTTATTTCAGGAAATGACGGAAAGGCTGCGTGTGGTATGAAGGCCGCAGGATCCCCACCTCTGCCCTTAGTTAATCTTTTTATTTGCCCTCTATCATTCCTATACCATTATATTTCCTTGTTCCAGATACTCTACTAGATTTTCTGAGAAAATCCATAATAATAATAAAATTATAATTGGTTCAGGACTTAAGCATGCCAATATGTGATTTTTTTAATCGACTGTTTACATTATTTTGTCCTGTCCTAAGCACCTGTTTTCTTCGCTATGCAGTACATAACCTTTTTAATAAACAGTCGCATTATGATAAAGTCCTACCTTCTTTCATTAATTTAACTATTTCATCATCTATAACTTTTCTATACTTATGGTCAAAGACTTTATCTAGAATTCATGTACTTTACCTAGAATTTATCTACTTTTATATTCCTCACCGTACTTCTCGACGACGAAGTAGTTATCCTAGCCTGCCTATGTTAGGGTATTCCTGGAATTCATTCCCCTCCTGAGACACTTCATCTGTCAGCATATTTTCCTGGTCGATTAACTTCATTTCTTAATTCTATAGACTTGGCAATATTAGCAGCCTTAAATTGCCAAGATATTGCTACGATATGAATGAGAGAATGTTAGCTTTCAACTTTATTCCATTTCCCGATTTCGAGCTCGAATTTACATTTACTTATTAAATAAATGAGTGAAATCGTTGGTGATAGATTAATTGAAATACAATTTCTCCTTTCATTCATCGAATATAATTGATCCTTTTCGAGATTTTGGATAATTATTTATTGTATTCGGATAATCATTTACCAAATGAAAAATCATTCAGGGTAAGTTTTATATTCTGGAGCACACCTCCATTAGAAATGTAATGGTCAGCCATTTACCATTTCCATGGACGATTTAGTGATACAGATAGAGAATGGGAATTCTATAATTAGTCTATTAAATAAAATATAGCTTTCAAATATATTTCTTCGTTGATTGATCGCCATCCAAAGTAGCTGGGGACTAAGACGATCATACTTATGAGCTGAGGTTGCTCAGAGTTTACTGGTTAAAGATACGTCGACCAGTTTCTAATGATTCAGGTATGGAAGCGTAGCTCTTGCAGAATTATTTAATTTCATGTAGCTGGAATATTATGTTAAATACTCATCCACCTGCTTGAAGCTTCATTTCTTCCTATCAATTAGACTTCAATAAAACAAGAACAAAAAATGCTCATCATCCCTTAATCTGTTTCTCCTGTCTAACTCTTTTTCTACCCTTAAAAGATGTTTCCCGTTCCCCTTTCCCTCAAAGTCATCCCTTCTTCCTCCTCTTCTTAAAGCATCCCATCCCTTCGCCATAAGCTGTCCCGGTTGTTTGTGGTTCGCCTGTCTCTCTGTTTATACGTTCCGGGAGGTTAAGCTTGTCCTCGGGAAATTAGTTTTGAGATCTTGCCAAACGCCTCTCTCTGTCACAACCTCAACGCTCTCATGCCCACCCTCTTCCTCTATTCCCCAACTTCTCGTATATTCCTCCTTTCCAATCTTTCACGGCCTCTTTTTTCGGTTTCGCGCCTCTCTCCCCAACCTCATCCTTTCCCTCGCATCCTTTTATCTTCAAATTAATGACTCTAATTAACTTTCCTCTTTTATTTGATGAGCGATATTTTCTCCGGTTTCAATTAAACGTGCCTAGCTTTTATCCACAAATATGCGCTGCCAAGTTGTTTTTATTCGGCATATTTTTCATTCCTCCCTTTCTTTTTTCCTTATCCCCCTCTTCTTTCCCACTCCACTGTCTCTTCATGTCCATCGGTGAATTCGTTGATACTTATAAAATATCCTAATAATTTATAATTATGAATTGCCTTACATCTTGAAATCAGAAACTGGGATATTAGTTCAGCTATTGAGATAATTTTCATTCTAAGAGCATCGTACTTTTTCCGTGAAGACATAGAATCAAGACAAATCGCCAAAAGGTGATAGTTAACTCAAGCATTAACTTCCCTTAAAAAAATCTGGTATATAACTTCAAACTAAATATTATTTTGCCATCTATCACAAATCAGCACATCTATATGTTACTCTCATTCAGCAGTTATCCGATTAAGAATAAGAAAATTCGTCTCAAAAATCCACATGAGCGAGGGAAGATATTGATATTCATTAAGTAACCACGATGTGGTACTCAAGACGCCTTCTATACCTTTAGTTTAATCTTTACTACTCGCGGTTACTTTAAATCGGTATTCCACGCATATTTTTCATAGATAATGCATCTATTTTCTTTTATTGCCACTTATTTTTATTTTTAAGCTACAGTTTGCAATCTTTTCATAATTGACATAACTAAATCAAGGATATCAATCAACATCATAAATTTGTTACTCTCTCAATATGTCCTTCCAGCCCCCCTCTTGTTTTCTATCTATTTGCCTTTCCATTTTGGATAAATATATAAATGAATGGTAGTGGATCTATTTTTTCACGACAATTTGTCAAGTAACTCAATTTATATTTTTATTTATACTTTTAAACGAGAAATTGCTGTTAACATCAATGAGCTGAAATTCTTACGCTCCATTATCAATAATAATCGTGTTAATAAGTCATTTATCCCCTTTTTAAACGAAATATCTTGGCAATTATCTCTCAAATATTGTCATCGCACCGTATGCAGTACTCTTTACTACGTGAAGAAAAAATTCAATAGGTATCATTTCGGTAATTATCTTATTTTTTTCCTTTAAGTTAAAATCTATATATTCTATTTTTTCATTTTTTTGTTATTTTTCAGTGTATCCTTCACTTCGTAATGCTCGATGTAATTCCTTACTATGCCATTTGACTTCTTAAATATAGTATGGGGTTTTTCGGAATAATATCTCTTAAATTCTGCTTATTTTTGACCCTCCGAAACCCTTTTCCCTCAATTTTCCTAAAAGCTTCTATAAATGAAAATGCTCAAATTTACTTAAAATAAGGAGCTCGTTTCCATTTTCCAGTGGTCCCATCTGGCGTGTCCAAATATCTGTTTTTATTTCCTAGCTTCTGACGATTTCTCCGTAAATTCCAGCGAGTCTGCTGCTGTCCCTTTTCACTTTCCTCCTCCTCCTTTTCCAAATTGAGCGTATCTTTCAGTTGGCGACGCGCATCCACGAATCGAATAGGCACAAATCGAGGTTTACGAAGAGGTGTCACGTTGGATAGCAGAAATTTGGAAGAGCGCGCAGCTGTTTCCGTCGCTATTCCTCTAAACATTCATAACAGTATAGACCATGTGGATCTTTATACAGTATAAATAATAAGGATATTTACACGAAGAATTTGAATGCTCTACCTTCTCGAAGTGAACGCAAACAGATCTTTTTCAAATTCGTCACGGATGGGGTCGGTTGACAATCATGATTATTACTATGATACTAATAGTTGGATTTGGCTTTTATTCTTACGACTAGACGATCTTCCTGCCGTCAACTCATATCGGAAGACTGTCCTCCCAACGGGAGTGAGCCATCAGAGCAGAAAGATAACCAAGCTAACCAAGATAATCGGGGTCGCGTTGCAGACTTAGCATCTTGATTAATAGGAATAGCTTAATTAAGTGGTGACAAGTTCATTGGAGAAAATCATTTATAGTATACTGATTCAACAGTGTAACATTGTCTGGCTGCACGCTGGTCCAAATGAAGTTTTTATTTCAAATGAAGTTGTCTCTGATTACATTTTCTATGAGCAAATATCCCTCCTTTATTCCTGAGGAGTATATTCAGCATAAGAGATGTTGTGGAATTTTTTGCACAATTTCAAAACTTCATCCTGAAGTTTCGAACTCCCCGTCCTTAACTTTCCTATAATTTTCCAGTAAAATACCACGTACATAAATTGTGGATTCTATAAATGATATTTACAGTAAATTCACACCTCTGAATGTAATACACACAAATCATACACTAATTATTCATATAAATTTATTTAAAACTTAATATTTGTCTTGATTTAACTGGAAAAAAAAACTTAAGAATGTGTGTAAATGAAAATTTATAGATTCTATAGAATTTTGTCAATAACTATTTCTAAAATATTCAGATTCTAAGGAATAAAAAAGTCTTATTCTCGCTGTTAATGAAAAATTCTATTATTAAAAACATAAAATATGAGCAATAGCGAAACCTGAACAATGAGGAAAAGTGTCTTCATACATGCCTTTTATCACTCATCATTCTCCAGAAAATATAGAATTCCCGATTTCAATTAGTAAATTTCGATATTCTAAAACGATTCACTAAGACGTCAATGGACCATAAGGAAAATAAAAATTACATAATTCATACATGGGAAAGGTTAGAGATACAATGAGAAACCGTGAAACTCAAAAACTTTGTTTTTTTTGATAAGTCAAGCAATTGAATTTGCTACTTACTGAATTATTTTGACCTTGTGGTCTTCGATCAAATATTTCTGCAACCCAAATATTTTCGGTGGAATCCTTTATTACGAATTAAAAAATTAAAACAAAATTTTCGTTCATCCGTTGTAATTTAGAAGCCCAACTGAGCTTTGCAAGTCAATTATTCTACTCCTCAATATATTTTATTTAAAGTTTGGTTTAAAGATTAAATTTCCCCTTTCCTTTCGTGACATTTCTCTCCAGATAATCTTGCTACAATCTGAATAAATTGAGTGTTATTTTTCAATCTCATCACCCATTTGATACTCGATATGGGACCAAAGTGACCCATCTCTCATTTGTTTGGAAACCAAGGAGTAAATAATTGGAAGTAATTAGCACGCCAAGATAAATTCGGCAACACACTCCTCTAGAATAAAGTTTGGGAGGATATATAACAGTTCCACCTGTCCGTCGAGTAAGTTGAACCTCTTCCTAGTCCTTTGAAAGCGGTGGAGTGGGGAAAAATCATAATTCCCAAGCCGTCTTGTATGTTTATATAACTGCTCGTTTAGTGGCGGCTATAATGGAAACTCAATGGTCTCAGACTCCCAGCTTCACTCACTCGAGATTCATGTCGTTCCAGAGAGTTTCCGACCATTCCAATAAGCCACTGTCATCCTCTGCTGGCCTTCCAAACATCCCTCACCTCACACTCCCGCCGCCTCCCCCTCCAACACGCTCATCCCCTTTGCCGCGACACTCGCCGCCTCCTTCTCCCTCTTTTAACACCGTGACTACCGTAAATTTCTTAAAATTAGCTTCCGGTAGTCTTGAGCCATTCGTCTTCCCTTCTTTATGTGCTTCTTCTAACCCTCCAAGAATCCGATAGTCCTCTCCTCCAACATCACTCCCTAATTCTACTCTTTTAACCCTCTTATACCTCTTATCCGCCTGCCCCTTCTATCTTCCACTCCTGTGCTGACTCCTCCCCGCATTCTCGGTTCCTATCAGGTCGTATCTCCCCACTTCATCGCCTGTAAGATCCAGAAATCTTTTAGGCTCAATACCACAGGCATGTAACCCTGGTGACTAATGCATGCTCAGTACATACCTTGCTGTAAAATGTGAGACCTGAATAAAACTGAAATTCAGGACGAATTTTCTACTGTTATGATTTATTTCACGCTTTTAGTTTACCGATAACTGAAATACACAAAGCAACTGAATTTTGATCATTATTAATTTGAATTTATTATTTTTGTATTCATGTTTTGAATCTCCGTAGATTGTCACCTGGGCGATCCCTCGAATATTTCTTAGATGCCATCCAACCAATTCTTAGATCGCTTACTACCTTCGAATAATTTTTTAGCTTTTCCAGGATAGTTTTTTAGAATTTTTTTCTGAAATAAAAATTAGCAACCGTTACGAAAACGTGAGTTTGATTTCGTAATTTCCCTTCCATTTTTGGAAATGGAAACCAGAAATTTGTCACTTTTAATCATTCTTAACTATTATTGTGTAATACTAAACAAAGCACCCATAAAACGAATATTTGACGTTGAAATTACCATCAGACAAAATGTTAGATAAGAAAGAAATCAGAGACTAAGTCAAATGAGTAGTTCGTGGTATAGTATTAGAAATAAAGGAAGCATGTTTGTGAAGATATGAACAATATCACACCCGAAGATGAATATATAAAGGGAAATAAATTACACTAAACAAAGCAATTCTTTCAATCTAGGAAAAAGTACTCTAGCCGGAGGAAAGACTGCAAGTACGAAATGAAAAGAATTGCATGAGAAAGACGAGAAAGTAACAAATCGCTTAGCATAGAATACTCAAGAAATAACTATCGGAATTAAGTGTTCAACTGCACAGCTGATTAAGGAAGGTGACTGGAAAGAGATAATGAATAGATTTAGCTACTCGGCAAATCACTTGATAAAGAGCAGCAGATTCTAAATTTGACCAGTAGATTGCGAAGACGATGAATGTCCAGTAGATCGCAAATGATACCCTTAAGAAGAATAGTGCGTTTGGCAAAAGATATACCACATAACTAAAGAAGGCAAAATATAGACATATTCTTCTCGTACAATCTCAAAACTCCTTAGGTATCGTTTAGTATAGTTATCCTGGATTATACATCTTTGAAACTGTCTGCAAGTATCTGTGTAAACGGAAGAGTGATTGGAACCGAATATCTTAGGAGTATGGATGTAAAGATAGAGAAAACTACAGATATAGTCTATCTTCGTACGATTAACTGCTGATAGATTAAATTCAAATTTCTCCATGTTTTTTCTCTATATTTTCTCTTTGCGCCCACTCTCTATAATAGAAACGAAATTTGCTTGAGATAGAAACTACACCAAATAAACCTATTCGAGTTATAGGTTATAACCATTATACAAGTATTAGTTTAAATAAAGAATTAAATAAAAAATAAAGCATANACATTTAAGGAGGCTATAATAATATAAATAATATTAAAATAAATCAAAACATAATACGGAGTATAACATAAACTTAAGAAATTATATAAAAGGGTAACGCTATAACGTTATTGCAAGTAGAAACTATCTTCGGGACCATATCATTAAACTGTGAATATTAATGAGGCATAAAAAGAAGATTCAGAATAAGTGCCTCGTTGCAGAGGATTCTCAAGATGATATGGACCAGATGTTGGGGAATCTTTGAAACGATACAGAGGTTCGACTGAAGCTAATTGTAAGAGCTGTTCACAGAAGTTGAGTATAGTAACTCCTACTTACACCTTTGAGGCAATTTGTTTTGAAACGATGAGATTGATACGTAGGTACATTATTTAACTTAAGGTATGATTTAGGTATTTAAAAGAATATTAAATATGAAAATGAGCATAAGTTATCTTTTTAAACAGGCGGAAGAAAGTATTAAATTCAATATCCTTATTTATGTAGCCTAAAATTATCCGATCATACCTCTCACTTTCTTTTTCCATCACAATTCAACCTGAAACCTTGTTTGACAAGCAATTCCTTGCAGAAACATTCGGGAAACCCGGGTTCGCTTCCCGACTACATCAGACTTTTTCCTCTTTCGTCTCTCCATCAGATGCAATTAAAACAACTCTCTGCCATTTGGGGTCCGTATTATAATCCAAGACACATTTCTGCTTCCTTCCTAGATGCCTTACAACTTGCATACCATTTCTGATTCTCTCAATAGATAAAAATTGCGCTCCCACAACGGTTTTTCGAATTAGCTTCTAACTTGTATCGCTGCAGTACAATGTAAGAGAGCATTTTGCCCCCTCTAATCTCACTCCTCTTCTATTACTCCCTCTCTAAGAACTCATTCTCTCCTCTTCCAACCGACATGCCTTACCCTCCTGCCATCTTCAGCTCCCTTTCGACGCTGCTTTGCGCCATTAGAGCTAAATCCGTCGCCTTGAGGATGAAAGAGAATACGAAGAGGTTCCGAGAGTGCTGGGGAGGTGAAGAGATAGAGAAGCAAAGGGTAAAGGAGAGCGAGTAGCGCATTCGCCGTGTTTTTTTACTTCGCCATCTCCTGACTACTCTCCTCATCCTCTTGAGAGTAAAATAAAAAAGCCTTCTCCTCCATCATCGCCTCTTACGAGCCACCCTTAATTTGCCTCTCCCATCCCTTTTCATCTTTCGTCTCTCCCATCTTTTATTTCCCGCTCTTCTTTCACGACTCATTGCTGCTCCCGTTCTCCCTGCCTTCGATACGTTTAAGATGAGTGCGTAAGGAGGAATCAATTCAAAGATTTCGCGGCAATATCCCATTCATTCAACGACCTGCACTTAAACGGGCACCGCCATAAATTTCTGGCTAATGAGGGTGATTTTCTCGAGCAGGAAAGGATCTGAACGCCCCTCGAGTTGCGCAATGGATTGGGATGCGTCTAAAATTATTCCCGAAAATGCTTCAAAATGTTACCCGTATGAAAATTTACGCTCGACTTTGCCAAAAACGTCCGTCTGAAGCGAAAATAATGTAGTATCTTCTCAAGAATCGCAACTAATCATTTAGAAGGATCTAAAAAGTTCAAATAAAATTTTGTCCGCTAAATAATTTACAATAACCTTGAATTAAAGACCCTTTTATAAATTTAATTTAAATACGCATCCGTTCAACCAAACTCAACGATCGTCATTTCCCCTTTTCCCTGAATCTGTAACGACGCACCCTTCATATTACACTCGATCTTTCGATATTTTGATTTCGATATTCGAAGATCAAGGAATTAAGGAAACCTATTTAAAAACCAAAAGGTTCCAATGAATATTTTCACAGCCAACAGAAATTAACAGCGCAAACAATACAAACCAAAAATACTCAATATAAAGCAACACACTCGTAAATCAACTGAAACCAATGTAAAAACCTACACGTTCCAATGAATATTTTTAACGGGGTCTTCCCGAAGAACAAACAAAGGTACACAGCGCCATAGCGCGCTATGATTATGAAAAAATATGAAATATATAAATAGTACAATCAGACTAAAACCAGCGTTTAATTGGCAAATGGAAATGATGAATTGGTAATCATTTCAAATTTCAGTAAATTTTCGTGTTTTTTTCTCCTTATAAAAATAAGCATTAATTATTTCGCGAAATCCGTTAAAATTTCCTTCCAAATATCTTGAAACAAACCAATTAATGTAGGACGATAATTCATCATTTCTAAACACAAATAATGAATTTGGGTACATTATCAATCACAATTAAATATCCGAATCATTCCTCCCGTATGTTTCTTGTAGTATTTCACGCCATTTCGAGCACCACCTCGTCTCAGAACTTAGAAATTTTTCTTTCCGAATTATAGCAAGAAAACAGTTGAGTTTATTTAAGGTACAAATTGCGCACTATCCATCTCCTTGGCGTAAGACTGAAAGAGTACTCGGATAAACTCATCGACTCAGGAAATGGTTGCACTTATCAAATAACACCTATAAACGCGTCTGGCACGCTCCAAATGTACTTCAGAGCACTTGGTTCTATTTGGCTGAGAAAGCTAAAGTGAGAGATTTGTATCTCTTGCGCAAAGTAGACAGATAAACTCATGAGTACGCTTAGTAGAGCGAAGATATATATATTTACGGAAACCTGGCCGTGACAAAATATAGAGATAGAATATATTTAACAGAATCGGTTAGAAAATATTTCTGAGAAATCTTTCACAAAAAAATAAACCAGAAAGTTTCTGAAAATAAACCAGCAATAACGTATTCTCTAAATATGGCAACTCCAGCAGTAAAAATTACGACCTAAATACTGTTTTTTATCGAATTCTTTTATTTAGGTAATGAAACTATTACAATCGTTCGTAGACCTCAAGATAGCCAGATGGGTAACGCGTCAGCCTTTGCTGAATACGTTCCTGGGTTCGCTTCCCGGTTGAGGTTCATGTGCGAAATGGCCACAACTGAGAGCACTTTTAAAATTACTATCACTACTATTACTGTTACGACAGTTCCTAAATACTGATGTTCTTGAAAACCTAGTGTGCTCTGTAACGAAGCGGAAGTTTCTTAGTTAACCTCAACTTTATGACAGGCAGTCTTTAGAAATGAATTATTCTGGAACTATTCCGAGTTTTCATGACTTCAGCTCCTCTAAGCTGATGTGAAGCTATAACGAACAAATTTGAGAAGCAAGTTTTTTTTAGACGACCAGCATTCACATCAAAGGGAGAAAATAATCTACATTAACGTTCTCTTAGACTTCCCGTCGTATCTTCTCAAAACTCCTCGGCGAAAAAAGAGTAAATTCAAAATGTTTTCGGATTATTTCAGAAAAAGATGGTTTACAGATCGCACGCAGCCAAAGAGTCTCTAAAATAAATATCATAAAAGCAAATGATTCTTTTGTTGGAACCAATATTTTTATCGAAGTCCTGTGTGACGGGAAAAAATTGGTCCATTTGGCGCAATATTTGTCAAATTTTGACGAATCCAAGCTTTTCAGAAGCTTAAGAGTTCGTGCAGCAATCTGTAAAGCAGATACAGAAGTTGTATTAATATGAAAAAACCTTCATGTCCCTACGTCCATATAAATGGCCAATGTAGTCCAGTTTTTTAGATGCGATAATATTGAGAAAAACTATTGTGCACGGCGCTCGATTTGATATGATCTGACAATGAGTCAAAGTTTCAATAACTACTTGGGAAACTGAGACAGAATCAATAGTCTACAATGGTTTCCAAACCACACTTGGCTCAAAATTGAGTTTGTTTATAGTGTTATTTTACCTTAGTAAATCACAATCCAGTCGTAATAACTTACAAATTAATATTTTTCGATAGACCAAGGATTAATATTAAGCTTCAAAAAGTGGTATTTTAATATTTGTTAAACACTCGGCAACGTTTCACTATAATCTGCAGCCTCAAAACGATTTTCCTCTTGAATGTTTCTCTTTTTAAATTATTATTGTCAAAATTAGGAATATTAAACTCGTTCCAGTTATAACTGTTAGCAATCCGAATATCAACTCAAACGTATTTTTCTAGGGTCAAAAATTATATATCAGGTAAAATATCAAGACCTATTTCAGTTAAACAAATTAAAGAAAATAGCGATTATGAGGTAACAGTACAGATCGTTACATCCTCCGCTATTGTGAAGTAAGCATTTATAACCCAAGGAATGGTGATGAGCGGATTGAGTGTCTTAAGGGATGAGGTTATGAATGCGGTGATGCGTGATTTGGAGTGATGGAGGAAATATGGAAAGAGGGAGAGGAGGATTGGGCTGTGAGAGGAAGTTTTAAAAGTTGCTTGGCGTCTCCGCGAGATTCATTCCTATGTCTTTTACGCTCCGTCGCGTTGGCACCTTATGCTTCGCCAGACGTCTTCCCTCCCTCCGCATCTCGCCTTCTCCCTCCCTCCACACCTCTGGCACTGACAAATGTCGTGCGGCCGCAATTAGACGGCACTTAGCGAGTTGTTTGTCACCGAAAGGAGCTGCCTCCCTAATTAAGGGCTCCTGAATAAATTTACCTTCTCCGTCAAACCCTCCATTCCTCTCTCTCTCCCCTCCCATTTCTCTTCCATCCCTTCCATGGACCCATAACGTGCTTCTTCTCACCTCTCTCTCTTACGCATTCCCTCCATGCCTTTTCCTAACAACCTCCTCACCTTCTCTTTTCACTATCTGTCTCTATACCAACGCTTTCGCTAAATCTCCTTCATTTATAATTGAGGTCATATTATACCCTATCATCTTTGTCTAACCCGCCGGATTAGATTAGATACTCTTCATTGGAAAGCTTAGGCCCAAGTGAACCTTTCCTCTACCTAACCTTGTACGTTGCTCTCGTTTGTTTGTAACAAAAAGGGTAGATTTTTGGTAGGCAAAGAAGAAACCCACGTTTGCGGACAACGCTGATAAAAATGGAAGAAAAAATAATTGGAAAAAAACATGAAAAGGAATACCTTATATAAGATAAAAATAGGAAAGTTACGACAAAGTATATCGTATAAAAAATAAAAGTAGGGAGCTTTTCATGTATGCGATACAATAATTAACAATTACATAAACAATTATAATACTTCATGCCTTACATTTACACATGATATCACAGTCTGTCTAGCAATCACCCAATGGGGGATTCTGCGAAATAATTTCAGTGAGACTCCGTATAGATTGCTTTAATGGTAATTCGTTGGTAAACATCAATATAAAAGAAAATCTCCAGAATACGATGCAACTTTAAGTAAAGAGCAGTTCATTTTTATCGGTTACATTTAAGGAGGCTTTCTAATCAACATACTTGCTATTTATTTCATCAAAAGCGTCTCTCTGTACCTTATTTCTATACATCTATTACATCTTTTCCTTCCACCCTCTTTACCCAATCAGCTCGTCTTTTTCTTTGTTTCCATTAATCTTCATCTTTATTTCAATCCAACAATCTATTTATTAATATACACTATGTAGCCACGCCTAACTAAAGACCGATGGACGACGTTTAAATGTTTTTAAATTCTATTATTCTGCATTTCAATTCATTTAACGTCTACGAAACACTGAACAATCTCCCAAAAAGTATTCGGATATTCCTAACTCTAGGAGAGATATCTTTTGTTAACGTACGAAATCTTGATTTAAAGTTCGTGCTTCCTTCTAATTTAGCTCGGATTGTTTATTTTTTAAAATTCCCCGCCCTTTTTCCATCTCCCACTCAACCGAAGTCGAACGCGTTACCCGCATGACTATCCAGAGGCCCGATCCGGGCTCCTAGGTAGCCAAGTGAGCAACGCGTTCGACTTCGGTGAAAGGGGTCCTGGGTTCCATTCCCGGTGGGGTCTGCGTTCGAAAAGACCTCAGCTGACACCACTACTCCAATGTACCCCACAGCTCTCACTTCACCATATAAAGTAAAATCAGTTTGAAACGCTCCCAAGTAAGACGTTATCCCGCTTTTTACACGGTTTTCTCTTGATCCCGGTCACTTTCACAAAAAACATGGTAAAAATACAGCTTGAGAGCTCTGCTAACCGCTTATAAGGTGGATGTTTCCCCCCAGAGGCACTGCGACCCTCGCCACCCTCCACTTTCCTCTCCTATTTCGCCTTTTCTTTAAGGGGATCCTTTTAATTTTCTTGTTTACGATGACCAATTTTGTGAGAAGAAAAGAAAATATCGCGAAACAGAACAATCTACTGCCGGACCTGTTAGCTGGAAACTGTTTTAGCTCTGATTGTGAGTGAAATCTTTCCAATCAGTCACGATTCACAGCAAAACGTTGGATAAAAAGCCGCTTGGTGGTGTTTCGTTTCGCAGAAAATTCAAGTTATAAATTCATCGAAAAAAATCAGAGTGACAGTACAATGTTTGGTGGGATGTTAAGCGTAGTCTTGCAGAGATCGTCCTCTATGGCTGCCTTTCACTACTTCTATTGAAAAATTCGTTACTCATCCCCATCATAATAAAAAATAGTGCCATTATAGAGTGAAAAATATCCTAAATGAAGCAACAAAACTCTTTGCCCGAAAAGATAATGACAAAAACATGACGAGGAGGCAACCAATCTTCCTTTGGCTTACTCCCTAGATACTCTATCTTAAATTAGTTTCCTTCCTTATCTCATCTTATAACTCTTATAATACATCTAAACCATAGGTGGAGAACCTGCGGACTTATTTTAAGCTTAGATTAGGCCTTTTCTTAAGCTCTTCGAACTAACTCTAAAATTTTAATTATTATTTTAGTCTAATCTATTACCATCAGTGAAAGAAAATGGAAAATAGTTTATATTAGTTTATCTTACGATTACTTTTGCTTTTCGTGAAAGATCGAAGTCAAACTATTTGATTACAAACAATGTCTAACGCAAGGACGATCTAATGGTTTTACATTTGGTCTTACGATGAAAAACGACTCTTTATCCCTAATCAAAACCATATTTTCTTAGTCGTACTCTTCATTACAGCCACTTTATCAGTTTTTCTCTTCCCTTCTGATGTATCCCTTTCTGATTACTATCTCCACTTTCTTCCTCCCTTCTACTTTTCCACGCCACGTGCCGATGCATCCCCTCTCCTCCCTTTCCCTTCGCACTACTCACTCTCCACCTCATTCTATCCGACTAATCTGAAAGGGGACGTCATGACCTTTTACTTAAAATAAACAGGGAATTCTCTTACCCTCTCTTCTTGAAAGCGTGTATGCCCATAGCGAATTGACTGAATTCTATCGCACTCATCCACCATACACTCTCATCGAAGCGCAACTCTATGTAAAACCCATCTCTATCTAATCGAAATATAATTAATAGATGCGTATCATTTATTCATACCTCGATAAGTCAGACCATCCTACCTGCCCTCGTTTTAATGCATTACTTTTAGTGTCACCTGAATGAACACTGTCTTAAATTGCAGCGAATTAATGAAAACAGTATTAATGTAAAGATAATAAGAGAATGCCTCAATTTTATTTCGTAAGAAACTTTCGTTTCAAAGCTGCTTTATCAGCTTTATCATTGGAATATCTTATTAACGTGGGCATGTTTGTATCACTTTTTTCTTCTTGCATTTTTTAGTCGGTAATTAATTTCTGTAACCGGTCATATATAACACGGCGCAAACCGAAAATCTTTAGGAGTACATGAACCTAATCAAACAAATTTATGGTAATAATATGTATACGTATATAATGATTTTAAATAGAAAGAACGGAAAAAATAATAGTAATTACCTAAAATTCTGTGAAGGTTCTGGTAAAACATAAAAAATAAGTAACGTATATACCGCGAATTTCGGCGTTGATTTACCCCAGTCGGGAGGTGACTTTGGTAATTGTCTCGCAGTTTTACCTGCTATTATTATTATTCGTACGTAAAAATCATACTATCCCCTTTCACGGTAACGATGCCAATGGTCCCTTCCATCTTCAGTACCCCTCAGTTAGTGAATTCTTACCGCTTAGAGCTTTTCAATACCTGCATTACCTAAAACTCACCTTCTTTCAGTAAGTTAGAGCCATCAAATCATCATGATGAAATCGAAATGATTCTTGCGCAAAAATCAAGAAGTGAACTTTTGTCGTCGATGAATTCGGTTATTAATTCGGATAAATATACCGCTACTCCTTCCGTCATTCTCCTATACACATAGCTACAACACAGATTCCCCCAAATGTAATAACAAAACGAATGCTCATGGATATAAACCTCAACGAGAATTTTCGATTTACGCGACATAAATCCCTATTCCCTGAGAAGTTGATATTTACATTTGATATCTTATACATTCATTACGTTTCACTACAGATTTAAGAAAACATTTTTCAAAAAGTTTTTTTTTCAAAATGAATAAATTATATGACAACTTTGATCCCATTGATAAGTTAAGTAGATCATCTACTCAGATTTCTAAAATATTTTACATTTTAATTCATATGGGAGGTCTTTATTAAAATATATAGAAAATGCATGGAATCTCCATGATAAAATGTATATAAAATATTGAAAAAGCGCAAAGGAAAGCCGCTAGGTATGCACTACAGAGGCATCAGAAAGAAAGTCGCGTTAAGAAAATGTTATAAAATATATCTTTGGAATCGTTAGAAGAATGAAGGGTAAAGTAGGCATCTTTCAGGTAAGAAACAAAAGCAAGGCATGGATGGAGTAAAATAGAAGAACCGTATAGGGGAAGGGGACCATAATCAGAAGTTAAAGTGAAGGAAACAACGGAAAGATATCGTGAAGGATTCTTTTCTTAATAGAGGTGAAAGCAATATGTGGCCTGAAGAGGTTTTCATACCATACCTAAGAGTAAAAAGAAGTTTATGAAAAGATGTTGTGATTATTATTAAATAGTAAAGTATATTGTGTAAGTTTGTAAGTATGATCATGACAAGTTGATAAAATGACACGCAACTTAGTAACTTGAATACCTATAAAAGGAAATATAAAATAATAGATACCTAATATGTATATGTCTATATTGTGTGTTTGGTAGGTATGTATTTTTTATTATGTTGTAAAAATGTATTGTTGTATTATGTATGAAAATGTTCAAGTGTAAAGGATTTGTATGTTGAGTCATTGATTGAAGCTGCCACCAGACCCCATTCTAATTGCGGCCAAGTATCCATACATAAATAAATGAATTTCTCTTAAAATTCTCAAAATTACCAAAATATCATTGTACCCCAACAATTTTTAATTCATAATTTAAGCAAAATCAAAAAAATTATAAACAAAATTTAGCGAGGAGCTTCCATAGATCATACAAGTTACGCAATCTTTTACGGGAATGATCCTTAGAAACAAAGTTCGAGGACATAGTTACTAGCAGTTAAATTAGGTTAGTTCTCTTAGAATCAATAAAAATAGGTTTAAACTAGCAAAGTAATTTGCGCCGTCATAATATCCAATAATAATGATGGGAACAATTTCCAGAGAGGGTCTCATTCGACTATCAAACATAGTAATCAGTAATCTACGCTTCCATAATTTACCGAGGAAATTCACCAATGCATGACAACTTGCGCCGGTGTTGAAGTATGACACTAAAATATTTCTATTTTCATTGTAATCAGAAGATGGAAGATGCAGCAGAGGAAGTGCATCTGGGAGCACAGAGGAAAGGAAGAAAAGACCAAGGACTGCATTCACGGCAGCTCAAGTTAAAGCTCTCGAAGCAGAGTTTGAGCGAAGCAAATATCTTTCTGTGTCCAAGAGACTCCATCTATCGAAAAGTTTAAAGCTAACAGAGACGCAGGTAAGAATTTAAAAATATTATTTCTTGGAGGAACGTATGTAATGTCACCCTCGACCATACATGTATTTGGTCTATTTTTTAGATCGACGAATAGCTGATACATTTTTACACAAAGTTACAAACGAGACAGTTACTTTGGTATCACTTTTTAACTGTTTATTGGCATGAAGATTGAAATTCAATTTTCACGAGCCATTTGAACCGGCAAACAGTGGGCTAGAATCGAAAAAACCTGGCCAAAAATACAAAAATGGTTTTCCTGAATGAAGACTGAAAATTCCCATGGCTACTCTTGAATAAATTCTGCGTACAACTAAGCAAGTCATTTACGTTAACTCATACGCATCACAATGATACGGGGGTAAAACTTCACAAAGTTTTGCGAAAAATGCCGGTCTTCGATTTTTCGCAAAGTTCTTCAACTTCAAGCTGATGCTGAACCCAATTGAGGAAAATCATCGGGTAAAATATAGTGCCATGCTATTAATCTGTCTTTCATCCTTTATTATAGTCGATCTAAAGACTACGGTAGGATATTTGCATACTTTATGTAACAAAATGGCAGACCCTTATTTAGAGCAAATTTTTCCTTAAGCGAGGAAAACCATTTTTGTATTTTTGGCCAGCTTTTTTCAATTATAGGAAAAAAACATTCTTTTTCACTAACTCTTTCAAAATGTGCACTCACTTAGGAGAATTTATGGGGAAATGTTGAATACAAGCATTGTTTTTACGAGGAAGATTGATTCCGTAAATAAATAATAAAAAATATGATTCTCATTCAAATAAATAAGCTTGGAAAATCTGGATGACGAGATGGAAATTCTCGAATCGAAGGCCTGATATCCTAAATATAATTTGGTTAAAATTTAATTGTTTCCATGTTTACTTTTAGGAAGTTTGTCAGTAAATAAAAAGTATTTGGTATAAAGCCATTTCAGAGTAATATCATAGAATATGTGTAATTTTAATTGACTTCCTCCTTTTTTCCCATATGTGCTTCCAATTTAGATAAAAATTTGGTTCCAAAACCGCAGGACAAAATGGAAGAGAAAATACACCAACGACCTGGAAGTATTGGCGCAGCAATATTACAGCTCTATGGGAATTCTCGCTCCCAGGCCTATATTTCTGGGTGACAGATTGTGGTAAGTGAAATCTTCAATTTTATATTCGGGTCTCGCTGTAAGCGATAAGTAAAAGACCGAACTATGACAGAATAATATAGTAAGCGATCAACCTCCTTTATTAGCCGTAATTTTGCAGTGGTATGGTGGTGGAACAATTCTATTTTTCCTCCAACAAAGGCAAAAAGTTAACTAAAAAACACCTGTCAATTCTCTTCCTAAAAACAATATTTAGACAAAAAACCCCTTGTGCTCTCTCACCTTTCTTGCTCTTTAACCTACTCAATGAAAACTTCTCGTATTCTTCACCGAATAGAATAACAACACAAACCAAATAAACAACCCAAAAAGCAGCCATGGAAACAAAAACGAAAAAAAAGGAGTAAGTCAATCGTTTGAAACAAAACGATGAATAATAATAATAACTATGTACTCCTTGTTTAAATAATTCCAATTCATTTACTTAAGACCACCCGATCCCTCCCCTACTTTTGTACCTGATGGAAACCACTCAGACCAAAAGCCAATCGAATGGTCCAATGTAGACCCAGGAAGAAAACACACCGTAGAAAAGTGTATTTTGTGTAAAATATAACGAGAAAATGTATGAAATAAATATTTCAGTGACAGCGAAATACCACATGTCGAAGTTTAAAAAAAAACGAATCGACAAAGTAAAAATAGGATAAAACCAGGTCCAAGTTAATGTCCACTGAAATCAAAATGTTCGTCTAAATGATAAAATAATTTCAATGAGGAGCTCCTCATATTTGAAAAGTTATGCTAATTATCATTTGATCGATTTTTATTACCCAGTTATGCATAAACAATACTACCCGGAACTTTTCTCTATTTTACATAACTCACTCCTACGTTTGGATGGCTTACTAAGATTTAAATTATTACTTTACAAGCAGAAGACATATTTCAGCTCCAGCTCAAAAATATACATCTTCGTTCATTATATAAAATGATATATTTTTTAATTGTTTGAAAATATCATGGCTATGATGTAAGTCAGTGAGCTATAAATGAATAGATAGACCTGTATGTCTTTTATAATACGTCACAGATGGCGACAATTTGCAACCGTTTAAGGAAATATTTATGAACATTGCTCTAAGCTACATAAGCCAAAAAAAATACTTTAGGAATGGAAAATTTATATGACATTCGCTCTAATTCATTTTGCGCATCCAATTACGTTTACTAATCTTTTATTATCATACCAAAGAAAAGAGATATTCTAGTCTCTGGTAATGTGAACTGTGACATAAATGAAGAAATAAAAATATTTACTCACATATCTACCGTTTTTGTTTATCAAACCGCATAAATTCTACATCGTTGAAAGCCACAGCAATAAAATTCAGCTTAACTACAAAATGTAGGCGATGTATTCGATTTTTGTTGCAAAATTGCTTAAAACTGTTGTAATGAACGTAATTCTACTTAAATAAACTACGTCATCAAGCACATTAAACAGATATGGCGACACGAGCGCCATTAGCTGATCCTACTGACACGACATGATCTGTAACTACGAAGATGCTTCTGACGGCGGACTTGACAAAGTATATTCTAATTGTATTTCTTTCTTTCGAGTCGAGAAATTATGATTTTGAACTATATCCTCAAATCAATTAAAACTAAAGATGATTCTAAATCCGTAAAAATAATAGCAGAAAAAAGCAATCCTTCGAAAATATCAATCTTTACCTCCTATTCAACACCTTATTCAATTCAAAGCTCTGCATCGCTATCACTATTGATGTATCGAAAGAATCAACAAATGCTGCCATTTTCATGACTAAATGTTAAATCTGAACACATTTCGAGAGATATTTTCACGACTGTATACATACATGCCTTCCTGGCATCTTTTCAGCATTCTCCAAATAATGTTAGCAAAGAAAGCGCTTTGGCGGTTTAAGTTAATCTTACCTATACAGAAGAATACCGGGAGGATCTTTTACGAAGACTATCAGGAAAGCCTCTCCAACATTTTCAGTCACTTCGTCCATTATTTATCGGATCAGTTTTCCTCCTTATCATAAATACGCTGTAGAAAAGAGATTAAGATTACACCACTATTCACATGAATAATTCCTAGCTAAGGCTACAATTGGCCTTATATATCTTACACAAAGTTTTACATTGTTAAAAGTGGAGGAGACACTAAACATTGGCTGTTTAAGTTTGGGGAAGGAGCAAATGCTTCTATCATTCTGCAGTTATCAGTGTGTATGGTATGTTGCCCGTGAAATGCTCACCTCCCTCTAACTGCACATCTTGATAATCTTCAGGTGATTTAAATCTTTTGTAATCTTCAGATGTCCACTATACGTTGCATATCTTACTTTATTGTCCTATTATTTTCCTTTCAAAACGTCTACACGTTCCTCTTTTTCCCGCTTCCTTGTTTACAATTAAACGCGCACGAGTTTCTGTTGTTTACTTCACGGCGGTACTTGTTTAATTTTGTTATTTTTTCTCTCAATAACAAACGCTTACTTTTGAAAAAAAATGATCTTCGCGACTCACGAGAATTCAATCGATAATCAAAACAATCTAAATCGTGTTCGTACAAAATGTTTATCATATCACATGTTATATCATGCAGGTTTACAATTAGAAAACTCTCTTGTACCAATGCATTTTAATTTCAATGGTTATGCAATGAAACTTCTACACAATGAAGAAGTACCCCTTAGAGTTTTGTACTTAAAGTTTAAATCTTAAACAGCATTTTTTTCAATACAAAATGTAAATTTTTTATAACATCAATTTGGATCCCTGCATCATATGAAAATTTCATGTACATACTTCCATGATCATTTTCTCTTTAAGAAATAAAATACAATTCACTCTCACCTCAACGTTACAAAGCTAATGAAACAAATTATTTAGTATTGCAGAATATTTCTATGTGAATATGTCTGAGAAGATGGATCAAAATGTTTCGTTCCTTTTTGATGGTTTGTAATTAGTTTGTTTACTAATTAAACATTTGATTAGTAAAATAAAAATGATACTTCATTTGCATGAGTAAGATGTAATCTAATAGTTACAAAATTTTGCAAATTTTGTTGAATACCTAAAGATAATTCAGACAAACTAAAATCTTACAATTAGGACAGTATCAGCAAAGTATTTCATTTCCCTGAATCTCAGTTGGTATTCCCACAAAAAATTCCTTGAATTATAAACTCTAGGATTGAAGATAGACATTCTTTCTTTTCAATATTGATTCTATAAAGTAGAAATTTTTAATAAATATTTTCTCAAGGATAATATCAGTTCCAGCTATTTTCAACACTAACCTCTAGAATACTCCCATTTTTTCTTGACATTTACTACAGCTTATTCGTAAATGGAAAATAACTAAAACTTTTTTCTAGAGTGGTTATAAGTAAGGAATCAAATTAATTTTTAAATTGCCATTAGTAAAATTTATTACATAATGAAATTTCAAGTTCGATTAAAAAATTAAATTGCTAAGTGATCTATTGATATCCCAGAGTGCCATTAGATAATTGACATTCCACTTATAACAGCCCATCTCACTCAATAAGTTTCAGACAGGTACAAAAATGCTTCCAAAAGTTTTATTAGTAAGTAGTCATTAATTCTCATTAAAAAATACTTTCAAATGTGTCATGACATATTATTGAGTAATGAGGATCATCATATATAACTATGTAATAATATTTTTTCAATTATGATGAATGTAAGTATGATAATAGAAAGTATCATCAAAAGCTCTGCTTCCAGGTTTTTCGATTGCCAGGGAGGATTTAGCACAGCACCAGCATGGGGAATGCCTGATTATGTCCAACAGCCTTTCCATGGACCAAGGGTACATTCAGGACCACATCATCATCATCATCCCATTCTTCAAGCAAGCAGTCAACAAGCCATGCACCCTATCAATCAGCCCCCTTTACATTCAGGAAATCCTATAAATCAATTCCATGAGCCTGGAATATTGTCACAATATAATCCAGATGTTGAATCCATAGGACATCTTGAACATGGAATAGTGGATAATTGGAATAGAGGAGGAGATACCCTAGCAAGAGGACCAATTTCACCTCCACACCCTCCATAGAACATCAGGAAAAAGATGAACTTCTCATCTCTTCTAACTACAGCATCACCAAAGATTTAGACTTCTATGATCTCACAGCTAAAGTTATTACTTCTGCTGAATGAAGGAATATCAGAATGTTAATATTATAATTCTTAAAACTTGTTTGTTCAAGGGAAATTTTCATTTGAATTGATATTTTTTTCATCAGTCATAATGCTTGTGTGAGCAGTATCGTTTTGCCATTTGATACTGAGAGACATTGAAGGTTTTCTAAGTGAAATTAAGTGACAAACAATATGCATAATAAGAAGTGATACAATGAACCTCTTCTACTGGAAGGTCAGGATTGGAGGCCAACATAGATTGTTTCTCCTTCTTAATTATATACAATTTAATAATTCATAATTTCAAATTGATGCGTACCTTCATTGCTGTTATAATTTGAGTATGAGCAGAGATGCTGAACTAGCTTTCCATGAGCAGTTATCATGGAATATATACTTCCTCTGATATTCTAATGGAAATACCTGGCAAAAGGGACTGATCCTCTATTTGGAGCTAACATCTGTCCATGCTTTATACATTCATAAGTAAATTCTAATAAAAACTTACCCAGAAGCATTATTGAAACATAGCTAAATTCTAAACCGCTAAAATTTCTAATTTCTAATGCATTTGATAAAGTTATCACTGCTATAGATCTAGGAAACAATAATAATGTGATTCTAGCTTAAATCTTGACAAAGAAAGATGAAAAAGTGTTTCTTTTCATGTGCACTGTTAAATATAATGCAAATATATTTTATGAGTCAGAAGTAAACATTTCTGGAAACATTAGATGAAAAATTCATTCAAAGATTTAACTAACTAAAAGAATAGCTTAAATTTAAATTTCAAAAGTCTAACATTGAGGGGCTGCAGAACAGCAATTCCTAGATTATCATCCTCAATAGATATTATACTTCTCTGAACTTAACAATATGTTCCAGAACAAAGTTGAACCAGAATTTCCTGATTTATGATTTTATCTCTCAATCTTACTGTTAAAGACCTTAGGAGCAAATTTTTTTTATTTAATGGGCTCATGATAACAATAGAGAATAACAACTTAAAACCACATCTTTGTACGCTTAAGTTGTATTATTATGTGAAATTGAACTTTCAAAAAGTTTATTTTTGAGTAAATTAAGATTCATTTCAGGATAAAGAGCTATATAAGCAGAAAAATCACCAACAGATATTTTCATAGCACTAATTTTTGCTGTCAGCATGCTATACAAAATTCTGCGTTAAGATGTTAAATTCAAAGACTTACAATGGTTACAATGTATTTTCTATTAATATGTATAGAATTTTATCATTAAATTTCAGATAAAAGTAAGAAAATCAATGAATTTTTATCCAAATTTTGCATTTGCTTCCTTTTAACTGAGATTCGTGACTGACACTAGAAAAAATATAATCTAGCAAGTCGTGAAATTAACGTTAATACAGGTTTGTACATAGTATGGGAAAAAGGTAGATAAGGATAATTTTAGTCTATTAATCAGTGCATGGAGTGCACATGGTTCTTGCACATTGACTTCAAGTCCCCCATGACCGACTTTAAGTGCACACGGAGTGTGCACCATGTCCACTTAGTCAGTTAGCGAATGACCCCATGTTGATGTCACCAGACCTCAAAATACTGAGAACAAAAAGTGTCGCAAAATAAAATACTACATACACTTCATTTAGATCGATGAACACACAAACCCCTAAAACTAACTGCCAAGGCACTTCAGTCTGAGGGGTACCAAACTGATCCCATTAAACCTGTATCATGATCACTAATGCTCAAACTATATATTTTTTGCTTTAAAACATACAGCCATTATTAACATATAATCATTTTGTTACAATTTCTCCCATTCACATTATATTTAAATCTGAAAGAAGGTATATATTGACTTGCCAGGGGCTTCAATGACCTGAGCATACCCCTTCTTGAATCCTAAAATTTTTAAGTAATTATTTATATCTTTATGGAATAAATAATCCGCAGAATTGAAACTTATACGAGAGAGAGGGTTAAGACGATGTGAAATAGTTAGAATTCACCTGCCTTAATTAAGCAATAGAACTTTTCTCATGATAAAAGAAATTAAGAAAAGCTGACATAAGCTAATCCAATCATTCCTAAGATACTATATCTCACAGCTATTCTTTAATTAGGTATTCCAAAAGAGCCACAAAACTAAATTATAAATAAATATTTTTTGGTTTTAATCTTATGAATTTCCAATATATTTGCAATCACAGATAAAGATCATAACATCATAAATGGGATGTTCACATGTTTGTAAGGCAATCGGCAAATATTCTCCAACATCACAAATAAATAAGTCTTCATTTAAGTCATAGATAAAAAATTCTATGATTGTCATAATGACAAATATGTGACAGAAACGAGTCTTTTACTCAACCTGAGTGAAATGAATTATGAAAACCAAGGTGTCACTTTTAGGCACAATTTCATTCTCCACACACAATAGTTGTCTGTAACAAAGATAGCTAAAAGCTGATCACTTTTAAGAAGATAATACATTAAATTAGCATCATTGGGAGCCGGGAGAATTTTGCAATGGATAACATTCCTCAGTCCCTTGTCTTGATGACCTTGCAGATCTATCATTTCTTTCCTCCATTGCACGCATTTCTAATTCATCTTCTTCATCCACAAAATCTCGATGCCCTTTATTTTTTCTGAAAAAGAAATATAACATAAAAATAAGATTAGCAAAATCATGAAAAAAGCTGATAAATTACAGTCAATGGAAAGGAAGATTAGTGTAAGCCATTGAAATCTCCAAGACTTTCCCGTGAATAGTAGTAATACAAATAGAAGGAACTTTATCACAGACTTTTCCCCATTAATTGCATTTATTACAGTTGTAGTATTACTTAAATTCCCCTGCTCTAGGTGAGCCTCAAATGTGATGATATCATTTAAAATCAAGATGTCATTAAGAGCATAGTTTCCCCTAGTTTTTTCACCTCTGGGCAGAAAAAATAAAATGGGCTCTTAGATTACAGAGCTGCACCATGATAGCTAAACTAAAAGTTAAATTACAAAAATAAAAGTTTTATAAGTTAGTTGGCAAAATGAACAATATAATCGCATTCTATGATTCATAATACACTACATCGTGATGGAAAATATGAAAATAGAGCTGAATAACTACTAAAGAAACAATGGGCACCTAAAAAATTAGTTGGCCGGCTTTTATCCTTTTGATTCCTGGCCATTTTTTCAGCAACTGTGCTAGTAAGGCATAAGATCAGAGCCACGCCCAGCCTATCTATCGCCTGGATGCAAACATAATTTGCTGCCTCTTGAAATTAAATACCAAAACGTGATTCCTTTCCTTTCCTTATTGGCATGTAAAAATTATTTTTTAAGACTATGAAATCCACTGTTTTATGACTTCTCTTCCCAGCTTACATTGGTCATCAAGCATCAGTAACAATCAATCATCCATATTCCATATTCTAATAGAGTAAATTGTCACTAATAGTTAACTTAATAGCTCACATTACTTTCGAGTATTATTATCATCAACATACACATAACTTAAAACGATGTGTATGAAATCTATTTTTGCAATATATAATATATTGTGTCAATATAAATAGTCACATGTTAAGGGAATGGAGGCAAATAAGAAAAACGATGGAAATGGTTCCTGACTGGATGAACAGGAAATGTATCACACAGTAAACGACAAATAATGATGTTGTAATAATAATAAAAGCTGGCTAAGCTTCTAATGTGACCCTTTAGATGCCGCCACCTGGATGCAGTGCACCCCTTGCACCCACATGACAACACAGCTCTAGATAAGATTATCTTTATGTAACAGTGGTTTGGAAAGAAATTATTGATAGCACAAGTAAATACAAATACACACACACACCCATATATACATATGTCGGAAGTCCGACCTGAAGAAGCCAGCAGAAGCGCTGGCAAAACATCGTCGTCCTTCGACAAACAACGCTGTGTGCCCGAAAGCTGTCAACATATCTATCATATCAATATCATCAGTAAATATACTTTGTCCTACTTTAAAGCTTTTGCAACTAAGTGTGACTTTTAATGAAGTTCCTCAGAATGAGTAAAAAATATGATACATCAAGTAACAGAAGTAACTGAAATGCTTTAGAGTAATATTAAGATATTATAAAAATCAAAGTATTTCATAATAAATTTTAGCATACATCCTAATGTATGTGACAAATATCATGCATACCGGTTAGCCCAATTGTAAAATTCTAATTGGAATAGTACTTCAGGCACTCCTGATGCTAAGGATTAAAACAGTATTGGGTGGCTGCTCAGCTCCCCAACTTTGACTGGGATCGAATATTTCTATTCTTTGGTGACCTCTTTACAGTATCGTTAACAATAATCCTCAATATTCAAATTATTAACATAGTAGAGGTGTACATAAAGGAATTAAATAAAGATCTTTTAAATTAAAGTAAAACATTAATTCAAAACACTAATGCTGATGCTCACTTTGCTTCTTGCTCTTTAATTGTATTCCGGCATCTTTCAAGTTTTTTCTCCAATGGCCTGATGCGATCTCGGGGAGGTGGTTCAACTGCTTTTGCCATGGAACGGATTCCTGTTAGTGATTACATGAAAGATATACATGAAAGAAATGCTTAAAATCATCTATGAAATGTTTCTATAACAATAAGCTCACTATAGCTAGGATAAAATCACTTAAAGGATGGTCTGGAACATTCTTAAGGGCAAATATTTTACCTAAAGAAAACCAAAATGGATAGTACTATAGTATATAGATAGTCTTGCAACAAAGTTTTCCACTTAGATTACAACAGAATTTCTGGAATAAGGAAGTGATTGAATGCCTATTATATTGCCTGTTCAGTCGATAATTTGAATGTATAAGTCTCCTGTATAACTCCTGAACAATTCAGATGTACAGGAAAACAGGTAAGGGTGACTTTGTGCAAGATGGTGCGCACCCAGGAAAAATCCCAAGGAAGAATGGACTTGAAAAAAGTCTGACGGGACCAGGAATCAAACCCGGGTCTCCCAATTGCCGGTCGGGTGCTCTGTCCGTTGAGCTATCCCGGCAGAACATTTCTCCAAGCCATTCGGGATACTTTGTGGGCAAGGACTTTGCAATTTCGTCCACATCCGAACGACAAACGATGCCACTATGTGGACGAAATTGCAAAGTCCTTGCCCACAAAGTATCCCGAATGGCTTGGAGAAATGTTCTGCCGGGATAGCTCAACGGACAGAGCACCCGACCGGCAATTGGGAGACCCGGGTTTGATTCCTGGTCCCGTCAGACTTTTTTCAAGTCAATTCAGATGTACCTGAACATCTTTAACCATAGTCATCACAGTTCTTCTCAATCATCGACAAAAATACATACTACAACTTTCACTATGATGGTAGAATACAAGACCAGTGATTACAAGAATATAGTGTAAATANTTTGCTAAGAATCAATTAAAGATTTATTCCCATTTTAAAAAATCTGAAATATATTTCCCATTTTCCAAGCAGTGGTAGGACATCCAACAGAGCAGCATCTACTGGATATTACTGATATTGGAAAGTAAAGGGACATTGTGACATGCTTAAAAATCTGGCACTCACTGAATAAATCTGAACCTGTTGTCCAATTACTAGAAAGAGAATTTAAGAGGCTGAGAGCTTCCTCAGGTATAGTCAAGATAGGGGTTAAGGAGAGATATCAAATACTATACAGCAAAGAAGCATTTACATATATAGTTTTTCCTTGATGGAACACAATAAAAAGGAAAAAAAAATGTTGAAGAGAATTGACCAGTTTCTTGATTCACATGAGAGGCAAAATACTTGGAATTTAAAAAAATCAGTGGAATGCAATGACATCTGCAGTTCTCAGGAAGCCCAGCAAATTTACTTCATTGGACTGCAGACAGATGCCTGATGTTCTCAACTTTTTTTGTCAGAGGCATCTTTCCAGTCCCTACCTTTGACTTTCAAGATATTACCCCAAAACAGAAATTACAGGGCCAAATTTTAACTGTCCAATAAAATCAGGGTATTCCATTTCATGCAACTGTCTTAAGATAAGTCACCACAAGATAGTCAGAACACAAAATGGGAATACAAATTGCCACAATGATATTAAAAAACTATCATTAGATATGTATTAATACCTTATTATTAAAATATTATATTTTATGGTAATATCTCAAATCTAACTCTGAAAAAATAAACCATTTCCATGAAAATGCAAGACATTGTTTATAATGAAAATTTAATTTTCTGCTAAAATGAAAAAATAATCTCCAGAAACAATACCATTTATAAAATTTTTAGCAAAATAAAATTTTGAAGATATTTGATTTTGATTTGTTCAGTATCAAAGTTTTAATAGACAGTGAGGTAAGGATAATAGAGATAAAAATGTACTTACTTTATACAGGATTGATTAATAAGCAGATTGGTATACCTTAAAAGCACAGGTCACTAATATAGTTACAGAGAAAGGAAATACCTTAGCACAGAAAAGCCATAAGGCTGAATCCCAACGAATAACAGGTGTGAAAAAAGCCCCAACCCAAACCTCCCATTCTGCAGAAAAAGGGAGACCTGGGTTCAGGCTGCAATCATTGCTATGCTCCAATCATTAATGCTATTTTCACATCAAATTGTAGATACAAACTTACGGACATGTAGGAGAGTTTCATAATCAATCCAATTCACCAAAGAACATACTTATGTTGCTACATCAAGATCAAGATGACAAAGAAATATGACAGTGAAAAGGGGAAAATTTTTGAGAGAAATTTTTTTGAATTTAAACACAAACAAGGTTTTAAAGATGTGAGTTTACATACATCTCACAGACTGCATATTGTTCAACAAAATCAAGTGAGAAATTTTTCAGAATTCAGCTACTATTTTAGTTTATATTTCTGAATTGTATTTCTAAAAGAATTAGGGTATGAATAGGCTGCGGATTCAGTCATAACAACCTTACAAATTGCAGGAATGTTTCTGTAGCAAATACACCGGGAAAGCATGAGATCTTTTCTAACCTTAAAATTTACTTTACATCGAGTTATATCAGCTTAATGGGAGCATTTGACAAACCTGATTACTGATACAGAGCTCTATTAGCTATCCTTTAAGAATATGTTTGGAATTTAAAAGGTGAATTAACAGTTAGAAGATTATAGCAATTTTCTTACTGATTTAATGGCTAAGGGTTGAAAATTACAAAATTTTTAGGAGAGTTGATTTTATAATTTTAATGGAAAAATATTCCCTTTTACAGTTAATTATGAGCAAATTTATTCTAAATGTATCCAGTATCAATCAAACTATCTACCAGTCACAAATATATTAAATTATCATAGATTTATAAATTACACACAGATTTATAAATAATACCTTCCAATGGATTTGCTTAAATATTCTGCATCATCATGCATATTAATATTCATCTGCATAGGAGTATGTCAGATTTGGCCATACTAAGTGACAGATAAGATATACTTTTAAAATAGGATAAGTGCCATCATGCTTGACAAGGGAATATACCAGTACACATAGAAAAAGGCACAGAAATTAATTTAATATCTATGTTAAGGACATGGCTTTGGAGGAAATTTTGTTTACGTGTTCTGTGAGCAGGAGTTTGCTATTTACATGAGAACCACCAAGGTTTAGAGTGTGGTAATAGAAAGAAAAGCACAGCCAAAAAATGTGTAATTTGAAAGGGATTTTCAAAGAGAGCATGGCGAGACTGTAGGTTTACGAGGATTAACTTTAAATTTCCATCACCACGACCATGACAAAAAGATTTTAGATTCAAATAGCCTAAAGCTATAAGCAGGAATAGAAAATAATTCAGAGAATCAATTTGTTTAAATATTTTAAGGTCAATTGCATAGGGAAGTATGTTAGAGTTGGCTGGTAAAATTACTTAAGCATATTTAAAAGCAAAGGGCCTAATACACTCATTTGGGAGTCACCTGCACACACAAGTGCTGCTGAAGAGGATATTTCATTAAGAACCACACAATGGTGTCTATGGATTTCAAGGTAAGATAAGGATTTCAGGATAGACTAGGAATTTCCATGAATTTTCATTTCCATGAGTATCTGTTTTCAAATTTGACAAAAAAAGCACATTGAATCAAAAACTTTAGAGAAATGCATTTTCTGTGAACGGAGTCAGATTATCTTCTCTTTGAACTAATCGCGGAGAAATTCCGCAAATATTGCCAAAATTGATTAATTATGCATAGAGAAATCTATGTAGCAAACTTCTAAGTGAGAGGAGAGCTCACATGTGCTGCTGAATTGGGTATGCCAAAAATGAATTTGTTGGAAGATATGCATGGTAAAGTAGAGAAAATGCTACAGAAATAAATGTTCAAAAAAATGTCGATAAAACAGAAAGGAGAGTTGTTATTTGCTAAGAATCAATTAAAGATTTATTCCCATTTTTTAAAATCTGAAATATATTTCCTATTTTCCAAGCAGTGGTAGGACATCCAACAGAGCAGCATCTACTGGATATTACTGATATTGGAAAGTAAAGGGACATTGTGACATGCTTAAAAATCTGGCACTCACTGAATAAATCTGAACCTGTTGTCCAATTACTAGAAAGGGAATTTAAGAGGCTGAGAGCTTCCTCAGGTATAGTCAAGATAGGGGTTAAGGAGAGATATCAAATACTATACAGCAAAGAAGCATTTACATATATAGTTTTTCCTTGATGGAACACAATAAAAAGGAAAAAAAAATGTTGAAGAGAATTGACCAGTTTCTTGATTCACATGAGAGGCAAAATACTTGGAATTAAAAAAAATCAGTGGAATGCAATGACATCTGCAGTTCTCAGGAAGCCCAGCAAATTTACTTCATTGGACTGCAGACAGATGCCTGATGTTCTCAACTTTTTTTGTCAGAGGCATCTTTCCAGTCCCTACCTTTGACTTTCAAGATATTACCCCAAAACAGAAATTACAGGGCCAAATTTTAACTGTCCAATAAAATCAGGGTATTCCATTTCATGCAACTGTCTTAAGATAAGTCACCACAAGATAGTCAGAACACAAAATGGGAATACAAATTGCCACAATGATATTAAAAAACTATCATTAGATATGTATTAATACCTTATTATTAAAATATTATATTTTATGGTAACATCTCAAATCTAACTCTGAAAAAATAAACCATTTCCATGAAAATGCAAGACATTGTTTATAATGAAAATTTAATTTTCTGCTAAAATGAAAAAATAATCTCCAGAAACAATACCATTTATAAAATTTTTAGCAAAATAAAATTTTGAAGATATTTGATTTTGATTTGTTCAGTATCAAAGTAAATATAAAGGTTTATTACATCTACACTAAAAAAAGCTCATCTGTCACGATCAAATATGTGGTACAACTAAAAAAAATCCACCAACTTACGTCTGACAGCTTCTACAAGGCCTGGTAATTTATCTGCTCCTTTCTCGCCACCAAAGAGGGTATCTGTTACATAGGAATCCAAGTTTTCTTGGACCTTGAAAGAGAAATAATCAATTTCTACATTCTCATTTCACAAAGTATATTATAACATGTAGAAGAAAGACATCATTCAAAATAGAAAATAATATTAACGAATTCCTCTTGGTGTGAGGTTCATATTTACTAAAATTCAACGCTTTATGCCAATTCCTTTATGATTTAATTATTACTATATTCAATAACAAATCACAAGATAAGATTTCCACTGACTCCTTATTCTCTGACAACTTCCACATACATTATTTTAAGAAACTCAAACTATATCTATGTCTGGCACACCCAATTCATCACCTATTCCCTTTATTTCTTTCATCAAAACACTTCCTCTTCCACATTTTTTTCCAATACACTAAATGCAACAATTTTCAGACTACACAAATACAAACACAGTGAACTACTGATTGTCTGAGGTTGGATTATATATGCATGATTCTTTCATCTTTTTTTTTTAACTCAAATACAAAATAACACAAGTATTTTCACATCCTTATACAAGCAGTACTTATAGAAGATTTTTTTCTATGGAGTTGTGGGGTTATAATCATGATCACATTATCACTGCTAAAGATGTCCACCGTTAAGAGAAGAAACCCCTTAATGAAAAAACACTACACTCACAAATAATGATAAAATGTTTACTTGCAGAAATTATGAACATTATAAGAAATAAAATGCGATTTTAGGTTATCCATGTTTTATGGTTGTTCCTGCATCAATTAGGATTTAATTCAACAGAGCTCAGAAAACCATACTCTTTACCTTTGAGGTAGAATGTAATAGAGCTGCTAAAGCAAGCTGAGAGGGTGAATATACAAGACATGCATCAGTCCAAAGGCAGCGATCCAGGAATTCTTCCATACCAGGTCTAAGCCTTTCTGGATCTTTCAAATTAGGGCACCTAGTCTATAATTGAATAAAGGGATTCATACTTATAAGAAACATTCAATATCAAAGGATATTAATATACATCCAAGCTGAAACCTCAACATAATTAACCAAAAAATTACAAGTTAGGCATGAAAATCTAGATTCACTACATCATTAATACTGTGGAAATCTAAGGGATAAGATTTTTTTTTGATAATTCTGCATAAAATGTGCAGAATTGGAAGAAAATGTTATGGAATTAAACCACGTGAACTGTGCTTCATTTAACATGAACTGGAAAAGTAAATTGTAAACGAAGGAATTATTTACAAGAAACATACCAATACAATCAATCAAACGCGAAAGAAAAAATAATTTGTATTTTCACCTTTATATCGATTAGGAAACCTTCGACTGGACGGAACGGATTATGTACGGTCAGGTGGTAATTGAGCTGCTGCATCAACAACAGTTCATTATTTAGAATGATGTCTGATGCTTTCTCCCGATCTCCTCGGATATTTCCAACAAATTGGGATATGGATACATTGAATTCTTCGACCTTACAAGCTAGATAGACGCAAGTTACCCTATGGAAAGAAATGCATTTAGATTAATGGAAATGATAGCGAAATAGCTGAAATAGAGTCAATTAAAATGTGATTATTGGTTACCAAGGCAGGTTAATCATACTTTTCTAAATTATTTATAAGCAACATAGGATACAACAATGAGTACCTTATTCAACCCAAGGATTCATTCATTCAAATTTTCTGAGCAAAGATACTCATTTTTGAGTTAATCTTATAATATGCAATGATTTTAGTATAAATACCAGTACAAATATAACGGTTAATGGTAGTAATCCACAATGTATAATTACTGAAACTCTACCAAATCGATTAAGGTACTAACAAAATTTCTTTTGGATGATATTCCATTACAGAATTATGGAGGTAGAAGCGTTTAAAGTAGTGAAACGAAGTTCCTGCCACCGATTTCGGCATAGGTGGTTGAAATTTTCTGCAGAATTCCCTCAACTGTATCTCATACTGCCGCCTTAGAAGACTTTCTTCATTAGGTGTGAGGAAAAACCGTTCTTGCTGTTCCTCCTGTTAATTCACGATTAATATTATTACATCCTCGATAAGAAAACAATGAAAATAATTGAATATTTAAAATTTCGTGATTTCCAAATTTTGTAAAAGAAAGCATATGCATTTAAAACAACTAACAGACATATTTGCTCCATGTTTAAGAACAAATCTTCTGTTGGCTTCGTATCTTGACTTCTCAAGATCACTTTCATCTCTGAATGTCCAATATTTCTTCTGAGAACTTGAAGGATACATTTGATCCACAAAACTAAGCAAACTTGTCTTATTCAATAAAAATTCTTGTAAAACAGCCTGACTAGCAAACGAAATATGCTTCACATAAAATTTCTCATTTTCGTTCACATTTACACAAAAATCACAATATCCCACACAAATTTAATTGATGACAATAATTTTAAATTCTCAGAATTCACTTCGTCTTGCTGAGCTTGTAGGATCGACCGTAACGTGAAACTTCTCATATATTCTAAAAACATAATTCGCATGACACCAGATAAATTCGGTGCGCATTTTAGAATTCAAGTACCGGGATTTAAGGCACTGCAAATATTTTGGTGTTCGTGATCTTTTGGGCTTACATGTTCAGTGAGAGAATCGTTGTGCTTCGCTTTTTATGTAGTGATTTAAGGTTTCATTTAGCTACTTTCCTGGTAAAATTTTCAGTTCATAACCGTATTGTGGAAATTTAAAGAGATTTTCCAAAATATCGTCATGCTTCGAAGGGGCTTCAGTGGTTTGCTCTCGGTACACAAATTAAAAAACATTGAATCGTTCACTAAAGAATTTAACGCGTGTCCAAAATATCGCTGTTTAAGTCAGCAAGTGATTACCGATAAAGTTTCAACATCAAATGATGAAGCTGATGTATTTGGGACTTTGGAAAAGCCAAAAAATGAGTTCGAGGTTTATAAAGACGACGTAGATGATAAGAAATTGGATGACGGATTAAGAATAGGAAATATTCAACAAAGTAAAATTGACATAGAATACTCTAAACAAATCAAAAAGCTTCTGAAAGAAAGAAAGGCAAGAAATATACAAGAACGCATTAATCTTAATAAAATGTTTCATTCTCAATACTTAAGGTTATAATTTTTTACAGCTTTCGGAAGCATTGGGTATACTTGATAATGGAAATATATCTAAACCTACTGCTTATTTGTATGGGCTGTTGATAAGGTCGTGTGGAAAGTTTGGTTACACAAAGAAGGCTTATAAGCTTTATAATGAGGTATGAATTTATTAGTGGCAATTCTAAGTGATTTAAAAGTCAAAATAAATTAATAAATTTACTATTTATCCTCCAACAGATGAAAAAACGAGGCATTAAACCTCGAGCATCAGTTTACACCTCTCTATTCAATGCTTGTTCTAATAGTCCTTGGAAGGAAGATGGCCTTTCCAGAGCATCTCAGCTGATGGAATCTTTAGAAAGTAGCGGATATGAGCCAAACATCATTAATTACAATGCAATGATTAAAGGTTAGAGAATATCATGTTTTTAAATCCCAGAAATCTATTTCAGTTTATTTACAGAATAATTGCATTTTCTTAACTTAGATATGATAGCAAAACTTGAAATTGGTAGCTGAATGATTCAATGAAATTTGAGGTTATTGTTTTTAAGAGCTTTATTTTGTATTTTTGCAGCATTTGGGAGGTGTGGAGATCTTGAGGTTTCTTTCCGCCTTGTTGATCAAATGATCAGTAAAGGTATTGCTCCAGACTCTTCAACCTTTGCATTTCTCCTACAAGCCTGTGCATCTGATAAAGAATCTGGCTTTCGTCATGCCATTTTGGTACATTCTTTATTTATTGTCCTCTTTGGTAGAAATTAGTAAAAATGGAAAAAAAGGCAGCAGATGACACTATTGTTTGTTTCAGATTAATACAGAATTTTAGTGTCATAATTTCACTGAAATATTACCAGCTGTAGATTAGGTTTTCAAATCAACCAAGATGTTAGTCACAAAATAATTTTACCCTTGTTGTTAACTTTGCTTTTCTTTTCTTCTATAAATCCCATGAGTTTAATTTTTCAGACTTTTATTTTAGTTCAAAATCCTTTTCTTTATCATTTAGTACATTTTGTAGAATTTTTTAACCCCTTATAATTATATAAAACAGCTTTCTCAGCTGTATATCTTCCAGACTTTGCTATTTCTGGATTATTTTCATTCCTTTATCAATTTCTGTCTAAGCCTTATTTACCAATTCCTATGGATATATGTGTAATAAAAGGTGCTGGAGATGAAGGACAGCCCTGTTATGCTTGGCTTCTTAACTCTGCCCATTTTGATTCCCTCATAGCTATCCTAATTTGTATTCAAATTAAATTGACTCCTTGAGCCGTTAGATGTAAGATAATAAAAATAAAACTTATCTTTGGTGTGGTTCTCTGTTGCCTTTGGTATGGTCCAGTTGGTATAGTCCAGTAACGTTGCAAGGAAGCACACACGTATTAAGGTACTATATACGTGTTTCGAGAACTATGTTCTCATCTTCAGTAGTTTGTATATTATGTGTTTGTCGTGGTATTTAAATTTGGATTTCTTGCGGTGTGACGTAGTAGTGTAAACAAATGGGAGGAAAGGATTATTTTTTTCTTTCTTTCCATCCTAATTTGTGCCTTTTGGTTTAAGTTTAAACTCTGCACAATTCTCCCATGTTTACAGTCCACTCCATAATATGTAATTTAATATCACTATCAACATTAGCTGGTGCACTCTATTATAAGCTGTTTCAAAATCAATAAAAGAGAAATATGGATTATATTTTTGACAAAACTATTCTATTGTATTTATACCATTTATTTTAAGAGTGGTTTGTAAAATAACTGTTCAATCCTTTACTATTTTAGGTTTGGGAGAAAATGATCAGTAAAGGAATTAAACCAAGTCTACATACCTACAATCTTCTGCTCCGCTGTTGCAAAGACTGTGAAAGTGGAGAAGGTGTTGATATAAGAGCACTTTCATCCTGGAACTACAGTCTTTTACCTAAAAGGGATAATCCAATATCCATTTCTGCAGTATGTATGAAATTTAATAATTTTTTTTGACCTTTTTGTAATACAAACATTATGCTAGACCAATAGACATATTTTTAACTAACAGTCATAGTATATAGTAATATTTAAACAATTAACCAATATGACTATCCCAAAGACACTAATCATAAGTTTTCTGAGCGTGTTGCTTTTATTTTTCTTGTATTGAACCTCTCACATGGCAGCTTAAGTTCTTTTATCTCATTGATTGATCTTGTATGGCCTTTTAACCCAGAAAATATAATTAAGTTATAATAATATGATACACCAAGCACATATGAAATCTTGAAAAAAATCAACCAAAATAATATTTTACTCAAGGAGAAGTGAGGTGAAGTTTCAAGAAGTGATAGATATCGACATGAATGTGACTTTAACCCAGGTCTCCCATTTTGTCTCTCTGGGCAGGTTAGCTGACCTGCCCAGAAGTATCAAAATTGGGAGACATTGGTTTGAGTTCTTGTCATGTCAACTTTTTTTGCTTGTTTCTCCATTATCCATGCACAGTTTTACTTGTACCTTATCCTTAATAATTTACTCTTTACGCTAATTCCTAATTTCTTCACAGAAAGAAGAAATCATAACTATAAATTCAGGGAATATTGAAAATATAATTAATCCTGATGCTAATGGGGAGAGCAAGGGAAATCAAACAATTAATGAAGCTACAATTACTCCAAAAGATGTCTCTCAAGAAAAATCTGTCAAAGAATATGATAGGGATATGGTTACTAAAATAGTATCTGATAGGAAAAAAGCAGATGGAAGTAAAATTTTAGTTTCCTCAAGCAATTATTTAGTTGTGGCCACATCTCCAAAAGACAGGTAAGTAATTGTATTCTTGCACATTTTTGCTAGTTCTTATAATAATAAAAACTATTTTAAAACTTATAATAATAAGGGTGGTGTTGCACACCACTTTTTTCTCAATATATTGGCATTAACTGTTAAAATCTCCATTACATTGGTGACATACCATGTAATTTAGGTGGTATATAACCAACACATAAGTACTAGTTTTTTTCAGAAGGAATGAGTATGTACTAGCGTACTAGGAATGATAAGTACTAGTATCTGCACACCTAAGAATGTTAATGATTTTTCATAGTTGTACATAAGGATTTACATTCAAACATTATTATTAAAATATGTACAAAAATATATTTTTCTATGAATTCTCAGAATAATAACATTGATTTAATGTAATAATTTTTTCATGTATTCCTTACATCTAATTAGATTATTTTCATACTTCAGGACAAATTGTTGTCTTTTTAGATTGCGTTTTATAATTTATACCTATTGGTATGGCAGTCTTCCATTCATACTTAATATGTATGGGGTACAGGGGCACATCCAGAATTTCTGCTTGGATGGGGCCGAACTTAAGGATTTTAACTCTTCGACTCTTTTAATCTCTTGAACTCCTAATTTATGATATCATGTAAAATAATAGATTCTCATCATAAGAAAGTATCATATATAAAGGTATATTTTAGCTTTATCATCTAGTTTTATTTTTATATTTGTTAATAAGACCCTAGAGAATTTGGTTCTGTATGAAATATTTGTAGAAACTTTAGGATGGGGGGGGAGGAATAAAGCCCATTAGCCACCCTTCTGGGTGCATCCCTGATGGCATATAAAATTTTATTACAGTGATGCTGCAACTGGCTATCTTCAAACAGGTTCCAATTTAAAAGACCATAACTAAACGTTGTTTAACTAACGCAATAATTTCACACAAAGTTCTTGAGTGTTCTTCAGATGTGTGTTTGCTGGATTCTTGCCTATTAAAATGTTGTCAATGTTCTTAGGTTGCAATGTCTTGGAGGATGCGATGGATTCTTGAAGCATATGGCTCAGCATAGTATTAAACCAGATATAAAAACTTTTACTCAATTAATTGAGGTTATTCCTTCAAAAGAAGCTGCAGAACAGGTAACATAATTTTAAAGAATATGTCATTAAGATTTAACCCTTGTTGATAATATTAAATTGAATTCCCTTGGCAAAAGTTGATTCATATCTTTTTATTTCAGTCATTATTGATTGCTCTTAAGGATAGCGGATTAGCACCAGATGTGGAATTTTTCAATATGCTGATAAAGAAAAGAACACTCAGAATTGATTATGTTGCAGCCAGAGTGGGTATTGAAATGCAAAATTAATTATTGTATTAAATGCATAATGTAAAGAAACTGTTATACAAAATCTTACATTAACTTCCATTACATAGAAACTAGAAAATTCAGCATTTTAAGAGTTAAACTTTAGATTCAACAAAAAATTATTTATATTTATATATTCAATCAACAGTCAGTTCTTCAGTTGATGGCTTCCTCAGATATTAATCCAAATGTAATGACTTTTGGAATCCTTGCTTTGGGATGTACAAGCAAAGAAGAATCAGAAAAATTTTTGAGTGAAGTGAAGGAAGCTGGATTTAGGTAAGGAATGTTTTTTTATCTTTGTCACTGAGGTAAAAAACTGCTAATATGAAGTTCAATATTTTAATGATTCTAAATAAAAATTTGTGCTAAGGATTGATATATTTCCACTAATCGCCCAAAATTGTTCCACCAAAAGGACATTCAATGCTCTCTTTGGTTTGCCACATTAGGGCATACGAACACTCATTATTCTACTTTAGAAGTGTTTCCAAATCCTTGTGTACATTGGAACATTTGTAATTGGTTTTGAAAACATCGGAAAAGAATCTCAGGGAACCAAACCCTATATTCAACAAGATTGAAGAACCATTCTGAACCCAACAATCTTTCCCCTCAGAGAGTCATTTAAAATGGTCGTTTTAATATCCACCAGGATCTTTCAGAGGCCCTAAAATTAATTCTAAGCTCAAAGAATATATTAATTACAACATGGGTCTCAACCAAACCTATACAGTTACCCACAGATACTTAGCTCTTCTCATGCAGCACAGTCCAAGTTCCCCTTTGTTTTCTTATGGAGGATCATTTCTAATGGCATGGAGGGAACCCACTGTCAATTTTATGTGTGGCCAATACATGTATATATAAGTAAATCATGTTTTCTATCATCATCAATGGTCAAAATTATCTATCTCTTTGGGATGTACTAAAAATCCTGAGGATCACCTCAGTGTAAACCTTATGAAGAAATTGAGCAAGTCTGGCAGGGAATCAAGGACAATTCTAAAGGATGTCATTTCCTTTTATGTTTTCGAGTATTGTCCTCTAACTATACCTAAGGTTTCAAGCACCAGTCATTTCAGGAAGTCTTTCTAAATGAATTCCAAGTTTTCTATTCATTATCTATCGAAGAAATCATGATGTGCTCTAGTATTGAGCCAAATATTAATTTGGCAGCAGTGAACTTTGAGTATAAAACATAGCCATAATTTCTATTCTTGTACTGGATTACAGCCATCTATCAATTCGGGAAGTACCCTATAAAAATATTTCAAATCTGCCCCGTGTATTTCTAATGGGTGAAATTTGAATTGACCTAGCATTGAACCCAAGACTGTTTCAAGGGATGTCCTTTCTAATTACTTTTTGGAAGCCCTTCCAGTAACTTTCCCTTAGGTTTCAAGAAATCATTATAGTGGGAAGTACCTCTAAATGGAATCCTAGTTTCCAATAGATTTCTAATGGAAGAAACCTTGGGTCAATTAGAAAGTAGCCAACCTTAAATATAAGTGCCTCAAAGCCTATTTACATGCTGATTTATAGTTCCCTATCCATTCAGGAAAATATTACAATTCCACCAGGTATCATGTATCAAAGAGAGAAATTGGAACCAACTTAGCATCAAACCTAATTTTTTCCAGGGATAAGTCCTTGCAGAACACATTACAAGACCACCTCTTCTAACAATATATCAGTTTTCAGCTCCCTACCATAATGGGAGGTGCCATAATGAATTTCCAATAAATGTTTGCAAACAAAATTAGGTGCTACTGCTCTGCTCTCACTCTATAGATAAATGACACTTTAATTATTTCTCAAGATTACTTTGGTTGCTTTTTTTATTGGACATCCATATCCCACTGTGCATCATGTTCCCATTATATATCATGTGTGAGGATTTTTACCATTTCTCTGTATTTTTTATAGACAGGATTCACAGTTACTACTAGCAAGTATGTTATTTAGAGTGATTGATTTAATTCTGTTACATTTCTAGCACCTTAATCTACTATAGTAGCTGCAGAAAGATACATGAATTATTATAAGGTCCTTTTGCTGCATTAAGGGGATCACTAATTACTACCCTATTTTTTAACCTATATAGAATTAATGCAGAAATGGTAGGAGGTCTCCTAAGTGGAGCCTGCCATCGATGGGATATAATGTACGTTCTTGAACTCATGGAGTTCTGCATAAAAGAAGAGATTAGACCCAATGAGAAGCTGATAAGCCATCTCAAGCAATTTAGAAGCAAAATAAACAAGGCTGTTCAAATTTCAGTAAGTGAATTATTTAATGTTTTACTTCTTGAGGTATAAAATTTATATTTATTTCTTAGTGAAGAGAATCGTTTATACTAATTAATATTTCATTTTCAATGAAAATCCTTAATAATCCACCAATTTATGACATTCAGATATTTTATGCCAAGAAGCTTGTGGTAAAATCATGTTCTTCTTTTAAAAGTTTTTGATTGATGTAATAAGTTAATAAGAGAGCTTCTAACCATGTTAATCATAAGCATAAATGAAGTCTATTGTAAATTCTTTCTACAAGTTTGTAGAGTTATCATTAGATATTAAAATAAGAGAATCAATCAACACTTGTTATTGACCATTACAAATACCACATATAATTTTTTAAATTTTCACAACTCTACAATTCTATGTGCTTCTAACTCTACAATTACAATTTTACTAGGACTACACAAGGATCATCAATTTCCAATGGTAGAATTGTGAAAATGCAGTAAATTTTACATAGTACTCATATCATATAGTGCCCGATAATAAGTCATCAGTACCTAAGTTATTGATTTTTCATAGTTGTACATAAGGATTTACATTCAAACATTATTATTAAAATATGTACAAAAATATATTTTTCTATGAATTCTCAGAATAATAACATTGATTTAATGTAATAATTTTTTCATGTATTCCTTACATCTAATTAGATTATTTTCATACTTCAGGACAAATTGTTGTCTTTTTAGATTGCGTTTTATAATTTATACCTATTGGTATGGCAGTCTTCCATTCATACTTAATATGTATGGGGTACAGGGGCACATCCAGAATTTCTGCTTGGATGGGGCCGAACTTAAGGATTTTAACTCTTCGACTCTTTTAATCTCTTGAACTCCTAATTTATGATATCATGTAAAATAATAGATTCTCATCATAAGAAAGTATCATATATAAAGGTATATTTTAGCTTTATCATCTAGTTTTATTTTTATATTTGTTAATAAGACCCTAGAGAATTTGGTTCTGTATGAAATATTTGTAGAAACTTTAGGATGGGGGGGGAGGAATAANAATAAAATTTTCTTCTCATGGCCAGCTTTACATAACTGAGTTGAATAAATCTATTCTCTTGCAATAAGCAACACTTTGGGTTTTAGCAAGAGCTGCTCATTATATAGACTCATCCTGCCATGACCATAAAGCATATAAGACTGCCAACAAGTAGTACATACAAGTGGGCTCCAGTCATAGAGTAAAGATATCACTCTTGGCTGCTGTAGGCAGCGGAGAAGCCTAAAAACAAAGACTAGAACTGTTCGCTTAGTTCCAGCAATTGCACACAATGGGGCCTAAATTAGTATTACCATAATTTCTCACATTAGTGTATAATGTACCACCTACTGCACAATATAACAAGGATATAGTGCTAGCTTCTTATTCTAATGTATCATTGCATAGTATAAATTCCTTTTCCTAGCAACAATTATATTTCCTCTATATTACCTGAAAAAAAGCAACTTTGAAACTGCATATTTAGACATCATTGAAGTTGTATATCAAAAGAAATATTGATGATTTAAAAAATGAATTTCCAGAAGCAAATTTTGAGTATTGCAGTTTGATGTTTAATGTCTTCAATCTTAAAATTTTGCTTTTACTTGAACAGGAGATACATCCAAATCAAAAGCTGAAATTTACCAAGAAGGCTTATAATATTTACAAGATGAGACTTACATCTTGGCTGAAAGAGATAGATCTTTCTGAAGCTGATCCACAGCATCCATGGGAACAATTCCGAAGGCACTACAAAGGCAAAGAGAGGAATTTGGATGTAAAGTAATATAAATAAATGTATGCTGTGTTTCAAAGGAAACTTGCTAGTAGAAAAATAAATCTTTAATTCATGTTTTCATACAAAGCTCCTTTAACATAAAACATACAAAAATACAGGGAGGAAAGTAATACATTTCTACATAATTACAATATAATTGCCTTGAAGACATTTCTTAAGATCATATATCATAAAATGTTCAAACAACCCAAAAATTTTTACTTTATAATGGAAATTCAGGGGAAGATTAGTATTTCACATTGGGACTGGAGAAAGAAAGGAGATCCACTTTACATTCTGTAACTCAACTTAACAATGCACTTAAAGGAAAATTAATTTCCTGTATATACAGATAATTTCTACTGAAGTGAAGATTGTAGCCAACGAATAAAATTTCCGAAAATGGATATCTGACATCCTTACAACATACCTAGTACCCGAGGAAGGATTCCTTTGAAATATGAGTGATATTCACAATTTGAAGACATATTAAAACTATTTTTCAGAATTAGGACAGTAACTTTGATACTGGGCTTATACTTGAACACTTAACATGATGCTAAAAAAAAGCAGCCGTTAAAAAATGTACACTTAATTTTTAGATTAGAGCTCCAATGCAGGTTATATTAAATTTTAGGTTTTTAAAATAATTTAACAATTTTTCTGATAAAATCACATGAATTATAGAAATGTTAGCTTCTCATAGAGTTTGCTAATTTCTAGAACATTAATGTAAAACTTGAAATACCAAAATGAATAGTAAGTTATAACTTAGTGTCCAAAACAACAACAATTGGATGCATGTAAATCATAATCACTGCATACAAGATATGCTGTAAAAAAACCAACAGGATATAACAGCACCAACTTTTAGACAAATCAAATCAAACAGACATGACAGACTTTTTGTCAAATTATCTTCCTAAATCATAAATTAAGTTTTTGAGATTACAACATCTACATATGTATTGGATACATAAGATATGGATAACAAAGGATTTAGGCCAACATATCGTTAGTAAAGTTTTTTGAACAATTTTACCATTAGCTTATCCAAAGGCAAGAAAATTAAATCAATCACTACATAAACTTGTATATATCTTCCCGTTCCGTTTGAATAAATAACAAACTGAATTTTAGAACATCAGGTCACCTGGAGGAAATAATACTTGCAATGCAGGAGAACAAGATAAATAATAGTACCTCTGTTCTAATATACAGGATTTTTACAAAATTGTTAAGATACTGAAACCTGACTTCCTGCAACTGAATTCTAAAGAAACATTAGAAGCCGATGCAAATATCTAAGGTAAATTTATGTACAGAAATGCTTCAATATTTCTTTACTTTCTCTTTATTATTATGGAGGAATCATTCCTTTGCCATTAGGAAAGTAAATTTTCATTTTAATCTTACATAAGAGATTAAATCAGCTGTCTCAACAAATACATAGCTAGAGGTTAACTCTCATATTTGTCATTTACAAATAAGATACATTTTACATTAGAAAGTACTCTGACACAAAGAGTTAGTTCTTTGCATCTTTAGCAGAAGATGGAAGACCCCGAGATATAGGTAGAAGTACATCATGCATGGCATATCTCCAAGTCCAAGCTCTGGCCACATCCTCAAATGTTTTCCTATCCTGATTATAAAGCTCACCAACTCGAGGTTCCATGCACACCTTTATTACCATTTTTTAAAATAAAAATATAACAATCAATGCAAGTTACAATGGAAACTTCAAAACCTTAATTATGATCATAAATAAATACAAAATGTTCAAAATTTGGATGATAAGAATGATGCATGACTTACCTCAGTATAAGGGTCTGTCAATAAGGACTGCACAGATATGAGAACCTTAGATAGAGTTAAAGCCAATGACCAATTGTAGTGGATGGAATCAATACCCACATCCCCATGCCTGGATACATTAGGATGAAATATCCTTGTAACAAACCGGACCACAGGAGGAAACATTGGATAACTGAAATTTTAAAATAATATATCACTATTGATTATTGTATTATTTATCACTGTATCAATCCATGGTTATCATATATACCTAGAAATTTTTTACTGCCTTTAAATTTAAAAAGAGAATAAAATATTTCTTCAGATTTCAAGGTTATGTACTGATTGGAATATAAGACAATTTTTTTCCATAAATTTAGCCTAAAAAATGTCACCTTGTTCAAAAACAAAAATAAAATTTTGAAAATATAATAATAATATTTTTGTATATAGACCATTTTATATGAGCTTGCAGTTTGTACAGTTATTACATGAGTATAGTTGGCATATTTCACTTAAGCAATTTTACTGAAATATAATAAGACTGTTGACAGACTATTCTTAATTTTCTGGAAACATTTGTTCTCAGCCCTATGTTTCTGTTATAAATAATGACACTGATGGCAATGCATTTTTATGCTAATCACAACACATTAAACAAAATTTACCCAACTGTCATACATAAATTCAATGCCAGATTTAAATAACTTTAAAATATCACTGAAGTAATTCAAGGCTGACAGATAATATTTATGTTGAACGAAGCTAGCATCAATTGAACTAACAGTTTTATGCGGTAAAATGATCTTAGTCTTCAGTAAAAGACAACTTTTGCACAGGAACTATGCAAAGGTTCTAAAGAGAAGCTGGTAAGGTACCAAAGGCGTATAATACAACCTCAACAAGAACCAAGTAACTTTTTTGGTCAGATTGATAATGCACCAGTGTATTTCTGTATGCAAGGTGTAAAATCAGCTATAATAAAAACATCAAGAAAATAAAGATTATAAATTAAGGAAATACTATCATCACTTGCTCTAATGATTGTATACTTGTTCTGATAGAATCGATACTTATACAGAAAGTATTGATACATGTTCTGTTTGTTATGTTAAAAAAGGAATAATCTCTCAAAAGGGAAGTTGTCTAGTGGGAGTGAGTTCAGATGCAATGAAACAAGATGGATGACAAAATAATTAATGACCTCTTAGTCAAATGAAAAACAAAGATATGATTGGAAGCTTCATTGTAGCTGAAAAGCAATGAAAATTGATTCCTTGAAAAGAAAAGAAAAATATACATCTTAAGGGATGTGTGATATAAATGTAACTTTAAAAGCCAACATTACATGTTATAGATTTCAAGTTTGAAAAACGCACCTTGTCCATGAGAATTAACATGATGGAAGTGATTAGAATACATTGGTAGACAAGGTGCGTTTACAAATTTGAAATCTACGACATGCAACATTGGCTTTTGAAGTTACATTTTTATCACATAACCCTTACCATGTACATGTTTCTTGTTTAGGTACAAAAGGGTTCATAACCTTAATCTCCTCCATATACAGACCAATATCTACCTGATATGAAGTAATTAAAAGTTTTGAAATAGGTATAGTAGTAATGAACACCATGAAAATTTTACACTCAATTTCAAAGCATTTTTGTGAATCATCCGTGCAGTTGTATGTCTAAAAAATTAAATTTAATGTTTATCTTAGATTTTAAAGTGCATATTATCATGTTGTTTTGAAATATTCTGTATTTCCATGAAAATTGATAAAAGCCCACTTTTTCCTAATCTGAAGTGCACAAAACATAGGATTGTCCTGTGTTTAGGTAAATACAGTAAGTGTCCATGCTGAAGCCACTATAAGCATGCACTAAATATACCCCAATAAATCCAAGGTGAATAATGAAAATAACGTAAGTTCCTTAAATGCCTACATTCAGAATAATTCCAAGACAAGAGGCAAATATTACCTTCATTCCAAGAGCCATAAGCACTATAAACGAAGAAGCATCCTAGATATACCTTCATATAGCATGAGCTCATCAGCAACATTATATATTCAGGAGTTCAGTGATTGTTTTTACCTGTAGGGGACTTGAAGATAAAGGTAAAAAAGGCCACCTTCATAAGGGCTACCAGTGGGTCCAGTAATTGTGGCTTGCCAATGACAGCACTCCCTGTCAAGAGGTGTAGCTCTGATTCCTTCAGGGGGGTCAGTACGTAAATCTGAAAAAAAGAATATCAAAAACAAATTATCACCTTACTGAAGGAGTAGAAAACACGAAAAAAAATGTTCCTTGGACATGTGATTTTATGTGAAATATTTATGTAATATATTCTTCAATTAAAGTATTTTAAACAAAAAATTAAATAAGAATTTAATTTAATATGGTATAGCAGGTTTTATTTTAAGTAATAAGGTCAATTTCACCATCTCATGCAAATAAGCAACTAGCATGCAAATCTTGCACTGTAGAATATGGCCCTCCTTCAAGCTTTGCAATAATTAGTCTAGGCTTGTTGATTGCTGCATTCAAAATGCAGCAAAAATTCAATGAACATTTCAAGAACTACAAGTCCCTTTAAAAGCAATGCCAACCTGCTGAAGTCTACCTTGTTTATGTTCCTTATAGATATTTAGATGAATTATCTACATAAATGATAAAATTTCAAAGTGAATTTTCACTAGCTAAAATGCATGAACTATCACTCAATCACAATAACTATTCTCAAACCACAATAAAAAACCATAAAGAAAAGAAGCAGATACAATACTACAGCAGAGTAATTATAAGCTTTCACAATACTAATGTTACTCACTTTTGAGTTCACTGCGTAATCGATTTCGGCGCCAAGAGTTTTCTTCTCCTGGTGGATGTGATCTTAGTGCCATTTGTTGAAGGCATACTTTACACGGAGCACTCTCAATTCTACAAGAAAGATAGTCCTACTATTAGACTTTGTAGCAATTCAAAACATACAATATTTAAATCTTTAGAGAAATCAAAGGCATATTATGGAACTTCTTCTCAGAGAAAAATTGTCCTTTGTTATGATGTACTACTGGATCATTACACAAATGACAATTAAAATTTTTTAGATTCTTATGTTTATATTTCTGTTCATAGTAAAGGTAATAATATGCCTATAATGGCATCAAATGAGTACAACTATTAATTAATTACAAATAATTTAATCCATATGACAGAATTACATAAACCAACTCACAGATTGGAATATATGGCTGCCCAGCAGTCCAGAGGTACAGGGAGAAGAGGAGAGAAAAGAGGCCAACGAGAAGTTGTGTGTTTCCGCCACTGCTCTCCACTGACATGACTAAGCACCAAGCGGCGCCAACGTCTACATACATGAGCTACACTCCAAAGGGATAGGTCATCAAGATATGAAAACACCACGAGAAGAACTGCAAAGAAATTATGTCTAGATCAGATGTGGCAAATCTATGGTATACATGAGAATATTTTTGGGCGCACAGAACTATTCCAGTCGTGCATATTTCACTATAAATAAATGAAACCCTAGAGAAAATTAATGTGATTTCATTAATTACTAATGATAGCTGATGATTTTTTGCGTCAATTACAACATCTTAAAATCAATGATGACAATGCACCAGCAAAAATGACAGCAGAAAGTATCAGCATCACATTCTACGGTTTGGCACTACATCGACACAAAAGTTCTTAACATTTATCAAATAAATGACACTCCTGATCCAGAAAGTTTTCCATTCCTGGTCTAATTTTCATGCATATATCATGGGGGATGCCATTTAGCATAAATTTTACTTCAGCAAGTATTTCATACGTGCACAAATAAAAGTCTCAAATTCCATTAAAAAATTAAAAATAAATAGCCAATTATATGTTTCAATACTGGTGACATCCATGCAGATGTCCATCCATATGCAGAAAAATTAGACAGCAATATTGAGAAAAAGCAACTGCAAGTTATCTGGGATATTTTGTATGTACATACACGTTGCAACAATACTAAATTCTATGATAAGGCCTTTTCGAAACAATAGAATTGATTTATAGATGCGAAAAGCATGCCTGACTACAATAGATGACAAGGAAAGAGCTTAATGCTTTGTAGAAGAAATCAATTTAATAAACAAGAATTTTAGTAAATAGAAAGAAAAAACTAAATATCAACAGATAATGTAATTGCAAAAAGAAAATTTATACAAATATACTTAAAACTTAAAATAGCAAAAATTATTACAGAAATGTATTAAAAATGAATCTTCAACATACAATTACAATTGAAGAAAAATTCAAATGGAATCCAAAATAATTACTTAATACAACAAACAATGCAGATGAGTAAATTTAAAAGGTCCTCAGCTAGAAGTTCATTTGATACATTATCCATAATGAAAACATTGTAAGTAAAAACTTAGAAAATTACTTTTTGTAAACCAAAACACTAACTTACCTTCTGGAGGTAAACACTCCACCAGTCCAGGGCTTAAGTCATCTGGCATTAGCCTGGGTACGCTTAACATCTGCAATCTTTCGGCTAAATGATCAACCACCTGCGGTGGATTAACATTATTATTGTTGTTGGGTGCAATTGGAGGAACAGATGGATAGGGCGGTGGTCCTAAAACGGGCATCGCAGGTGATGGCCCTCGAGCTGCCGTAGATTGCCTTCTCTCAGAGCCGTAATAAGTTGGATCTGAAGGTTCGTCGTTTCCAGAATCTTCATCATCAGTTTTCTACAAAAATATATATATATTTACTCCGAAACTAAATAAAACAACTCGCCTTTCCCAAAAACATAATTTTTCTTCTCGAATGACAATACCTCACTAAATATAGCCATTGCTTCTGGATGGCTAAAATCACCAGGAAACAGAAAGGCATGACAAGTTGCACACACTGGTTCTTCAAAACATGGACCATAATAGCCATTACACATGTAACAGGTATCACACTGAAAAATGGCACAAGTTCAACATCACATTCATTTAAAAAAATTGCAATAAGGACCCATCCTTCCACTCATACCTCATAACTGAAGTCCTCCGAGAAATTTCTGTAGCTGGGTAAGTTATTTTCTTCTAGTGAATTAGGAGAGTTCGAAAGTCCGCGAGATGTATTCTCTGCATTTGCACTAGCTTCACCAAAGGGACTGCTCGGCATTTTGGATTCCCTCGATAAAAATATCACATTCATTAAGAGAATGTTACTTGAGAACGTTTAACCACTCAAAATGTGACTTTAATATTCCATCAATCATCCGACTGTTTTCAAACTCTCATCGAAAATATCGATTCACATCAACGTTAAACACTTCTACACAATTTCACATTCTGAATGACTTTCGGTTATCAGAACTCAATTGTCTCCGCGGTTCAATGTGAAATACGAAAGTTATGTTATTCAGTTTCTGCTGAATGAACCGTAATCTCTTCAGATGGAAAAGTTTAATCAAAGAGTGATTTCCAACATGAATAATACCAATCCCACACTAGGAATGGAAATTTTCGAGCAGCAGTATGAAAGGGTATGAGAATTTATCATGTAAATCCATTATCTTCTTTATTAGGATCTGCTGGCTGAAGGTGATTTTCGATGAAAAACGAAACAAAAATGTCACATTGTACCTTCTTTATTCGTAGAGTTTAGATGCTAACAGGGAGAAGCAAGATGTTTTTAATAAACATAAGGAGGAACTAAGTAGAGTAAAATCGCAGCTGGAGACACTTCCCAATGAATTATCTTACGACATTATGATTCCTATTGGGTCACAAGGGCTAATGAGAGGAAAAATTGTCCATACAAATGAGATTTTGGCCTTGATAGGTGATAATTGGTATGTCAAGACAACTGCTAACCATGCTAGGCAAATGTGCGAACGAAGAATTGAACGTAAGACTCCTTAAATGTCCTTAAAACTTATCTGTTTAAATTTTCATTATAATAGCTGTAATTTGTATTTTTGAACTGTGATTACCATAGGTTGCAAGGAAATGATTGATAACTTAAATAAGGAGTTAGAATTGATGACTTCTTGGCGTAAAGCATCGCAAGAAGTATTTCAACCTCCAGAAGGAGGACTTGGTGAAATAACTGAAGAGTATGACGAAGAAAAAGAGAAAGATTGGAAAGGTATGCGTTTATATTGTTATTTTTCAAGTAGGCCTTTCGAATGTATAGCCAATGGTTTTCATAGAAATATTTTACCTTTATAAAGGATCATTCTTTCTTTTGTTGTTGTAAAGTTCAAATCTGATTGAGTTATTTTTCCATTCAGCTACTCACAGAGAAAAAGTTCGGAAACATTACTTAGAATTGGCAAAATTGAAGAACAAAGAAAATAAAACTACATGTGACGACGAAGAAGCCTTGCGACGCCGATTGGATGAATTAGAGCTACAAGAAGAAATGGAAGATGAACTTATAAGGTATGTATATTCATGCGCGATTGAGAATAATTATACATGTATTATATTCGACAATTAGAGAAGGAAACGTCATTTTGAAGGCCTAGTTAGTTGCCAATTATATTTTTACTGAAGGCTTTAAATTGCTTAAAAACCAATTTAAATTTTCCAATATATTTGTTAATTTATACACAAAGTTTGCATAGCCGTATCATAAATTTCAGCCTAAATTCTGAAATCTATCAACTACCTTAGCAATCTCTAGTGAAGGATCCTGTTCCAAACCATTCAGTTTCTAAGCCTAAAAGGAAAATTTAACACAGTTCGATCATATTATCAGAAATGGTTGTAATTATATGTTTGCCAAATTTTTCCCTATCTCTTGGCACAATGGTAAAGGTAAGAAGATGATAGTAATTATCAATATTTCCTAGAATTGCATATTTTTAAGAACTCCTGTAGTTTTACTGGGTTGTTTAGTATGATTTAGGTGTAAGATCTATGTTTTATGTCAATTACAGGTACTTGGCATTAGGTGTATTAGTACCCTAGGGTGGGAGTCTTACAGATGCACAGTTGAAAATGACCATTTTTCTTAAAGGCTCAAATTTTACTAAGAGGTGATTTTTTTGGCAACCATTAAAATTAATTTAAACAAATATTTATTGAACTAGTTTCTTTAGTATTGCTCTAATTTAGGGGTCCCCAAACATTATGAGAGGCTGTCCTCAACAAAAGGTTCTTCAATTTGTATGTCTCAAGTGTACAGTCTGTCATGCTTAGTAACGAATAAATCAGATTTGATATATTAGAATACAAAAAATGTTAATACTAAAGAAACTATTTGAAAAAGTAAAAATATTAAATGTCTCACCATGAGTATGTCCTGAGAATGACATTTAATTTGCTTACAGACCATATGAAAACTTTTTGCAGGCCATGTAGACCCCTGCTCCAATTCCTATCACTAAATAACACATTTTCTCTTAAGAGAATTAATTAAGCAAATACACCCTTAGAATCAGTGATTATTATCTATTGCAATTGAGTAATTCATACAAATTACTCTAAATTAATTAAAAAATCCCAAGAAATATTCTACCAGAAAAGATCCTGATAAAAATCATATCTATGGTTACTTGAATAATTAGCATCAAATGTTAATTCTTAAGAAAAGTCTTTACCTGAGACATCTGTCTGCGTAGATTGCCTTCTCTCAGAGCCGTAATAAGTTGGATCTGAAGGTTCGTCGTTTCCAGAATCTTCATCATCAGTTTTCTACAAAAATATATATANTCCCAAGAAATATTCTACCAGAAAAGATCCTGATAAAAATCATTTCTATGGTTACTTGAAGAATTAGCATCAAATGTTAATTCTTAAGAAAAGTCTTTACCTGAGACATCTGTCTGCTTGGTCCATTAAAAGATCATACACAAAAGTTTCCACTCTAAAAAAAAAACCTTGGACTAATGTGCTGCACCCACCAAACCTTGGCTTCCCTGACAACAACTTAGCTTGTTCATTTCTCATGTTGGCTCTGGAGAGATATAACTGTATATAATCAGTTTTTTCTGAAAATATACTCTGATGTCTAATTCTCCACAATCAGCAAAAAAATCCATTAGCCATCAAACCTTAATAATAATATAATTCCTTAATGACTGTTAAAATACTTCATAATATCTTTATCAATCACCTGTTTTACTTAAGGTCTGGAGAGGATATGGACAATTTGTCTTCTGATTCTGATGATGTACCTGAGGATCAAGATGATGCCTATGAAAAAGAATCAGGCTCAGATGAATGCCCCAAAAGAAGAGTCTCATTTTCATCAGTGGTGCAGAAAGTGGACATTGATTGTGAGGAAGAGAAGCCAGAACCATTAAGAATATTTTTCCATCATAGTGAAGCATCTAACGGGAATTCAGAAGAAAACAGTGAAAAAGTTAAAGCTACAAAAAGCTCACCCTGTGAACTAGGAAGTCCATCCGACATGTACTCTCACTTTTCTTCTTTATTCCCTCCCAAAATTCCTCCAAAGGGAATTCTTAAGCAGACTAGTCAGTCCCCAAGTACTGAAGAAAATGATTTCATATCTGAATTTGAGATTCCTCAACCTCCCATTGTGAAGCCTTCTTCCACACCTCTGGGTTTCTCAGAAAGAATTATGGGAGACTCAACTATTGATGCATCTAGTGAAAATCATTCACAGCCCGAGGTAAGAACTATGCTTAAAATTATGATTACAGAAGTTTTAAACTGTTATGATTATTTCCATGAGATTATTGGAAAAGAGGTCATTTGAATCTTACATAGCCTTTTTGGATTTGAAGAAAAGGTTGTCATGATCTGTAACAGGGGTCACATAATCTGAAAACCACCAAAAAACTGGATAGTCAAACCTTATGCGCGTTTCACATTCAAGGAGTGCATCCTCAGAGGCGAGAAAAGTGACTAAAGTGAGTCACTTTTCTCGCCTCTGAGTGTGTAAAATAAGAAGCTTGGTTGACATAATAAGGTCTTCAGAAACATTTGAGACAAAGGTATAACTGAGAAGGATTTCTTAGGTTCATTTACACACATAGTGTAGAAATATTACAACCTGTTTGCTCTATGAAAATCCTGTTGAAGTCATCACATCTTAATTTGTGAGTTCTTAATTTTTGAGGTTTTTCAATCTTGTCTTTGTGTAGGCAAAAGAACAATCTGAGGTTGCTATTATTATATATTGTGTGTGATTTCTTTAGGAAGAAGATTTTTATATCTTGATGGAGGTGTTACCTAAAACTTTAGGGCAGAAGGACAAATATAGCTATTTTTCTAAGTCTCCTTTCTAATAAGCTCTCATTTAAATTCAGCTTGAAACCACTGCTACTTACGATGTAAAATGCTGTTGAGTTCCCTATCAAAGCTTTCTGAGGGGGACTCAAACTTACTACCATATTGCTGTGTTTTCAAGTCATCCCAGTATTCTGCAGGACATTTATATTTAGCTTTGCAATGATCTAGGTGGTGAGGAAAAATCAAGATACTTATCAGAATAGGAAAACCATAGGGAAGTTTTTATTAAGTAATAGCCACATAGATGCACTGAGAAATTTCTGTGGAGTGAGTTTTGCTAGCGCAAGCTCATGTGTTGCATAGTGTTGAATAAATTTTTATTAAGGCATTTATTTAGATGTTACATCCATATTAATAGCCTCATATTCTATCATGATGGATATTTATAGAAGAAGGATTATTATTTTTGATTCTTCTGAAGAATCAGATTTATATAATTATAGTTTACAGTTTCAAGTAAATGGAATTCATTTCCATTATTCATGGTGGGGGAGTTCATTAGTGATTTTTTGAAAGGAATAATAGTTTATTTGAAGTAAAACATATTGGATTGCTAATGAGAAGAATTCTCGTTTTTTTGTATTAAGGATTTATTAGAGGTGTTTATACTTTTATTAGCTTCCTTGATTGAATAAAATTTGTTCGTCATTAGTTTTGCATAGCTTTAATTTCATCTTTAAGTTTTACTAACATCTCAAGAGTCCCACTAATCGGAATGAATTGGGAGCAGACACTGCTCAGATAACAAAATTTTCGGATTGCCCAAAAATTGCATTATCACAGTAAAAGTCTATTCAAATCACTTTATTTTGTGTATTGATACAGTATTGTATACACTTTTGTACTTTGTAAAGTGCTGTACTAGAGTAATTTTTAGTTCTGTAATGTAGCCTATAATTTTTTTTATTTGTGGTAGCGGAGAGTAAATTATCCTAACTACAGTAGTTTTGCACCATACTATTTTAAAAATTAATCAAAGAGTAGTTTTTACTATTTTTGTACTTTGACTTTAATCCATATATCTAAACTTCCCGACCAAAGCTCTTTAAACCATCCTAGGCATTCCCGACCGAAGCACCCGAATCCGCCCGCTTCGAAATCTCTGCTTCTGGCCATACCGCCTGAGACCGTCCATAGCCTGTTATTCCAATGTGGTGCCTTTAGTAAGAGTTATGGGATATACCAATTAAGCATATGCTTTCATTTCGACAGTAAACAATCTTATCACTCAGCTCTCTTCGCCATAAGTGCTTAAATTTTTTTTTCGAGAGGTTTTTTATGCATACTCCTCAGTCTTTCACGATGACTGGTCTGAGTAGGAGTGCTATTGAAGCAGAGCTCCATGCCGAGGATCGTAGTGAGTCTGAGTCTTCTTCGGAGGATGAGTGGAGTATTTGTTCGAGTGATAAAGCTATGAATTATATGACATTCCGATGTTTTAAAAAACTTACCAAGTATTTGCATATAAGTGATATTGAGGAGGAAAAACTAACAAATGTTGAAGGTTTTGATGTATTACAAAAAGTAAGGCCAGTATTAGATATAATGGACAATTTTCATGAAAAATATAGATAAGGGAAGGAACTAGTAGTTGATGAAGCAAAGGTGGCTTTTAAGGGACGTTACCATATCAAACAGTAAATTAAGAATAAACCAACAAAGAGGGGTTTCAAGGTTTGGGTGCTCGTCACACCACACAGCTACGTACTTAGAGGGAATGTATATTTAGGGAAAAAAGAAATTAGAAATAAGGGAATGCTTCTTGGGAGTTAGGTTGGTAGGTTAGGAGTAGTCTTTAAAACTAAGAAGGGATGAATTTAAATATCTTCAATCAAGTGGTGTTACAGCAACAGTGTGGTGTGATAACAGGTATATTTGTGTACTTTCGACTAATTCTGACCCAAAAGAAAGTGTGAGTGTATTAAGAAAAACAGGCAAAGGCAATGAAAGGTTGCCAATTTCTTGCCCCATTTCAATAGTAAACTACACAAAATTTATGGGTGGAGTAGATAGAGCTGACCAAAAGCAAAGTTAGGTTTAAGTTTAACTACTCGTTAGGTAGAAAAACAAAAAAATGGTGGAAGTATTTGTTTGGGTTTGTCATCAACACTGCGATAGTGAATAGTTTTATTTTGTAGAGTGAAACTAATCAACCAGAGAAATCCAAACATGGAGAAACTTAGAAAGAATACCGGAAGGCATTGTATAGACATGATAGGAAATTTTACATCACGAAAGAGAGTAGGTCGCAAAAGAAACGCAATACCAAATGTGCATTCATTTGAAAAGCCACATCAAATAATGAAAATAGAAGATAGAAAAAAGGTGTGTGTCAAGTGCAGTGAGAATAAGAAACTTACAGCATCTGGAAAATCAATTCAAACTATGTGGAAGTGTAAAAACTGCAACCTACCTCTGTATAAAATAGGATGTTTCCTAGACTTTCACCACGAGAAGGGAGTTGAGGTGGACAACTAATATAATCATAAGGTAAGGTATTATTTGTAAACATACATATGCTGTAACATGTTTTAAACAAAAATAACACATTCGTAATTCAATAAACTTAATAAAATAGGAAGAACAGAATATTTTGCAAATTATGTCGAGACCTACGAATCTAGGTCAAAAATCGAGTCCATGATGGGGAATTGGGGCGTTTAAATATGAACAGTAAAGGGCTGTCTCAAGACAGGCGCTCTAGGGCACTATGGTTGGGAAAGGGTTAAACTATATTTTAAAATTGTAAAATTTTCTAAAAATTCTGTTAAGATTAACCACACTTTTAGGTTATTGGTGTTTGAATTAGCAGGAATCTTGTGTATTTAAAATGGTAGCATATATTTTTTGCTACTATATGCTTTAGTTACAGGGCACACTATTTAAGTTAAACATATTCAAATGTGACCCTTATTCTTTTAATGAAGTGTACTATTTTAATGAGGATCTATTTTTCTTACTTCAAGGCATTTGGTGATATAATTGTGGAGCGCAACCCAGTAGATAATGTCAAAGATCCTGAAGAACAAGAAGTAGTTGCTAGACCAGTCAGTCGTTTTAAGGCCTCTAGACAAAAACAGAAGTCAAAATAATTCCATTTGTGATGGATACAAAATGAATTTACTGCAGTTTATAACAATTATAATTGTACCTATTTAATTTTTATGAATCAATCTAAGTTTTGGATACCCATATAAAATGTGTTTATTTTTCATATTTAAANCTAAATTCGAACGCATTGCCCACTTGGCTATCGAGAACCCATTTAACTGATATATTCCATAAATGCGCATGCGTGAACGTAGCGGTTTCATGGTCTTCCTCGTGTATTCTTTGGGTTATAAAGTCGCGTCGCTGATGAGAGGAGTGTCTAAGGTGTACCTACGATCGGACTTTTAATTCTGTGCTCCTGGACTTCGTTAATTTATTGCAAACTTAACACAGAACGCACGTGAACAATTTGTACATCAAATTGAAGGCAATTTTGTAGTCTTTTTGTGGTATTTTTGTTGCCGGCGCAGGCAAGAACTAAATTGACCGTGAAGAAATATTTCAACCAAGGTACCCAAAAAACTGCACATTCTGCAGGTCGTGGCTTTTTCGCGATGTATATAGTTCAACTGCAAGGAAACGACACAACTTACGGCATCTCAGTTTCATACATGAGAGCGGCCTCAGTCTGCTGAGCTTATCCAATTGGAATGATGAGCACCATCGCAACACACTATAACAAGGGTTATATGTAAAAGGAGACTTTTCAGTGTCAATCTCGCCCTGAATAAAGACGTATTCTATTCTAGTATACCATAATGTCATCTGGAATGGAAGAAGACATAGTAGGTGGATTGCAACGCAGATATAGGACAGACATTTTTCAGAAACTAAAATTGCCTTAAGCCATACTCGGATCTCAACTTACTTATATGCAATTTCCAATTATGATTACTGTCAATGATTAATTCTAAACATTTGATATGATTAACTAATTCCATATTTATACATGAGTTACAACTGTCAACACTTTGAATGTTACACCTAGTACATCAGTAAAATAAGTTTTAAGAGGTATTGATTGTTTTTTTCACTCTGAATAGTATGTATTTTGTTTTAGGACTTAACACCATCATATTAAAAGAAACAAAAATAAGTTTAATCTATCAAGATCTGTTTGCAGCATCTGAAACAGAACATCATTTCTCATCGCTGCATAGAGATGTATCATCCAGAAAAGAAGTTAGATTGCCATTTCAAGATCCATTATATAAATTATTAACGTACACTAAAAATCATATAAGTCCTAAGAATGATCCCTGAGGAACTCCAGAAGTAATTTGTACATTGTCACTGAAAGAGGCATTAAGTATCTCTATTTGAGTTTTTCTACTCGAATAACTTCTGAACCAGTCAAACGTAACTCCTCTTATGTCTGCCTTTTTAACAATAACATATGGTCAGCAGCATGAAAAGGAAAACTCCAGTTTCCACATTCAAGTTTACTATAAAGGCGAAGATAGGAGCGATATTGGCATGTATTCCCTTCACTAAATGATTTGAAACTCCTTCGATGTCCCTAGAGCTAGAAGATTTTAGTTCATTCATAATACGTATAACTTCATTAGTAGATATTGAGGTAAAATAAATTGATTTTTGAGAATAAGGACTAGGAAAGCACACTGAATAATCACTTGCTATGTTATGAATGTTGCCCCGAGAGACTGAAGGTCATTGAATGGTGAAAAATAAGAGCTGAGTCCCTCAGCAATTTCCAGGTTTTAGTATTATTTTGTCTTTACTTTTATCATTTCTAAATGTTGATTATTTTTATATGTCCAATTCAGTACTTTTGATTTTCTTGGCGCTTAACAGTTACTTATTCAATAGGATAGTTTTACTTTTATATTTTCAACGTTTTTGATTTTCGGAAGTTTTTTTGTCTCAAAGATAATTACCTTGTGACTTTTATTGTTTTCTTTTGCAATGTTTCAAACTATTCGTTTCATTTTATGTACTTTTTCCGTAACAAATTTTGTGTTTTCCATGTCATACACAGTTTTCCTTTACATTTTTTAGACTGCACTATTATTGGGTTGGCGCTGGTTTGTCTCTTCCGAGTGTTTCTCTGCTGAGGATCTTTTATTCCTAAAATAACACCTTTGGTTTGTTTTACCCCAACGACTCCTTCTTAATTCTTCCTCTTCCGTTGTTCTCAAGTTCGACGGTGAAACTAATTGATGGATGCAATGAATTTAGATGCTTCAAGAATTCATTTAATTGGAGAGTGTCCCCTCCCCAAACACAAAAAATGTCGTCAACAAACCGGCACCAAAAGAGAGCATGTCTTGTTAAATCTATTTCCGAATTAAATAGGTTAACTTCTAAATTGTCCATAAAAATATCTGCTAAAATTGGGGATAGGGGTGAACCCATTACCAGGCCTTCGTTTTGCTTGTAGAAATCATTATCAAAACTGAAATAGTATATGAAAACTGAATAGCATATGGAGATCAAAGTCCCTATTTCTTGAATCTGGTTGCATTCTAGACTAGATTTCGATAGGCTGTCCATGGTGAGGGAAAAAACTTCTTTTAGCGGGATGGAAGTAAATAAATTAGAAACATCAAAACTTACTAAGATGGAGTGGTTCAGAAATCTTTTTACTTTCAGTAAGTTGGCGAATTCAATGGAATTTTTCACTCCGTATTTAGGGGAGAAACCTGTGTGCTGTCTAATTAAACTGTTTATTTTCATAGCCACTGTATGCGTAGGAGAGGAAATGCTCGAAACCACAGGCCTGATGGGATTATTGTCCTTATGCAACTAGGGGAGACCGTGTAATCTCAGGGGGAGGGGGTTCATTGAAGTGAGGAAATATTTTTCTTTTTCTGTGAAGGCGCATTTAATGTTTTTCAAGGCTCTCTTTATGATCACTTGAAACGAGGCCGTAGGACCTTTAATGATTTTGGTTATGTTGTTTGAATTAATAAAATTGAGGCACTTGTCGTTGTAATTCTTTCTGTCCAAAACTACTACACATTGGCCTTTGTCGGCTTTTGTTATCACTAAATTGTTCGTCGAGATGAAATTCCTCACTTCAGGAATGCTAGCAGGGATACTTGGAGCACTACGTTGGGGTAGTTTAGTAGCTTTAGTGATTATGTCACAACACACATGTTTAAGGGAGGGTGATTTCTTCGTGGCGATTTCACAGTCCACCGCGAGATTTTTTACCAACGTTGCGTTGAGTTGAGTCGGGGGGGAGAATTTTAGTCCTAGCGAGAGTAATTTTTCAATGTTTTCGGGGAAAGTCACATTGGATAAGTTCATTATCCTAGGATGAAAATTGCACTGGTTCGATGATGGGGATATCACTTGATCACGCACAGATGACTGGGTTGGGTTTTCAGAATTATTAATTGAACCACATGAGCTGCGAAGGGATTGGAATTTTTTCCTTATAGTCTCACATTTCTTGAAGGAAAAATCACTTACTTTGCTTCTCACCCAATCCTCCAAAGTTAACCATTCTATCCAGTGTAGGTGATGACTCAGCTCGGTGTTCAGCAGGCACAGGTACTGGGATAAGGCGTCCCTCTTTGCAAACCATATTTTGCGTTCCGTCTTCAACCAAGTTGTTTTCGCCGTCTTGATAGCATGGAGAGCAGCTGGTGACGATGAAGATGTTTTTATGCTGACAAACTTTGGAAAGATTCTCAGCTTCAGGCACTGCGTGATGAAGTGGATGTTCAGGGCAGCCGCCGAAAATTTGATGGAATAAGTCCGGTATAACTTCGCTTTCATCGCTATACAATATTACAAAGCTGTTCTCATCATTATTATGGCTTTCCACAAAGTTACGCTTTCACGTATCGACTTTTCCATTTATCCTTCCATTACGCCTCCATCTCAGCTTGTTAGATTTTGCATGGCTAAAACTAGCCAAAACTAGTTGTAGATCTTAAAATATTTTACCACAAATGTAGTTGTGAACAAACAAGCTCTCAGGAAAATGGGTAAGGGTGATTTTGCACAAGATGGTGCGCACCCAGGAAATATCCCAAGGAAGAATTAACTTGAAAAAAGTCTGGGAATCGAACCCAGGTCTCCCAATTTTCAGTCGGGTGCTCTGTCGGTTGAGCTATCCTGGCAGAACAATACTCCAAGCCATTCAGGAGACTTTGTGGGCAAGGATAACTCAACAGACAGAGCACCTGACCAGCAATTGGGAGACCCAGGTTCAATTCCCGGTCCTGTCAGACTTTTTTCAAGTTCATTCTACCTTGGGAAACAAGTTCTCCTTAAAAGGAGAATTTGTTGATGCATCTGAACACCATCTCTGCTCAGTGCAGTTGATCCAGTTCTTTCGGTTGATGGTCATTTATGAAAAGCTAAATTTCTCCTAATATAATCTATATCCAACTGGACAAATACTTAATTGCAGCTGAACAAATATCTTGATGCATATAAGAGTTTTTGGGTTATCAGAAAACCATAGTTCCATATTTTATTACATTTCTAGAGTTTTCCCCTTTTCTGTTGCCCTTTGAATATGTATCAAATATGATGCATCAACAGCTTCAGTAAGACACTACACTTGGACTGTGGGTGTAATTTGCTCCAAGTTATGATATCAGATTGCCAAGGTGTGTATTTTGAAAATCAATAAGTACAGAACTTATAGATGAAGTGATTGATTTTGTTTTCCAGTAAGAATATGATTGAATACTCCAAGAGCAAATGACAGATGGTTACAAGAAAGTATTTGTCAGGAAGTGAGTGACTTCTGTTAGTTTATCCTGCATATCAGTGAGGAAACCAGCTTGGCTACCTTAGTAACGTTGGCTTAAAAACACCACCTGCCCCATACCACAGTCAGTTGCAAGGTAAATATGTAAAAATCACTTTTTTGAGAAGGGATTCTGATTTTGTCATGTCAAAAAATGAAATTTGCCTTTGAAAAGAAATGAGGACTTTGGTATAACCAATTCTTAAGAATTCCACTTTGTTAATTTTATAAACTAAGCTTTCTTCTTCAAGGGTGCTCAAAAAGAAACCAATATTTCCTTCTTGAAATTTATAGTGCCTATTATATGCTGATGCATCGTACATGTGATTATCACCATACTTAAGACAATTGAATCTGTATAAATTAAATCTAGAGAATTTTAAGTTTTGAGGCAAATTAATGCATGGTAGATGAGAGGGATCTAAACATTCGTAATGTCTTGACACAACCCATCTCAAATACTGATAGCATTTTGGGGAATAATAGACTGGCAAAAGCCAAATTTACTTTCAATCAACTAAGCATTAATTTCATTATAAAAATAGAACCTTTAATTTTTACTTGGGAATGGGAGAAAGATAAGTAAGAAGAAAGACCGAAATAAGAATATATATAGTTAGTGCAGTTATTTTTTGGAAAGGATGAATGCAGTGGTATCTTTCTCCTCTTTTAGGGGAAAAGGTAACATTGCCAGTAGAGAGCAACTGTTTCCTTCAAAGTAGCAGTTGCCCTTTCCAGCATTTCCAAACAACACCATATAATAACAATATTCTTTTTTTACCTTTTCTTATTACTTAGTTTCTCCCCTTTCCCATTATCCACATGAATGATACTTTGTAGCCAGGGCAGGACAAGAGGACACAAAGATAGTTCTGTGGATAGCATCCAGGCCCACATGTGTGATACGGCCCCATTTTGGAGCAGTTAATTTGCACAGAGCAAACAATATATTTATAGAGAATTCTGTTCTGCTAAATACTGTAATCCTTTATCCTTGGCGTGGTCAGGGGGGGGTGTTAACACCCCTCCCCCAGAACCAGAATAGGTTATACAAATAGTGGTTATGGGAGGTAAATTTCAATTCATTAGGAAAATAGAAAGGAGCCTATTGCCTGTGCAGGGAGGGCATTTAACTATCCTTTGGGATCGAAAGTCATGCAACTTTGTGATCACACAAACTATTTAATTCATCTATAGGACGAAACATAGCTTATCACTTAGAGGTAGAGGAAGCGGAGAAGGGATCTCGTGGAAATTTGCACCTTTGTTGACCAGCCCTGTTTGCAATGTTGTATGTACAGTGGCGGAATAAATTTATGCAATTCTTCACTAGCACCAGAAGTGGCATTCATGGGAATCCTTCGCTAATCCTTCATTACCAGCATCGAAGATTCGATTTATACGAATTTTCTAAGAACATAAACGAACATACTGGCCACACATACATACATAGATGTGGCATACTGGCCACATGGCCAGTATGCTTCATCTTTTCCCTATTATGATAAGCGCTTTTTCTCTGCCTATCCAATGGCTCGGCGAATGAGTCGGTGGCAAGACCTGGCGGATGAGATAATTGAAGACTAGTCAGAGTGATTCATTTTGAGTTTCCCTGACTCATTCTGGCATGCCGTATGAACCGAGTTCTCTTTGAGTAAAAGAGTCCATCTGACTCAAAACCGATCCATCTACAATCTACCGTCCACTATATCCTGAGACTATGTCATCATGTACGCTGTGTATGTCTAAAGGCGCTCAGAGGACACAGGTAGAGGTACTTAACAATTGCCAATATCTAGAATAGAAGTGATGAATGAATTGCGTGCACAAATTTGACAACAAAGGCCTCTGGTATTCTTGAAGAGGATGGGATTTCTTTAGAACCTGGCCATCGGATAACCTTTGATTGTTTAGTTTCCACACATTGATTCCACTTAGTACTCATCAAACTTCTGGTTTGTGCATGAATATGCTATTGATAGAGAATTACTGCTTCGTTGCCACATGGGAAAGATAATATGCCTTTGGGAAAACCTCTTCAGTTGTGACAAGTATTATATGTGACACCGCTTCTTTTGTTTTCTCTTCATGGATGACATAATTTGTGGCTGAGAAAAGGCCAACAAAAAAAGGTTGGAGGACCAGTGCATGGTCGCTCCACGACATTCATCCAGTGCTTTATTTTCAGAATTTTGTAAAAGTAGTCAGTCCTATCATAATACAAAATAGTTTATATATAACTTAGCATTCCTATCATAATTTATGCTTACTTTTCATAAAACTAAGCGGTTTTCCCATAATTTAAGCTAAGTCTTCATAGAACTAAGTGCTCTTATAATATTTCATTCCTTCTTATTAAAAAGATAAGCGGGAAGATGAATATCTAAGTTCTCTCAACATGAAACAAAGCAAACCCATCATAAACTTTGCAATTTCATCATAAAACTAAGCAATCGCATTCTAAATCAACCTGAGTCTTCATTAAGCTAAGTTAATCTATCATAATCCATTATGTACAGAGCGTGTTCATTACCAATAACGCGAACTCATCATAAAATAAGAATTTTTAAATCAAAAGCTTCTAAAAATCTATCTAGCCCTTTCTAAAGCAACATTGTGCATCACAGATTCATTTACATTTTTAAGTCGAAATCAATGTTGTCCTACGCTTTTTATTTGCTTATACAGGTACATACATCTAGGAGACATAAAAAACTATTTCAAGGTAGAAAATAAAGGTATTCATTATTTTCCGTTTATGATTGTCCTAGTCTCTTATATAGTCTGAAATTAGCATAGCTTTTCATAACTTTGATTGGAACAACACGTTCTAATTCTTAGGTTTTCATGTATCTTCGATGTATTTTTATCTATACCAACAAATATTATGATTACCAGAACATAAAGGTTATTTGACAGTCATTTTGATCTTAAATAAATAATACTCTGGGCAGACGCAAATATATTAACTCAAAATAATAACAGGTTGTAGTATTTGAATGCAGTGGGACTGAACAATGCCTAACTGAATAGCTCTTAGTGGTTCATCCATAATACCACAGAATTCGTAATCAACGGTTTTACATCTGTACAAACCGTCAGAGAAGCAGACCGCCCCCCAATAACTCAACTCTCCTACAGATAGAAAAGTTCTTGTGAGAAATACTATATATAATAGAGAGAGAGTCAGATGATCATTAAATATATCCCTTCAAATATCTAGTATGAGTAATATTATAGTGTTCGCATATTTTGAGTAACAATTCTTCCTAAATGAAAAATCCTGAAACAATTACAATTAATTATTAAGGAAACACTTAATAAAATCGATGTGCAAAGGCGTAACTTTGCGGAAAGCCATATGAATAAGCAAGACAACTTTGTATTTTCCACAGGATTTATTAACACGACTGGTTTCACTTCTGTGGAAGCATCATCAGGTGAAAGCAAGAAATATTCCATGGTTTATATAGCTGTGGAAAGTATGTGAAGGAGGAGTGGGAGGAGAGGGGGGTGGAAGGGGTAGTGGGAGTAGATTTAAGAAAAGAGTTTACTAGGAAGGGTTATGAGGGGTGAATGGTTGGGAAAGGTATGCTCGTTAGTGAGTGTGACATTTTGTAAATGGCAAATGATCTCCACTTCCTCCAGGAGGTCCAGTGGGTGGCTGTGCTTTTCTTGATGCAGTCTTCTGGCCTGGAAGTCACTCTTGTGTCTGCTCTCCAGGAGGTGTAGGGCAAAGCTGGAAATTGGTTGACCTCTCTTAAGACAGAAGTCCCGCTGATGTTCGGATGCTCTGGTGTGTAGGGATCTCCCGGTCCTTCCAAAGTACTTAGTGGGGCAATCGCTGCATGAAAATTCACAGAACCCGCTGGTATCCTTTTCTTGCCTCTTATCTTTAGAGTTCCCCAAGAGCACATAGCGACGGAAAACGGTTACAACACTAAACTCGTTGACCGTTTATTAAAGAAGAAAGTTAATCGTTTAGCTTCCAAGAAAATCACCCCAGCTCTAGTCCCCATTGAAAAGGAAATAGCGTCGTGGAACAAATTACCCTTTCTGGGTAAGATTTCCCAAAAAATCGCCTTCCCCAAAGAAGTAAAGATAGCCATCTATTCACCTTTCAACCTTGGCAAGCTCTTCGGGAACTCCAAAGATAAGAGGCAAGAAAAGGATACCAATGGGGTCTATGAATTGTCATGCAGCAATTGCCCCACTAAGTACGTTGGAAGGACCGGAAGATCCCTACACACCAGAGCATCCGAACATCAGCGGAACTTCTGTCTTAAGAGAGGTCAACCAATTTCCAGCTTTGCCCTACACCTCCTGGAGAGCAGACANAGGTGAAAGAAAGGCCCCTGTAAGAGATACCTGCTTTTATAGGCCTCATACGAGGCTAGGGACGAGAGATGCATGACTTCAATCGCCCCCTACAGAGCAGGTGGTTAATACATATTGATGCACTTCTATCTAAGCTATGGGAACATAATACTGCCTCCAATGCATTAAAATTTTAATTGGCATTAAAGAACAGCAACTTGTTTAAAGAAATTCAGGTCTTACTGATCGTTACTTGTCTCGAAAGACTAAGCCAGATGAGGCTGAATTGCAAAGTTTAAAAAGCTATTTGACTAATAGATGTATGTTAGAATGAAATTCAGCTTAAAAAAGAACAATTTCTGCTAGAAAGATTGCCTCATTTCTATGATAGATTAGTTTCATTTAAAAATAAAGACTCACACACGTGATTCTGGAGTTAAGAAGAAAGTATCATAGTACTCACAAAGGGTTGTCTCCCTCAGGATTTTAAGTCTCCGTACTCAGCTGTAAAAAAGGAATACAATAATTAATATAGAAGTTTACTCTTATAGAATGCATAAATATTGCACTGCATCCTGTTTTGGAATTGTAATATAAAATATCATTTTATTCAACAAAGAGGAACGTAAAATTATCCCCATTTTTATGTAAGTCAACTTTGTTACTAGCATATTGTATGAAGTCAGCAGCTAATTTATTTAGAAATTTAGAAAAAAAGACGATAGTTTACATAGTAACATAATGACATGATAATAATCAGCAGACAGTTAACAGTTCCCATCTTGTGAGCTAAATTGCAAGACAAAATTATGCAATTGGGACTAAATTCATAGAATATATCATTATTACATATTACAGATGTGTCATCACTCTCTTGCATAGGATAAATCACGTCACGAATAATGCAGATTTGTATACTGAAGTAAGGTATTAAGCAGTTTATCTAAGGAAAATTCAATAGAAGATTATGTAAGAAATAATGTTATGGTACAGGTGTTTAACATTGATGGAACAATTACTATATATTTAATTTTTAAGATGACTGATGTTGTGTAATTTATCTATATTTTTGATTTCATAAACAAAAAGTCTTTTTGGGTTGAAAGTTAGTTGGAAAATCTTATTCTTCAGCTGGCCAAACTGAAAAACTTTCGCCAGTGTTTAAGTTACGAGATGCTTTAAACCATTGAAAGTGCGATCGTTTAAAGATAAAAAAGTCTAAAATGACATCAAACCAAAGCGTAATGAATATCTTCCATTCTACATGGAGAGGTAAGAACCCTTAAGAAAAATGAAATACATAAATAGTTAAACACGGAAAAGTCAACCTTCAATTGTAAAACGGAGGCTTATGATTGTAGATTATTCGCAGACCCATAACATGTTTAAAGAGAATTATTTACGCAGTTCCAGCTGACTTTTATCAATAAAAACTCCATAAATATGGCTATTGTGACAGATTCTTAAGAGTGAAGATTAGCAAGAAAAAATCGCATCAGTTTACAGTATTTCGTCATAAATTCCGAATATAAGAATAACACTGAAATTGAAGGACAGCAGCAACTATTGGAGGCAGTTGATAATTAATTTCAAGTAAATCAGAAAATATATTAGAAGAAAAATATGCTAGGTTAGTTCAAGTTGCCCGAACAGCGATTTTATTCCGTAAAACAATTGTAACTACAAGCCACAAGGAAACTCGAAACATGAACCTAAGGTAACTGCATATATTAGAGATTCTATTTAAATGTCAATATTGAAATAATAAATATCTGAAACAATTTGAAATCTTGCAAATCCGTCCCCAAATATGTTTACCATAAGTTGCAAAATAGTAATAAACTTTATAAAGAATGTATCAGATATTTAACTTCATAAAAATTGAGAGTTAGCAAGTAAACTCATCAAACGCTCATTATATCATTTTGAGGGTACCGAAATATCTCTACATTTATTTATAATAAATTGCGATATAAGATCTAAAATAACTGCGGTGACATCCAAGATTATCTTCCTCAACAGAAAGAAGTAAAGGCTGTGTAAAAGTTACGTTCCTTTGTTACAATACCTAATTTTATACGTTATGTATGCTTGAAAAATCACAGAACCGAAAGATAATTAAAACCTTAACAAATTAGAACTCCGCGCGCAATTAATTACGTTTAAAACAAGCCCATGCCATGATTTTCGATTTAAGCTAACTACAGTAAAGTTTTCGGAAATGTGAAATAATCCATAATACCCCGTTTTGAAATCAATGTCAAGGAAAATATATTTCTTCGTCACAGGTTATGTTCCCACTTTTAATAAAGAGCTATAATTCCGTTAAGAATACAAAACATTATCCTCCATTCCATGGAAAGCATTTCTTTTACTCTGAACAATTTTTATGATATTTGCGGTAAATTCGGAGACAGTAAGGTAACGTTCCTCAATTATTTTAGTGTTAATTTCAAGGAAATATGAAAACAATCAGAAACTGCGCATTTTAAGAAGAGTGACTTTTTTTCTTTATAATTCTACAGGCTGGACTGTCGTTAGCTATCAAATGTTATCAAAACTATGAACTACTCGTCAGAATTGCCTACAAACGGACCATTATCACCTTCAAATAATATGTCAATGAGATACGGAAATTGTCTTTTAATTTAGGAAGGCTATATATGTACTATTTCCAAACCTTCTCTAAGGAAATATGATTTTGAAGTGAGATCTAATATTCCTGAATTCCAAAAATGTATGGAAAATGTATGGTACATACAATAGGTAACGCGAAACCCATCTAAGGAAAACAGCTTTAGAACCAACTGAGTATATTAAGATTAGACCACGCGAAAGTCATTGATTTCGGAAGAATATATAAAACCTACAATTGGTAGAAAATCATTGTTGGGATATTTTGTTTTATCAAGGACCATACGAAAAATTTCTCCTCTGTTTGCGTAACTAGATGATTTGAATTCTAAGATCCAAAACAGCAATCGTTAACAGCAAAGTGGTTTATAAGATTTTTAAATGAAAGTTTCGAATTTCATCCTGAAGGAAACGAAAAAATCCCGAAAGAAAAATAAATTCAAGTGACTAATTGCTTTGAGGGAAGAGTTCACCTTGTACTTCGGAAGAAAGGAAAAGAATTGAAGGTCGTTTGAGGGAATATCGGTCTAACTGTACTATTTGGAATAGATAAAGTCGCCTGTTTAGAGAATAACATGGCAGTGAAAGGAACGAAAATGGAAAGCGAAACATCAATAAGTCTTGAAAAGCGTTCCTCGTACATAAGTAAACACATTTTCACTTTTCCTTAAAGAATGACTTAAATTAAGAGTAAGGGGCACTGTGTCTTTAAAACGGACAAAGTAACAGGTAAATAAAAGTTAATAAAAACAACGCTATGTAACAGAAACAGCATTAATTGGTCATAATGTATGTAACACGATACGAAATGATAGATCGAAAGTTGATTTAATCAGCGGTCTAGCATTCTATAGACTTATAGCAGTTTTTAAAAGGATATTTTCGGAGCAATTTTTAAACGTATCTTAACCAAATAGTTAACATATGAATCTGTATTATGATACAGATCTTTCGTAGAGAAGATATAATTAAATCGGAATGAAAAAAGACCTTTAACTGCATCAGATTTTAACGTTTGTGCAAAGAGATAAAATTGGCAATGAAATTTTCATTACCTTATCTTGAAACTCCGGTGGGCCGCAATCCTCCGTTGACTTCGATGACTTCCAAAAGACTTTGAAAACAGGAGAATCATTCGCTCGCAAAAGAAACATCGACCACGGAGTGCATTCACTATCTAAATATCTGGAAATATAGAAATACACAATTTAGAAACAAAGAATTGACTTCATTTCAACAAGTATTTTTCTCTAAAGACATGGTCGTGCATGAACTACCACTGGTAATTTTAAAAGAAGGACTTTCATTACTTTCAAATCAGTATTTTAAATAAATAAATAAGTATTTCCGAAACCATTTAGACTCATGATATTTGGCTATAGCCACTAGAATAGATCGAAAAATATGAAATAAGATTCCGGCGAAAGAGTAATAATTTACGAAAGCATTTATCTAATTTATCAAGTCCGTACCGTCAATTCATTTCTTATAGAACACAGGAAGCCTTCTCAGAAAGCTGAGTATTAATATGTAGAATGAGTTTCAGAAAGTAATTGCAAATTCAATTTAAACCGAAAAATAACTACAAGATAAATATTACCTATGGTTTACGATATACATTAAAAACATCGTTGTCAGAGTAAAAAAAAATATAACGCAAGGATTGATCTTAAAGTATCAAAATTATTAACACGCAATAGGTATTATTTTTATACAAGTACTTAGATCCAAGTCACTTGTTATGAACCCAAGGTAGAGTTCAAACTATTACGATCCAAATTCAAATCATAGTTTCCGTTAAGAATGTACGGTTTATTAATTCCCGCTGGGTACGCGAAACGCCAAAAATATTTACATTAAAATAATTATTTCCAGGGATTGGGGCATAACTAATTTAAAAAAGTAACAAATATTTCAATTAGAAATGTGTAACATAAGACAGGAATGGGCCATGAGAATCCTTCCCATAAAAATTCAAATTTGGAAAACCGCTACGTCAACGGTTGAACAAATGAATGTGCCTAAAGCCGCTCTAAATATGAAAAAGAGAGAAATATTGGGGAATAAAAACCGGCGAGGAAGTTAATGATCAAACCAATCGTTAATTAAAATGTGATACGTTCCTAAAGATAATCAATACGAACTTAAGAGAGAAATGTTTCTTATCAACGCTAATGAGTAGTGTTTCTTACGATATTCGTGAACTAAACCTACCAATTGTATACAATTCAAAGAGAGTTGAAATCTATGGCATTTAAGCTTGTAATGGCTGTCATTAACTATTAATAAAACATAACTAAGTAGTATTACGTTTCGTGGGCTATGAATCAACGGTCAACTGCCTATTTCGTTTAATTTAAATCCAGGATTTTCGGTATGTTATGAAAAATTTAATGAATACCAAGCGAAAGAAGTAATACTTCGCGAAATCGAAAAATCTAGCGCAATGCAGTTATTTAACTTCCTAAATATCCTCAAGTTGCAATTTCGAACATAAGACGGGAAACTTACTTAATCCGTACGAATTAGACCCAAATCGAAGGAGATTCGCGAAATAAGTGCGCGCATAATTTAACTCAAATACATTACAAAAGAATAAAAGTTCGCCAATGATTTAGGCGTTGACCAAACTTAGCGTCGCTCTCACGAACACGCGATCGTCATGCACTTTCACTACGCAACGATGACACTTAAGAAATCAGAATTTCTGCTTGCATTATCGATTACATCTTTACCGAGACATGCAAAGTTTCAATTACGGTCATAGTATTCTAAGCAACTTACCATATGGGCGAAGTCCTCTCCGGCGACCACGGACATCTTGACTCCTTGGAAAATCTTCCTCTTACCATTTAATAAATAGTTGCTTAACATATAAGTAATATTTCAAAAACAGAAAGGTGATACTTTACCATTTCGCTTCTTTGACCAAACTTTCGAATTGCTCACAAGTCTTCAAATTCAAATATTAACGGATTCTCTCACAAAAGTTGATAGCACGACTTAACTCGAAGACATCTGCGCAAATAAGGGTACTGACCACTCCAGTAGTTTAAACTGACGATTCCTGCGATTTGATTGGTCGAAATTGAGTTCTACGTCAGTTGCCCCGCCCACCGCCCATTTTGAAACTTATGATATAAATTACGGAAAATTATATTTACATTTAATTCAATGAGCCATCATTTAAATCCAATTTTTAATTAATCGATATGTTAATTTACATATTATATAGTATATATATTTATAAATTCCACTTATATAGTTCGTATATATTTACGATCGGACCATGGTGATAGTGGAAAATTCCATTAACATTAATGGATAATATTAAATATTTGTTAACGATGACTGTTTGAGTACATATATTTATTATTTTTATTTATGTATAACATGTTATCGAATGAATTAAGTTGTTACTTTAATTTATTAGATTAAATATATACGCGGCAGCAAAAAACAAAAGACTGGGATTAGCACGTGGACTCAATAAACTTGTATTCATGAGCAAAATTGATGTTATTTTATCAGAAAAATTCCCTGTGATTAATAAAGCTCGCTCTTCAGATAACATCCGGATATTTAAAGTATTACAGAGGTTACAGTTCACGAATTGAGAATTCTATGCTACGAATTCCCTCTTGCTCAATTACGCAAGCTACGATTTGCAAACAAACACAAAAATCTCCCTTGAAATGATGGAATTTTATTCACAACTTTTACTCATAATGTATGCTGGGACATTAACAGGAAACATGAACGCGATCATTCAAATTTCTCGAGAATTTAAGTACTTTTTCTATCGTGCTAAGAAATGATATTATTCATTCTAAAAGTATAATTCAAGTATTTGTGTAGGCAATATATTTGTCACAATGATAACTACCTTTAACCAAGACAATATGTTACTATATGATACTAAATATATGAACGATAAATGCCAAATTTTGTTTATGTATTAACGTTATTAAGGAAAAGAACAATGTGTCTTAGTTCTACAAGATATATAAATAGACGCTATCTTCAGGTATACATAAATCTACAGCATTTCATCAGCCATAGCATAGAACATTGAACTGTTATTTGTTGACTTATGTATATTTGGATAATATATACAGATCCTTCTTAATTTTTGCTATGTTTAAAATTAACACCACCAATCTACGTTACTGTTGAATGATACAAAGAAAGATTATGGTTGTTCTTTTTTATATATCTAAAGACTTATGCACAGAATCGCTATTTTTATGGGCCAGAAGGTATACAATGGCGTTATGAAAATTATTTATTAAGTAATTCATTTTGGTTTACTTCCGCGTACATAAGTGATGTTCTAATTTCGTTAATTTTTATGGAAGAGGGTGCACTATTTGGTGTTTAAACAGAAGAGGAAATGTATCCTTCATCAGTCGACTTAAGAGTAAAGAAATAGACCAATGGATTAATAAGTTACTTCTTATTGTCTCTACTTATCCTCATTTTGTCTTTAATTGATTTGGTCGAAGAAGAAATTAAACTTTAAGCTGATGACTTTACTATCAGACCTTAAGTACAAAAGTCAAGTAATCAATATAGTATCTATAGGAAGCAATTATAAAGGAATTGGTGTATTCAGTAGATTTAGAGGTTAACTTTCGGAATTCAAAGTCTTAAACGTTCCCTTACCCGAAGTTTGTAACTGTTACTCAAATAATTTGGAAAATGAAATCGTTTGGTAAATTCTCTGGATATTCCGCACCCAACGATGTTCAACACTTCGGATATATCAAAACATTTGCTCAGTAAGTGAAAAATATAGAAATAAACTGTCTGTACAGTTGAAGGCTGGTTTGTACCTCATCCCTCAACCATCAACTGAAAAAACGATGGAGACGGGATTGAGGCGACTAGGAAAGTGAGGAGTGAGGTACTGGCCACTGCTTTACTCACTGAGAAAGAATGCTATTCGTGGAACAATTCCACGTATGTGAATGATAATGACTCTACAGATATACTTTTCGTATTATTCAAAATGGAGTGAGGCTTACTAGAAAAGATAAGGAGTGAGGTAGTTTGCCATTGCTTTCCTAACGGAGAAAGAGAGCTATAAGAGGAAAAACTCTACGTTAATGAAGCACAATGACTCTACGAGTAACACTTTTCATAGAACTCCATAAGTAGTGAGCCTTACTATGCAAGATGAGGAGTGAGGTAGATTGCCCTTGGTTTATTCACTGAGACAGAATGATGTAAGAGGAACAATTCCACGTACCTGAAGCACAATGACTCTACAAGTCACAACACTTTTCGTAACATTGAATAAGGAGAAACCTTAATACATTCAGCATAATTCATACCTCCGTAGCTTTCGTACGATCACAGCCATGAATAAAACAGACAAAAGTATCTAATAGGCACAATTTTCTCTATCCCGTACCAGAAGACAAACGAAAATCATTCAACTAATCACGATATGGTACCAGGACCTACAGTAATAATTTACCTGAATATAATCTAATTAACTTATTCTACAAATACGGATTTTTTTCATTTGACCACACATACGGTACTTACAATGTTCTTTCATAACTGTCGGTAAATGAATCCTGCGCGATGAATTTTCTTCAACTGCTGCGTGAATTCAATTCGTTCAACCCTGTTGCTTAGTATGTTTGAAGATGATTCTATAACTAACTATGAATTACACACTTTTCACACTAATTCAGGGAAATCGCTGGACGCATATTCGAGCTACCATAGTCGGCAAGCTATCCCTCTTCCAAATAATGTCGTATCTGTTGCACAAACACAATAAATGTTTAAAACCAGAAGGAGACACAATTATAGTCACTTTAAAAAAATTCACTTCACGTCTACGGCAAATTAGCACGTGAAATTACCTCAACTTGAGATCGCCGTCAGGAACGCGTACCCAAGGCAACCACGAGGCGATTACGTGTCCTTTTCCCGCGTATTTGTGGAATTTCGATTCTATTGAAAAGACTGAGGAACGTATTAGGAGTTTCAAAGGAAGAAAGAAATGTCAGGTGACAATTTCCTGTTCCGGTTCTCGAAATGGCGGCTACTTCTAACAAAACCTGCTACGTTTTCTTGTGGATGTACTTTGAGTGTTGAAGACATAGGACGGTTTAAGAATTTAACTTTAAGAGTTTAGAATGAAATATCCGAAGAGGAAGATTGTTTGTAACATAAAATCGAGCCATCTTGTGATCTAACGTGAGTTAAATAATGCATTTTATTCTCATTAATAACCTAAAGTGGCGAAGTTTTAGGAGTGTATTTGTGGAATTCCTTTTGAATTACAAAAACTTCGAAAGAAACCAGCAGAGGAAAGACTAAAAAAGTACGACTACCGAATCCATTACTAAATGTGATAGCATTTAGGAAAGTTATTATTGCTCCATAACCTAGTGTCTGCTTATATAGTTGAATTATCTCGTTTGTATGAATAAAGTACTGTATCTCTTTCGTTAACACGATAGCGTAAATGAGCTCCCGGATAACCAAATGGCAACGCGTTCGACTTCGGTGAAAGCAGTTCCGGGTTCGATTCCCAGTGGGAGACCATATGCGAAATGATATGCAAGCTGTCGAAGCACATTTACAGTACCACTTTTACTACTAGCATTAACACTTGAAATCTCCGCGGATTTGTATAAAATCGCTGATGCTTTTCGGTTAATAATTACTCCAACACTATAAGTTTTGAATAAAATTCCATCATTTCAAGGGAGATTTTTGTGTTTGTTTGCAAATCGTAGCTTGCGTAATTGAGCAAGAGGGAATTCGTAGCATAGAATTCTCAATTCGTGAACTGTAACCTCTGTAATACTTTAAATATCCGGATGTTATCTGAAGAGCGAGCTTTATTAATCACAGGGAATTTTTCTGATAAAATAACATCAATTTTGCTCATGAATACAAGTTTATTGAGTCCACGTGCTAATCCCAGTCTTTTGTTTTTTGCTGCCGCGTATTTATTTAATCTAATAAATTAAAGTAACAACTTAATTCATTCGATAACATGTTATACATAAATAAAAATAATAAATATATGTACTCAAACAGTCATCGTTAACAAATATTAATATTATCATTAATGTTAATGGAATTTTCCACTATCACCATGGTCCGATCGTAAATATATACGAACTATATAAGTGGAATTTATAAATATATATACTATATAATATGTAAATTAACATATCGATTAATTAAAAATTGGATTTAAATGATGGCTCATTGAATTAAATGTAAATATAATTTTCCGTAATTTATATCATAAGTTTCAAAATGGGCGGTGGGCGGGGCAACTGACGTAGAACTCAATTTCGACCAATCAAATCGCAGGAATCGTCAGTTTAAACTACTGGAGTGGTCAGTACCCTTATTTGCGCAGATGTCTTCGAGTTAAGTCGTGCTATCAACTTTTGTGAGAGAATCCGTTAATATTTGAATTTGAAGACTTGTGAGCAATTCGAAAGTTTGGTCAAAGAAGCGAAATGGTAAAGTATCACCTTTCTGTTTTTGAAATATTACTTATATGTTAAGCAACTATTTATTAAATGGTAAGAGGAAGATTTTCCAAGGAGTCAAGATGTCCGTGGTCGCCGGAGAGGACTTCGCCCATATGGTAAGTTGCTTAGAATACTATGACCGTAATTGAAACTTTGCATGTCTCGGTAAAGATGTAATCGATAATGCAAGCAGAAATTCTGATTTCTTAAGTGTCATCGTTGCGTAGTGAAAGTGCATGACGATCTTGTGTTCGTGAGAGCGACGCTAAGTTTGGTCAACGCCTAAATCATTGGCGAACTTTTATTCTTTTGTAATGTATTTGAGTTAAATTATGCGCGCACTTATTTCGCGAATCTCCTTCGATTTGGGTCTAATTCGTACGGATTAAGTAAGTTTCCCGTCTTATGTTCGAAATTGCAACTTGAGGATATTTAGGAAGTTAAATAACTGCATTGCGCTAGATTTTTCGATTTCGCGAAGTATTACTTCTTTCGCTTGGTATTCATTAAATTTTTCATAACATACCGAAAATCCTGGATTTAAATTAAACGAAATAGGCAGTTGACCGTTGATTCATAGCCCACGAAACGTAATACTACTTAGTTATGTTTTATTAATAGTTAATGACAGCCATTACAAGCTTAAATGCCATAGATTTCAACTCTCTTTGAATTGTATACAATTGGTAGGTTTAGTTCACGAATATCGTAAGAAACACTACTCATTAGCGTTGATAAGAAACATTTCTCTCTTAAGTTCGTATTGATTATCTTTAGGAACGTATCACATTTTAATTAACGATTGGTTTGATCATTAACTTCCTCGCCGGTTTTTATTCCCCAATATTTCTCTCTTTTTCATATTTAGAGCGGCTTTAGGCACATTCATTTGTTCAACCGTTGACGTAGCGGTTTTCCAAATTTGAATTTTTATGGGAAGGATTCTCATGGCCCATTCCTGTCTTATGTTACACATTTCTAATTGAAATATTTGTTACTTTTTTAAATTAGTTATGCCCCAATCCCTGGAAATAATTATTTTAATGTAAATATTTTTGGCGTTTCGCGTACCCAGCGGGAATTAATAAACCGTACATTCTTAACGGAAACTATGATTTGAATTTGGATCGTAATAGTTTGAACTCTACCTTGGGTTCATAACAAGTGACTTGGATCTAAGTACTTGTATAAAAATAATACCTATTGCGTGTTAATAATTTTGATACTTTAAGATCAATCCTTGCGTTATATTTTTTTTTACTCTGACAACGATGTTTTTAATGTATATCGTAAACCATAGGTAATATTTATCTTGTAGTTATTTTTCGGTTTAAATTGAATTTGCAATTACTTTCTGAAACTCATTCTACATATTAATACTCAGCTTTCTGAGAAGGCTTCCTGTGTTCTATAAGAAATGAATTGACGGTACGGACTTGATAAATTAGATAAATGCTTTCGTAAATTATTACTCTTTCGCCGGAATCTTATTTCATATTTTTCGATCTATTCTAGTGGCTATAGCCAAATATCATGAGTCTAAATGGTTTCGGAAATACTTATTTATTTATTTAAAATACTGATTTGAAAGTAATGAAAGTCCTTCTTTTAAAATTACCAGTGGTAGTTCATGCACGACCATGTCTTTAGAGAAAAATACTTGTTGAAATGAAGTCAATTCTTTGTTTCTAAATTGTGTATTTCTATATTTCCAGATATTTAGATAGTGAATGCACTCCGTGGTCGATGTTTCTTTTGCGAGCGAATGATTCTCCTGTTTTCAAAGTCTTTTGGAAGTCATCGAAGTCAACGGAGGATTGCGGCCCACCGGAGTTTCAAGATAAGGTAATGAAAATTTCATTGCCAATTTTATCTCTTTGCACAAACGTTAAAATCTGATGCAGTTAAAGGTCTTTTTTCATTCCGATTTAATTATATCTTCTCTACGAAAGATCTGTATCATAATACAGATTCATATGTTAACTATTTGGTTAAGATACGTTTAAAAATTGCTCCGAAAATATCCTTTTAAAAACTGCTATAAGTCTATAGAATGCTAGACCGCTGATTAAATCAACTTTCGATCTATCATTTCGTATCGTGTTACATACATTATGACCAATTAATGCTGTTTCTGTTACATAGCGTTGTTTTTATTAACTTTTATTTACCTGTTACTTTGTCCGTTTTAAAGACACAGTGCCCCTTACTCTTAATTTAAGTCATTCTTTAAGGAAAAGTGAAAATGTGTTTACTTATGTACGAGGAACGCTTTTCAAGACTTATTGATGTTTCGCTTTCCATTTTCGTTCCTTTCACTGCCATGTTATTCTCTAAACAGGCGACTTTATCTATTCCAAATAGTACAGTTAGACCGATATTCCCTCAAACGACCTTCAATTCTTTTCCTTTCTTCCGAAGTACAAGGTGAACTCTTCCCTCAAAGCAATTAGTCACTTGAATTTATTTTTCTTTCGGGATTTTTTCGTTTCCTTCAGGATGAAATTCGAAACTTTCATTTAAAAATCTTATAAACCACTTTGCTGTTAACGATTGCTGTTTTGGATCTTAGAATTCAAATCATCTAGTTACGCAAACAGAGGAGAAATTTTTCGTATGGTCCTTGATAAAACAAAATATCCCAACAATGATTTTCTACCAATTGTAGGTTTTATATATTCTTCCGAAATCAATGACTTTCGCGTGGTCTAATCTTAATATACTCAGTTGGTTCTAAAGCTGTTTTCCTTAGATGGGTTTCGCGTTACCTATTGTATGTACCATACATTTTCCATACATTTTTGGAATTCAGGAATATTAGATCTCACTTCAAAATCATATTTCCTTAGAGAAGGTTTGGAAATAGTACATATATAGCCTTCCTAAATTAAAAGACAATTTCCGTATCTCATTGACATATTATTTGAAGGTGATAATGGTCCGTTTGTAGGCAATTCTGACGAGTAGTTCATAGTTTTGATAACATTTGATAGCTAACGACAGTCCAGCCTGTAGAATTATAAAGAAAAAAAGTCACTCTTCTTAAAATGCGCAGTTTCTGATTGTTTTCATATTTCCTTGAAATTAACACTAAAATAATTGAGGAACGTTACCTTACTGTCTCCGAATTTACCGCAAATATCATAAAAATTGTTCAGAGTAAAAGAAATGCTTTCCATGGAATGGAGGATAATGTTTTGTATTCTTAACGGAATTATAGCTCTTTATTAAAAGTGGGAACATAACCTGTGACGAAGAAATATATTTTCCTTGACATTGATTTCAAAACGGGGTATTATGGATTATTTCACATTTCCGAAAACTTTACTGTCGTTAGCTTAAATCGAAAATCATGGCATGGGCTTGTTTTAAACGTAATTAATTGCGCGCGGAGTTCTAATTTGTTAAGGTTTTAATTATCTTTCGGTTCTGTGATTTTTCAAGCATACATAACGTATAAAATTAGGTATTGTAACAAAGGAACGTAACTTTTACACAGCCTTTACTTCTTTCTGATGAGGAAGATAATCTAGGATATGTCACCGCAGTTATTTTAGATCTTATATCGCAATTTATTATAAATAAATGTAGAGATATTTCGGTACCCTCAAAATGATATAATGAGCGTTTGATGAGTTTACTTGCTAACTCTCAATTTTTATGAAGTTAAATATCTGATACATTCTTTATAAAGTTTATTACTATTTTGCAACTTATGGTAAACATATTTGGGGACGGATTTGCAAGATTTCAAATTGTTTCAGATATTTATTATTTCAATATTGACATTTAAATAGAATCTCTAATATATGCAGTTACCTTAGGTTCATGTTTCGAGTTTCCTTGTGGCTTGTAGTTACAATTGTTTTACGGAATAAAATCGCTGTTCGGGCAACTTGAACTAACCTAGCATATTTTTCTTCTAATATATTTTCTGATTTACTTGAAATTAATTATCAACTGCCTCCAATAGTTGCTGCTGTCCTTCAATTTCAGTGTTATTCTTATATTCGGAATTTATGACGAAATACTGTAAACTGATGCGATTTTTTCTTGCTAATCTTCACTCTTAAGAATCTGTCACAATAGCCATATTTATGGAGTTTTTATTGATAAAAGTCAGCTGGAACTGCGTAAATAATTCTCTTTAAACATGTTATGGGTCTGCGAATAATCTCCAATTATAAGCCTCCGTTTTACAATTGAAGGTTGACTTTTCCGTGTTTAACTATTTATGTATTTCATTTTTCTTAAGGGTTCTTACCTCTCCATGTAGAATGGAAGATATTCATTACGCTTTGGTTTGATGTCATTTTAGACTTTTTTATCTTTAAACGATCGCACTTTCAATGGTTTAAAGCATCTCGTAACTTAAACACTGGCGAAAGTTTTTCAGTTTGGCCAGCTGAAGAATAAGATTTTCCAACTAACTTTCAACCCAAAAAGACTTTTTGTTTATGAAATCAAAAATATAGATAAATTACACAACATCAGTCATCTTAAAAATTAAATATATAGTAATTGTTCCATCAATGATAAACACCTGTACCATAACATTATTTCTTACATAAACTTCAACTGAATTTTCCTTAGATAAGCTGCTTAATAGCTTACCTCAATATACTAATCTGCATTATTCTTGCCGTGGTTTATCCTATGCAAGAGAGTGATGACATCTGTATTATCTCATTATGATATATTCTATGAATTTAGTCCCAATTGCATGATTTTGTCTTGCAATTTAGCTCACGAGATGGGAACTGTTAACTGTCTGCTGATTATTATAATGTCATTACCTTACTACGTAAACTATCGTCTTTTTTTCTAAATTTCTAAATAAATTAGCTGCTGACTTCATACAATATGCTAGTAACAAAGTTGACTTACATAAAAATGGGGATAATTTTACGTTCCTCTTTGTTGAATAAATGATATTTTATATTACAATTCCAAAACAGGATGCAGTGCAATATTTATGCATTCTATAAGAGTAAACTTCTATATTAATTATTGTATTCCTTTTTTACAGCTGAGTACGGAGACTTAAAATCCTGAGGGAGACAACCCTTTGTGAGTACTATGATACTTTCTTCTTAACTCCAGAATCACGTGTGTGAGTCTTTATTTTTAAATGAAACTAATCTATCATAGAAATGAGGCAATCTTTCTAGCAGAAATTGTTCTTTTTTAAGCTGAATTTCATTCTAACATACATCTATTAGTCAAATAGCTTTTTAAACTTTGCAATTCAGCCTCATCTGGCTTAGTCTTTCGAGACAAGTAACGATCAGTAAGACCTGAATTTCTTTAAACAAGTTGCTGTTCTTTAATGCCAATTAAAATTTTAATGCATTGGAGGCAGTATTATGTTCCCATAGCTTAGATAGAAGTGCATCAATATGTATTAACCACCTGCTCTGTAGGGGGCGATTGAAGTCATGCATCTCTCGTCCCTAGCCTCGTATGAGGCCTATAAAAGCAGGTATCTCTTACAGGGGCCTTTCTTTCACCTTCTTCTCCAGCGGTGAGGTAACTGAGTTCTCACTTCTCAGCTGGTCGCTCTATCCGTCTATAGGTCGGAACTTGCTCCAGGACCTGTGGCAGAGGGCTCCCTATGCATGAATAGGGATGAACCTCAATGCACGTCACAAGGGACTGGGGGGGTCCACTTCTTAGGGCTTTAGGTATTCCCTCCAAATCCTCCCTTTCCTCCATCATCGGCTGATCAAAGTACACGTAGATAGGACGTCGAAACATCAAGTCCAGGAGTAAGAACGTTAACAGGTTTACGCATTGGAGACTAACATGGTAGCTAAGAATCTCCAGTAATGTGATGTTGAAGGAAGCGAAAATCGATTACAGTGTTAGGAATTCAATTTTTATCGGATTTAAGCCCTTATAATTATCAATTACTGTTTCATTTAAGTACATTCATTTATATAATTCATAATTAACGGATCTCATTCAGTCTTGTAATACAGTAAAGGAAACTTTGCCTGAATTAGGACTTTGTTTAGGACTTCTAGAAATTTAAATGCAAGCTTGGAAATATTATGAAAAAGTTATGTTACATAACAAGGTATTGTTTGACAGGAAGTGTTTCCTTGAATAAGCAACACAACTTTGTATTTTCCACAGGATTTATTAACACGACCGGTTTCACTTCGGTGGAAGCATCATCAGGTGAAAACAAGAAATATTCCATGGTTTATATAGCTGTGGAAAGTATGTGAAGGAGGGGTGGGAGGAGAGGGGGGTGGAAGGGGTAGTAATAATAATAAAACGTCTTTATTAGGGCGAGATTGAGACTAGACAGTCTCTTCTTACATCTAACCCTTAAGTTAGGTAGTGGGAGTAGATTTACGGAAAGAGTTTACTAGGAAGGGCTATGAGGGGTGAATGGTTGGGAAAGGTATGCTCGTTAGTGAGTGTGACATTTTTTAAATGGCAAATGATCTCCACTTCCTCCAGGAGGTCCAGTGTGTGGCTGTGTTCTTGTTGATGCAGTCTTTTTGTCCTGGAAGTCATTCTTGTGTCTGCTCTCCAGGAGGTGTAGGGCAAAGCTGGAAATTGGTTGACCTCTCTTAAGACAGAAGTTCCGCTGATGTTCGGATGCTCTGGTGTGTAGGGATCTTCCGGTCCTTCCAACGTACTTAGTGGGGCAATTGCTGCATGACAATTCATAGACCCCATTGGTATCCTTTTCTTGCCTCTTATCTTTGGAGTTCCCGAAGAGCTTGCCAAGGTTGAAAGGTGAATAGATGGCTATCTTTACTTCTTTGGGGAAGGCGATTTTTTGGGAAATCTTACCCAGAAAGGGTAATTTGTTCCACGACGCTATTTCCTTTTCAATGGGGACTAGAGCTGGGGTGATTTTCTTGGAAGCTAAACGATTAACTTTCTTCTTTAATAAACGGTCAACGAGTTTAGTGTTGTAACCGTTTTCCGTCGCTATGTGCTCTTGGGGAACTCTAAAGATAAGAGGCAAGAAAAGGATACCAGCGGGTTCTGTGAATTTTCATGCAGCGATTGCCCCACTAAGTACTTTGGAAGGACCGGGAGATCCCTACACACCAGAGCATCCGAACATCAGCGGGACTTCTGTCTTAAGAGAGGTCAACCAATTTCCAGCTTTGCCCTACACCTCCTGGAGAGCAGACACAAGAGTGACTTCCAGGCCAGAAGACTGCATCAAGAAAAGCACAGCCACCCACTGGACCTCCTGGAGGAAGTGGAGATCATTTGCCATTTACAAAATGTCACACTCACTAACGAGCATACCTTTCCCAACCATTCACCCCTCATAACCCTTCCTAGTAAACTCTTTTCTTAAATCTACTCCCACTACCCCTTCCACCCCCCTCTCCTCCCACTCCTCCTTCACATACTTTCCACAGCTATATAAACCATGGAATATTTCTTGCTTTCACCTGATGATGCTTCCACAGAAGTGAAACCAGTCGTGTTAATAAATCCTGTGGAAAATACAAAGTTGTCTTGCTTATTCATATGGCTTTCCGCAAAGTTACGCCTTTGCACATCGATTTTATTAAGTGTTTCCTTAATAATTAATTGTAATTGTTTCAGGATTTTTCATTTAGGAAGAATTGTTACTCAAAATATGCGAACACTATAATATTACTCATACTAGATATTTGAAGGGATATATTTAATGATCATCTGACTCTCTCTCTATTATATATAGTATTTCTCACAAGAACTTTTCTATCTGTAGGAGAGTTGAGTTATTGGGGGGCGGTCTGCTTCTCTGACGGTTTGTACAGATGTAAAACCGTTGATTACGAATTCTGTGGTATTATGGATGAACCACTAAGAGCTATTCAGTTAGGCATTGTTCAGTCCCACTGCATTCAAATACTACAACCTGTTATTATTTTGAGTTAATATATTTGCGTCTGCCCAGAGTATTATTTATTTAAGATCAAAATGACTGTCAAATAACCTTTATGTTCTGGTAATCATAATATTTGTTGGTATAGATAAAAATACATTGAAGATACCTGACAACCTAAGAATTAGAACGTGTTGTTCCAATCAAAGTTATGAAAAGCTATGCTAATTTCAGACTATATAAGAGACTAGGACAATCATAAACGGAAAATAATGAATACCTTTATTTTCTGCCTTGAAATAGTTTTTTATGTCTCCTAGATGTACCTGTATAAGCAAATAAAAAGCGTACGACAACATTGATTTCGACTTAAAAATGTAAATGAATCTGTGATGCACAATGTTGCTTTAGAAAAGGCTAGAAAGATTTTTAGAAGCTTTTGATTTAAAAATTCTTAGTTTTTGATGAGTTCGCGTAATTGGTAATGACCTCGCTCTGTACATAGTGGTTTACAATAGATTAGCTTAGCTTAGTGAAGACTCAGGTTGATTTACGATGCGATCGCTTAGTTTTATGATGAAATCGTATATTTTATGATGGGTTTGCCTTGTTTTATGTTGAGAGAACTTAGATATTCATCGAACCGCTTATTTGTTTAATAAGAAGGAATGAAATATTATAGGAGCACTTAGTTTTATGAAAAGTAAGCATAAATTATGATAGGAACGCTAAGTTATATATAAACTGTTTTGTATTATGATAGGACCGACTAATTTCTGAAAACTATGCTTAAATTATGATAGAATCGCTTACTTTTATGACATGTAATCTTGAATTATGGTAGGACGGCTACGTTTTATGATACGTTAACTTGATTTATGATAGAATAGCATAATTTAATGATAAGTTAGCTTAAATGATAATAGAACTTGGATTTATAACTTAAGACAGATAAACCTGAATGATAGGACCGCTTAATTATATGTTGAGTTTAATTATGATGGCATCACTTTGTTTTCTAAAGTCTTTGCTTAAATTATGATAAGACTGCTTAATTTCCGAATTCTTAACTTAAATTAAACTAGTGGGACCACCCACTTTTGTAAAGTAGTAGTAACACTGGGATTAAATTTATTTTAAAACTCAATCGTGAACGGTTCATCCAATATTCAGTCTGCAAAGTGTTTTATACATTGGTAAACCATATAATTTTCGCTATGNCAGTGCCCCTTACTCTTAATTTAAGTCATTCTTTAAGGAAAAGTGAAAATGTGTTTACTTATGTACGAGGAACGCTTTTCAAGACTTATTGATGTTTCGCTTTCCATTTTCGTTCCTTTCACTGCCATGTTATTCTCTAAACAGGCGACTTTATCTATTCCAAATAGTACAGTTAGACCGATATTCCCTCAAACGACCTTCAATTCTTTTCCTTTCTTCCGAAGTACAAGGTGAACTCTTCCCTCAAAGCAATTAGTCACTTGAATTTATTTTTCTTTCGGGATTTTTTCGTTTCCTTCAGGATGAAATTCGAAACTTTCATTTAAAAATCTTATAAACCACTTTGCTGTTAACGATTGCTGTTTTGGATCTTAGAATTCAAATCATCTAGTTACGCAAACAGAGGAGAAATTTTTCGTATGGTCCTTGATAAAACAAAATATCCCAACAATGATTTTCTACCAATTGTAGGTTTTATATATTCTTCCGAAATCAATGACTTTCGCGTGGTCTAATCTTAATATACTGAGTTGGTTTTAAAGCTGTTTTCCTTAGATGGGTTTCGCGTTACCTATTGTATGTACCATACATTTTCCATACATTTTTGGATTTCAGGAATATTAGATCTCACTTCAAAATCATATTTCCTTAGAGAAGGTTTGGAAATAGTACATATATAGCCTTCCTAAATTAAAAGACAATTTCCGTATCTCATTGACATATTATTTGAAGGTGATAATGGTCCGTTTGTAGGCAATTCTGACGAGTAGTTCATAGTTTTGATAACATTTGATAGCTAACGACAGTCCAGCCTGTAGAATTATAAAGAAAAAAAGTCACTCTTCTTAAAATGCGCAGTTTCTGATTGTTTTCGTATTTGCTTGAAATTAACACTAAAATAATTGAGGAACGTTACCTTACTGTCTCCGAATTTACCGCAAATATCATAAAAATTGTTCAGAGTAAAAGAAATGCTTTCCATGGAATGGAGGATAATGTTTTGTATTCTTAACGGAATTATAGCTCTTTATTAAAAGTGGGAACATAACCTGTGACGAAGAAATATTTTTTCCTTGACATTGATTTCAAAACGGGGTATTATGGATTATTTCACATTTCCGAAAACTTTACTGTCGTTAGCTTAAATCGAAAATCATGGCATGGGCTTGTTTTAAACGTAATTAATTGCGCGCGGAGTTCTAATTTGTTAAGGTTTTAATTATCTTTCGGTTCTGTGATTTTTCAAGCATACATAACGTATAAAATTAGGTATTGTAACAAAGGAACGTAACTTTTACACAGCCTTTACTTCTTTCTGTTGAGGAAGATAATCTTGGATATGTCACCGCAGTTATTTTAGATCTTATATCGCAATTTATTATAAATAAATGTAGAGATATTTCGGTACCCTCAAAATGATATAATGAGCGTTTGATGAGTTTACTTGCTAACTCTCAATTTTTATGAAGTTAAATATCTGATACATTCTTTATAAAGTTTATTACTATTTTGCAACTTATGGTAAACATATTTGGGGACGGATTTGCAAGATTTCAAATTGTTTCAGATATTTATTATTTCAATATTGACATTTAAATAGAATCTCTAATATATGCAGTTACCTTAGGTTCATGTTTCGAGTTTCCTTGTGGCTTGTAGTTACAATTGTTTTACGGAATAAAATCGCTGTTCGGGCAACTTGAACTAACCTAGCATATTTTTCTTCTAATATATTTTCTGATTTACTTGAAATTAATTATCAACTGCCTCCAATAGTTGCTGCTGTCCTTCAATTTCAGTGTTATTCTTATATTCGGAATTTATGACGAAATACTGTAAACTGATGCGATTTTTTCTTGCTAATCTTCACTCTTAAGAATCTGTCACAATAGCCATATTTATGGAGTTTTTATTGATAAAAGTCAGCTGGAACTGCGTAAATAATTCTCTTTAAACATGTTATGGGTCTGCGAATAATCTCCAATTATAAGCCTCCGTTTTACAATTGAAGGTTGACTTTTCCGTGTTTAACTATTTATGTATTTCATTTTTCTTAAGGGTTCTTACCTCTCCATGTAGAATGGAAGATATTCATTACGCTTTGGTTTGATGTCATTTTAGACTTTTTTATCTTTAAACGATCGCACTTTCAATGGTTTAAAGCATCTCGTAACTTAAACACTGGCGAAAGTTTTTCAGTTTGGCCAGCTGAAGAATAAGATTTTCCAACTAACTTTCAACCCAAAAAGACTTTTTGTTTATGAAATCAAAAATATAGATAAATTACACAACATCAGTCATCTTAAAAATTAAATATATAGTAATTGTTCCATCAATGATAAACACCTGTACCATAACATTATTTCTTACATAAACTTCAACTGAATTTTCCTTAGATAAGCTGCTTAATAGCTTACCTCAATATACTAATCTGCATTATTCTTGCCGTGGTTTATCCTATGCAAGAGAGTGATGACATCTGTATTATCTCATTATGATATATTCTATGAATTTAGTCCCAATTGCATGATTTTGTCTTGCAATTTAGCTCACGAGATGGGAACTGTTAACTGTCTGCTGATTATTATAATGTCATTACCTTACTACGTAAACTATCGTCTTTTTTTCTAAATTTCTAAAGAAATTAACCGCAGACTTCATGCATTATGCTTATAACAAAGTTGATTCACATAAAAATGGGGATAATTTTATGTTCTTCTTTGTTGAATAAAATGATATTTTAGATTACATTTCCGAAACAGGATGCAATGCAATATTTATGTATTCTATAAGAGTAAACTTCTTTACTTATTATTGTATTCCTTTTTTACAGCTGACTACAGAGACTTAATATCCTGAGGGAGACATCCCTTTGTGAGTACTGTGATACTTTCCTCTTAACTCCAGAATCACCTGAGTGAGTCTTAATTTTTTAATGAAACTAATCTATCATAGAAACGAGGCGATCTTTCTAGCAGAAATAGTTATTTTTTAAGTTGAATTTCATTCTAACATACATACATTAGTCCAATAGCTTTTTAAACTTTGCAATTCAGCCTCGTCTTGCTTCGTCTTTCGAGACAAGTAACGAAATCTCTAATGGTAATGAATTTACGGTCAGTAAGACCTGAATTTCTTTAAACAAGTTTCTGTTCGTTTCTGCCAATGAAAATTTTAATGCATAGGAGGCAGTATTATGTTCTCGTAGCTTAGATAGAAGTGTATCTACATGCATTAACCACCTGCTCTGTAGGGGGCGATTGAAGTCATGCATCTCTCGTCCCTAGCCTCGTTTGAGGCCTATAAAAGCAGGTATCTCTTACAGGGGCCTTTCTTTCACCTTCTTCTCCAGCGGTGAGGTAACTGAGTTCTCACTTCTCAGCTGGTCGCTCTATCCGTCTATAGGTCGGAACTTGCTCCAGGACCTGTGGCAGAGGGCTCCCTATGCATGAATAGGGATGAACCTCAATGCACGTCACAAGGGACTGGGGGGGTCCACTTCTTAGGGCTTTAGGTATTCCCTCCAAATCCTCCCTTTCCTCCATCATCGGCTGATCAAAGTACACGTAGATAGGACGTCGAAACATCAAGTCCAGGAGTAAGAACGTTAACAGGTTTACGCATTGGAGACTAACATGGTAGCTAAGAATCTCCAGTAATGTGATGTTGAAGGAAGCGAAAATCGATTACAGTGTTAGGAATTCAATTTTTATCGGATTTAAGCCCTTATAATTATCAATTACTGTTTCATTTAAGTACATTCATTTATATAATTCATAATTAACGGATCTCATTCAGTCTTGTAATACAGTAAAGGAAACTTTGCCTGAATTAGGACTTTGTTTAGGACTTCTAGAAATTTAAATGCAAGCTTGGAAATATTATGAAAAAGTTATGTTACATAACAAGGTATTGTTTGACAGGAAGTGTTTCCTTGAATAAGCAACACAACTTTGTATTTTCCACAGGATTTATTAACACGACCGGTTTCACTTCGGTGGAAGCATCATCAGTTGAAAACAAGAAATATTCCATGGTTTATATAGCTGTGGAAAGTATGTGAAGGAGGGGTGGGAGGAGAGGGGGGTGGAAGGGGTAGTAATAATAATAAAACGTCTTTATTAGGGCGAGATTGAGACTAGACAGTCTCTTCTTACATCTAACCCTTAAGTTAGGTAGTGGGAGTAGATTTACGGAAAGAGTTTACTAGGAAGGGCTATGAGGGGTGAATGGTTGGGAAAGGTATGCTCGTTAGTGAGTGTGACATTTTTTAAATGGCAAATGATCTCCACTTCCTCCAGGAGGTCCAGTGTGTGGCTGTGTTCTTGTTGATGCAGTCTTTTTGTCCTGGAAGTCATTCTTGTGTCTGCTCTCCAGGAGGTGTAGGGCAAAGCTGGAAATTGGTTGACCTCTCTTAAGACAGAAGTTCCGCTGATGTTCGGATGCTCTGGTGTGTAGGGATCTTCCGGTCCTTCCAACGTACTTAGTGGGGCAATTGCTGCATGACAATTCATAGACCCCATTGGTATCCTTTTCTTGCCTCTTATCTTTGGAGTTCCCGAAGAGCTTGCCAAGGTTGAAAGGTGAATAGATGGCTATCTTTACTTCTTTGGGGAAGGCGATTTTTTGGGAAATCTTACCCAGAAAGGGTAATTTGTTCCACGACGCTATTTCCTTTTCAATGGGGACTAGAGCTGGGGTGATTTTCTTGGAAGCTAAACGATTAACTTTCTTCTTTAATAAACGGTCAACGAGTTTAGTGTTGTAACCGTTTTCCGTCGCTATGTGCTCTTGGGGAACTCTAAAGATAAGAGGCAAGAAAAGGATACCAGCGGGTTCTGTGAATTTTCATGCAGCGATTGCCCCACTAAGTACTTTGGAAGGACCGGGAGATCCCTACACACCAGAGCATCCGAACATCAGCGGGACTTCTGTCTTAAGAGAGGTCAACCAATTTCCAGCTTTGCCCTACACCTCCTGGAGAGCAGACACAAGAGTGACTTCCAGGCCAGAAGACTGCATCAAGAAAAGCACAGCCACCCACTGGACCTCCTGGAGGAAGTGGAGATCATTTGCCATTTACAAAATGTCACACTCACTAACGAGCATACCTTTCCCAACCATTCACCCCTCATAACCCTTCCTAGTAAACTCTTTTCTTAAATCTACTCCCACTACCCCTTCCACCCCCCTCTCCTCCCACTCCTCCTTCACATACTTTCCACAGCTATATAAACCATGGAATATTTCTTGCTTTCACCTGATGATGCTTCCACAGAAGTGAAACCAGTCGTGTTAATAAATCCTGTGGAAAATACAAAGTTGTCTTGCTTATTCATATGGCTTTCCGCAAAGTTACGCCTTTGCACATCGATTTTATTAAGTGTTTCCTTAATAATTAATTGTAATTGTTTCAGGATTTTTCATTTAGGAAGAATTGTTACTCAAAATATGCGAACACTATAATATTACTCATACTAGATATTTGAAGGGATATATTTAATGATCATCTGACTCTCTCTCTATTATATATAGTATTTCTCACAAGAACTTTTCTATCTGTAGGAGAGTTGAGTTATTGGGGGGCGGTCTGCTTCTCTGACGGTTTGTACAGATGTAAAACCGTTGATTACGAATTCTGTGGTATTATGGATGAACCACTAAGAGCTATTCAGTTAGGCATTGTTCAGTCCCACTGCATTCAAATACTACAACCTGTTATTATTTTGAGTTAATATATTTGCGTCTGCCCAGAGTATTATTTATTTAAGATCAAAATGACTGTCAAATAACCTTTATGTTCTGGTAATCATAATATTTGTTGGTATAGATAAAAATACATTGAAGATACCTGACAACCTAAGAATTAGAACGTGTTGTTCCAATCAAAGTTATGAAAAGCTATGCTAATTTCAGACTATATAAGAGACTAGGACAATCATAAACGGAAAATAATGAATACCTTTATTTTCTGCCTTGAAATAGTTTTTTATGTCTCCTAGATGTACCTGTATAAGCAAATAAAAAGCGTACGACAACATTGATTTCGACTTAAAAATGTAAATGAATCTGTGATGCACAATGTTGCTTTAGAAAAGGCTAGAAAGATTTTTAGAAGCTTTTGATTTAAAAATTCTTAGTTTTTGATGAGTTCGCGTAATTGGTAATGACCTCGCTCTGTACATAGTGGTTTACAATAGATTAGCTTAGCTTAGTGAAGACTCAGGTTGATTTACGATGCGATCGCTTAGTTTTATGATGAAATCGTATATTTTATGATGGGTTTGCCTTGTTTTATGTTGAGAGAACTTAGATATTCATCGAACCGCTTATTTGTTTAATAAGAAGGAATGAAATATTATAGGAGCACTTAGTTTTATGAAAAGTAAGCATAAATTATGATAGGAACGCTAAGTTATATATAAACTGTTTTGTATTATGATAGGACCGACTAATTTCTGAAAACTATGCTTAAATTATGATAGAATCGCTTACTTTTATGACATGTAATCTTGAATTATGGTAGGACGGCTACGTTTTATGATACGTTAACTTGATTTATGATAGAATAGCATAATTTAATGATAAGTTAGCTTAAATGATAATAGAACTTGGATTTATAACTTAAGACAGATAAACCTGAATGATAGGACCGCTTAATTATATGTTGAGTTTAATTATGATGGCATCACTTTGTTTTCTAAAGTCTTTGCTTAAATTATGATAAGACTGCTTAATTTCCGAATTCTTAACTTAAATTAAACTAGTGGGACCACCCACTTTTGTAAAGTAGTAGTAACACTGGGATTAAATTTATTTTAAAACTCAATCGTGAACGGTTCATCCAATATTCAGTCTGCAAAGTGTTTTATACATTGGTAAACCATATAATTTTCGCTATGCAAAGAAAAAAATGTACTTTACATTCTTGCAATTTTTTTAAATTTCTTATAAATAATTTATAAAAAATTTCGAGGTAGTCAAGTTGAAGAACTTCTTTTTAAACACGCAGCAACTTTTGGATTTCTAGATGAATGTATGGTTTGATCAGGAGAATGTTTTAAGAGGTGGGTTTAAGTATTTGTGGGCGAATGATGATGTGTTTTCATATTCTATTTCCAGAAAGTTGTGAGTTATACTTCCAGTGAGTGAGCTAAATTTCTGTAATAAAAATGACTTCCCCTTCTAATAAATAACTAGTTTCGGAATACACCCAGCAGCATCTCTACCATCATGTAGCATGCATTACTGTGTTGGGACAATTCACATACGATTAACCAAGGCTCCCGTGGGAATACTCCAGTAAGGAATCTCGGTTATCAGTTAACACGCGATAAAACACGTATCGCATGGCATCAAACTCTCTCCGGAACTCTTCGAATCCCCAATACCTGCCTGCCTGCCGAGTGACTATAAAAGAGACCGCCAAAAGCGTGCAAAATGTGCTACGATGCGATATTTCGGAAAATCTTTCGATCCATGGAACGAGAGAGAATCAGTTCTTTCTCACAAAATTTCAAGTGCTGAGGGTTTGTCTGTGTTCAATATCAAATTTTTACATTGGCAGTGGAAGAGAGGTTTGGGAAATGATAGACGAGCAAGGGGAAACCCAAAACAGTTAAGTTACGCGTTTTATGAATTAAGTATTACGTGAAATGAATGGCTGAGGAAACCCGCTGACAGTAGGTGCTCTGTGGTAGGTATCGTGCGTAAGGGAAGATATGAATACATATCAGAAGAGTTTTGAGAAGAAATGGTCAAGACTTTGAATGGTAGAGGTCTGTAGTGCACAGAAAATGCGGTGATATACAGAGATCCGACAAGGACCAAGACCGAAAATGATGGCACATTCCGTTTTCTCGGAAGTAATTAACAAATGTGCTGTTTCGGTGGCATATTTTAGCTCCCACAAGTCTTTCAGGTTTTCCCTGCCTCGAAGCAGTTCTTCCTTCCAACTAAATTTCTGGTTAATTTCTCTCAAAATCTTTGTAAGTGAAAACAAGGAAGAGGGCGGAATTGGAAAAGTCATTTGAGGTAATCCAAACCCTTCCGATGCTGTAGGATCGACACACACATTCCTCAAGACTTATAGTGTGAGTTTTCTCAAGCCGCTACCGTTCTCTAAGGGTATCATAACGTTACCTCCGCCATTGGCATCCGTTTTGCAGCCACAATCGAGGCGGCGTTGCAAAATATGATTTGATCACTTAAAAAATTCTCCTGATGAAAGCATACATTCATCTAGAAACCCAAAAGTTGCTGCGTCTTAAAAATAAATAGTCTTCAACTTGACTACCTCGAAATTTTTTATAAATTGTTTATAAGAAAATTTTTTGCAGAAAACTGTCAAGAATGTTAAGTACATTTTTTTCTTTGCATAAGGAAAATTAAATGGTTTTCTAATGTATAAAACACATTGCAGATTGAAAATGGGATGAACCGTCCACAATTAAGTTTTAAAGTAAATTTCTCCTGTGCTGCCATCTGTTAAAATTAAATCGTAACTTTTCCCGGATGATTGGCCTGAGACTGCTTAAGACACCCGCGTAGTTCTTACGTAGGCGGAAAAAGTTGTTTAATCTTTCAAAATATTTTCTTTCGCAGACATTTCCCTTCGAAAGCATGTGCCAATTTATCATGAATATAATCATGAAAATTTTGCATAACTTTTTTATATTTGAAAAGTATTTCTGGGAGAAATCAAATATCCGAGTATTTCTTTAAAAAATTATCTGGTAACCCGGGTAGTTAAAAATCCCCAGTATTTTTGATTTCCTATTTACAAGGCAGCTTTCTTTATTTATTTATTTATCTTCCCGGCCCAACTGTTGCGTCGCGAAGTGACTTGTAACACATGGAATTCGTTTTGTTTCCAATACACTCAGCTCGTGTGCTCTTGATGGCAGTTAATTTTTTTATGAAATTGACAATCACATAGGACGGAACGTTATTTTTTACCATATTTGTTTTATTTTATAAATAGATAATAAATCAGCATGCATGGGTTCATGGAAGGTAGAAGTTACTAATCTGGTATGCGTTTCCTCCACATATAAAATTATTATCGAATTACGTGCTGTAATTATGCTCTTATTTCTTCAACTTCTCAAATTTAGATCGCCAGTAATAATTTTGAAATTTAAAAATTAATAAAATAAATAGAAATAGATAGAAATAGGTATTTAAAAAGTATTTACTATTTATTTTTCCTCTTTTGCATCTCATAATAAAACTGGTAAAATGATAAGAAATATAGAGGACGAAAAGAGAGCGTTTCAATAAAAATGGACTGACGACTATTTCATTGTTGAGGCTAATAATAAAGTGCTGTGTTTGATATGCGGAGAAGTATTACTCGTTTTCAAAGAAAATTATAATTAATATTTGGAAAGTAATTATGCTCAAATGCATTCCAAATATAATGAATTGCAAGAAATATACACAAAATATTAGATCTGAAAAATATCTTACGTTTCAATAGTAAATATTTTGAAAAATATTTCTCAGATTGGTTCATTAGTCAACGCAATTTATGTGGTAGCAAATTTAATTACTGAAACATCAAAGCCTTTTATTCGAGGTGAATTTATTAAAGAAAGTCTTGAAAGCGTAGTAGACATAATTTGTGCTGAAAAAATCAGATTTTTGTAAAATAAGTTTCTTACGCCAAACAATCGCTAAGCATATTTAAGATACAACGAAATCTATTAAAAAATTCTGGAATATCAGGATATCAGTGTGCTACTTTCGAGTTTTATTCCATAGCTTTGGATGAAAGCACTGATAAAACGGATTCGGTTCAACTTGCCATATTTATTCGAGCTATTGACAACGAATTTAATATTACTGAGGAACTGGCCTCTTTAGTTTCACTGAAGGACACTACTACTGATAGGTCTGTTGAGCAGTAAACGCAACATTAGCAAGATTTTCCTTAACCATCGATAGCATGTCTAATATAGTAACTGATGGTGCTCCAGCATTGGTTGGAAAGAAGTAAGGATTAGCAATCTCAGCTACCTCCGTCAAACCAGTAGTAGGTGCTGGTATCGAAAAAACAGGATTAGTGTTCATAATAAAAATTTTATTTTTGTAGAATTCATTTTACATTGTGGATAAATGTTATATTCTTCTACGCTGTTGACGAATTGCAAAGGTTTTATTATCTTTAGTTTCGTTAATATAAGAGTTGCCTAAATCAAGGGGCCCTTGCTGCCCCAAGCTCCTGAGAAAATTCGTAATGTGGTCCTACGGCACCAAAAGAAACCTTCTAAAATGTTTGTCAGTCTTTAATTTCATATCATATCTTTTCTAGATAACTCGTGTGTATCATAAAGAAAACAACAAATGATGTGGTTGTAATAATAATAATGTTTGGCTACGCTTCTGTTGCCGTCCTTTAGATGCCGCCGCGCGGGTGCGATGCACTTATAGGACGGCGCGGTTCTGCATGTATGTATGGATGTTCTACCTACTGTTTGTATTATGGGTTGGGAATATGTTGCTTTTTGGGGCACTCGGTGCGGCCCGTGCGAAGCAAAACTTCATAAAACAAAAGCACACAATTAAATAATTTTCTTTCGCAAACTCGTTTACTACGTAACATGGACAATTTCTAAATTACTCCATATTTTTTGTATTACCTGTTAGTAAAATGCACTCAAACTACATAGATGTAATAATTTCTTACATCGAAAGTTCAGTTTCGTTCGTTTTTCAATAGCGACGTTGGCGAAAGTCGCTATCTGTACAATGTATTGACACAAACAATGAAAATAAACAAATTTTATTGAGGGATCAACGCATCTTATATATACTTCGAGGATGTCCTTCTTCGTCAAAGTCATCAAAGCCAATAGGTTAAAAAGGAAGATTAGATATTTTGAGAAAGAACGGTTGAATTCGATCAGAATTCGCGATGGAAATCCACCGGTTGTTACATTTGCAGAAAAGATGCATCGCATTACATTATGGTAGGTTTGTAGAAACTGGTAGTCTTCAATAAAATTTAAAAATAGTAAGTAATCGTTCAATTATATTTCCATAATAATTTAGCCAGTATTAAGTGAAAAATCTCCAAAATATCTCAACTCAGTAATCTCAAAATATCTTAAATATCAAGGAAATATATTGTACCTAATTAAACTACATTCATACATGTATGTGGTAGCAATTATAATTTGTATCCAAATTAATTGAATTAAGTAAAAAATGCTTTAGATAACATTCGGAACTTAAAGTCTTATATCCAACGAGGGTTTTAACTCAATAATTTTCAATGAATTTTCTAAAACAATCCCATCTAATATTAGAGAAAGTCAGATGAATGGTTTTAACTTCACAGCCGCTACTTTTAGTCACTAGCAAGCGCTTAACCTCTGTGCAATACTTACAATATGCATATTATTTATACACAGTTTATTTATTATACAATACAATCTTTTCAAGACTCAAAATATGGAATTAGCAGTAAGAAAGCCATAATTAGTTTGGAATCGAGAACGTAAACATGACAAAACATTTTCTATCTCCATGAACAATTTCGATTTTAATCAATATTAATACCGAGTATTTAAGTACCCAAATTGCTTAAGTGCCACTTTTATACTAAGTTTGGGTTCTAAACGTTTTTTTTAATATACTTTGAATGTCTTGTAGTAGCAGCTTAGAAATTTGGAAACATTGCTTACGAGTTTATCTGGCTCTATTATTTTGTGCAAAATTATTGTGTAACGCATTGACATGCTCAAAAGGTTATCCAAAAACTATGTGAATTTTCCATATCTAATACTTTTACTATAATTTCAATCATGGAGATTCTTGTAACCAATGTATCGTTATATAGCGAAAAAATTTCTTAGTGATTTAGCTAATGATGACATTAATTCACAAGCCATAGATTCACAATATAGATGGTAATTACCATCTATCCAATATATAGTAATACTTAAGTATATATAAATAGTATACACTTAAGTAACCTATGAAACATAAAATAAAAAATTAGACAATTTTATAGCCATAAACTGCTATAATTTCAGTCAAGGATATAATCCAAACAGATTAAAATCATAGGCTTAATTGAAAAAAGCATATTCTGGTGTATAGTTGGGATAGTGACCATAATATATGCCCATAATAAAATTAGTTTAGAATATATGGCCTATAAACCAAATCTAATGAAAAATTTATCAGAAAGTTTTCCCCCATAAATTGCCTATGTGAATTTTATCTTTGCAGCAGGAATTTACCAAGAACAGATATGAAGCACTAAAGAGACATTCAAAATACTTTAGAAAATTGTGCTTATAGTAAAAACTAGTGTAATTATTCAAAATGGTCAAACTTAATGGAATGTATCCATAAATAGTTGATTGGTCAAACCTAATGGAATGTATTCATAATGGATAATGTATCAGAATGTATCTTGATTTCTTTGTTCTCTGAGTGTCCCCTATCCTAATCAGCACACACACATTCACTTTAAAGAAAAACCCACTCATTTGAAATTGAGATAACTACATAAATCCACCAATAAATAGTTATTACTCGATCAAGAAACAACATATTGTTCAGATTGTTCATGCTCTCAGAAATAGTATGAATCAGTTACAAATTAATTTATGTATTATTTGAAATGCTGTAATTAATTTTTGCAAAAATTATTGGGGCTCCCAACTCCATGAGATTCCCAAGTACATGGTTACCAGTGGCATTAAGTTTGACCACCTCTGACATAGATCTATCTTGAGACACTTTTCTTGAAGAACTAAATGCTTTTTTCCAATCTTTATGGAGTTGATAATTAGAAACAAGCTTGATTTTTGCCTGCTTAAGTCTGACATCCAAGACATAAACTTCAAAGCAAACTTTATAAAAATTCCTAAAACTGTCTAGAATCTGGTAGTAAAAAGATTCAGGTCCCTTATTTCTACATGGTGGACTTATAAGTTTTTACACACCGCTAATGTATACCATTCCTTTATTTTTGACATATTTTATGTTTGAAATTTTTATCACTGTTTTTACTCTCTTGAGTGATAATTTTTTTACATTCTTTATCTTCTCTCTCATTGTTTTTATGAAATTCCCCTTTGGCAATACCTGAAAAGCTGTAAGGGATTATAGGCAAAAAATTATTATTTTATTAGTTACTTCAGACAAACTGAAATTCTACTTCAAGTATTTTATTTAAAATTTGCTTAGCTTCAAATGCTTTGAATTTGCATCAGAATTTTTACATAAATTACTTATTGCAAGTATGGAATGACTTCTATAGAGAACAAATATGGTTTGGCTCCCGAACCATGTAATATTAGCCATAATTGTCTAAATCTCTTAAGCAAAATCTGCCCTTCTATACAAATTATTGGCAAAATATAACTGGAAGATCATTAAGTGAGTTAATATCTGAAAACCCTCACCTCAAAAACAAAATGATTGCATTTTACAAGAAAACAGTTCCAGTTTATGATGAAAGATATGTCATGTCTGTGCTACATTATATGTGTTATTACAAAGAAGTTTTTTGATATTTTCTAACATAGATATTGTTTGTGATAAGTTCAAATTTCAGTAGCCTCTCTCATAAATCTTCTCAATTTTACTGCTGATTATATTTTTATGAAATGTATTGAGGAATTTCAACTATTTATCATTTTAAATTAGAAAACTACCAACACCATATATAGTAACTGAATTTTCTATGACTAAATTAAATAAATACTTAATGTTTACATTTTCTTTCATTAATCAGGGGTTCTTATAAACTAAAGAATGAAAATCAAATGATTCAAATAATTTTAATCAGGTCCTATTTGGCTAAATGCAGCCAATTTCAGTTTGGCTTAAAATACTCTGTTTAAACTATGTCTTACATATTTTCGATTTAATTAACTCCATCATCTTACTCAATTTATACTTTTTACAGTTAATATTTACAGTATCTTCAATATCTCTTGTTTATATTCTTACTTTAACAGGAGAAGGTGGCCATGTATAAAATTTTTCTTATCTTTCTGTAACATAAAAGCAAGTATAAAGAAAGCTCTGGGTGCAGAATATACCTTCAGAAATTTCATTATAAAAAGTCTTCTTGGAATGTTTTGTGAGTAAAAAAGTTTCAGAGCCAATTACACAATCAGACGTTTTTATCAACTTAAAAAAATCTTTTGTGTCTAATTAAAACTTTCAGGTGGGATAATTTTAACCTATGTGATATTTGGTTTCCTTATTTTCCAACTGAACTTCAGTATTACATTTGCAAGTGGCATTTCAACACTTTTTATGTTGTTTCTACCCCTTGGCTTAGCATTCTCCAAAAATGTCAGGTAAGTCAGTCCATTTTTTTAACATTAAATGCCATATTTAAAACTCTAACAATGTGCAATTGAAAAAACATGAGTGAAAAGTCTTTATCATTACTAATAACAAAAAATTACATTAAATATAAATACATCAGCTTATTTATGGTATCATTTGTTAAGTTGAGATTTTCCATTTTTTTAGTCTGTCTCTTCGGATTGTAATGAAATTGTAGTAGTGCCTCTATAATAGTCTTCAAATCTTCACATTGACACATTTTGAATTTACGTTCAAAAGAATCATTTTATCACTTAGAAATCATTGTTTCTTCAAAAATTGCTATTTTCTATCATAATTTTGTGCATTGGCATTAAAGACCATTTTCTTCATCTTTGTGAAAACTATCTACTCGTGTATATCATCTTGATTATATTCGTGAGATCAAAGTATGTTTCTGTTGATATTTTCAGGTGCTTTGTCTTGCTGCTTCTACCAACACTCTTCTCTAAACGTGGGCGACAAGCTTTGCTTGGATATGCTCTTGTGTTGGCTCTAGCAGGACCTGCTCGTAATGTTTTACATAATGCTGAAATATTATCTGAGTCACTAGCTTGTAATCAGGTCAGGTATCTATGATTAGAGATAGAATCAAGCAAGGAACTAACTGAAATTAGTGAAAATATGAATATCAAAATAAATTTCATTTAGTCAAACATCTTTCACAAAAACTGAATTTTTCTTTGATTGCCACAGGAAAAGTTGAAAGGAGCAGCTGGAGAAGCGATTGATATTATGAAACGTCCTTTGAAATCCATTCAAGATTCTTTGGCAAAAGTGATGAAAGCAATTAAGAATGCTGTGGATAAAATGAAAGAGACAGTTCTCATTATTGTGGTAGAGATGAAAAATATGTGTAAGTAATTTAATGTCCAAAAATTAAAAGAACAATTCACTGAGAGAGTAAAAGGATTATTTAATGATAATTCATTGCACACAAGCATGAAATAATTATTCTTTTTTACTTAATGCACATATGTAAGAATAAATGCTGAATTAAATTAAACTCATGAAAATGACAGAGGTCTGCATTTAGAGAGAGCTTCTGAAAAATTCAATTTCTCCCTTCTTTGCTTATTTTTTTCGACAGTTATGAATGAAGGCAGCTATGAATATTTAGTTAGAATCAGGATATATGTACTTTTACTTCCTCAACACTGGTTTTAACTCCCTAATTTCAATAGTATAAAAGGGTCGATCAAAGAATACTTTTTAAATTTCCCAGGCTGTATACTTCCAATTGTCAAAACCTTTTTTCTGTGGTACACATGTCCCTAACGTAAATTTGCTAAGGGCAGCAATTATGAAAGCTTAGTCTATTGTTGGCAGTCAAAAAGGTTACACATTTGTATCTCCTTCAGCAATTCTGTCTTGATCTCCTCAATGTTGCCAAAATGTCGTCCTTTCAAGGGTTTTTCAGTTTTTGGGAACTGTAAGAAATCACAGGAGGCCATGTCCGATGAATATGGTGATTGAGGCATCATAATGGTGTTGGTTTTTGCCAAAAATTCACAAAAAAGCAGTGAGTTGTGTGCTGGTGCGTTATCGTTGTGCAATTGCCATGAATTATTTTGCCTTAGGTCCAATCATTTTCTTCTACACCATTGAAATCAAAGAAAACTGTGAGCAGAACCTTCACATTCAATCAAACCTGACATGCTTTTTTTGGTTTTGGCTCATCAGGAAGTCTCCATTGGGACAACTGGGCCTTACAAGGAACAGGTCAGGTTTGTGCCACATGGATTTACGAGAAACTTTCAGGACATGTTCCTTGCACAAAAATAACAGACATGTGTATGGCTATTCAACTCAGTCCACCTTTGTTTATGCAAAATTTGCAACTGTAAATTGAAGTTAGGCAACAACACAAATATGCAATGCATTGCCATACATATAGCTAAATTTTCAATCTATAGAAATATTTATCCCATTATTTTCAACAAACAACTTATTTTTCCACTATTAAATTTCATCTTCTTACTTTCCACACATTCTTTACCTTCCTCATCAACATATTTTTAAACATACATTAGATAGGTATTCCAGTATCTATTATATTGTAAGTCTGTGTGGCACAAACCTGACGTGTTCCTTGCTAGTTTCCACATCATACCCATACACCCATATTTGTCACCAGTTATGGCCCATTTAATAAGTCCTGGAATGGAATGCAATTTTCAGTGCTGCCAAGGGGAATTTTCTGTGTATATTGAGAAAAGCTTGAAATAAAGGATACCATGTCTTACTGCTCCTCATACTTCTGCTCTTCTGATATCTCATCAAAGATTGCAGCTCACACTGTTTAATTTTAGCACAAAACCATTTTGAACCATATGCCTATCTTTCCTATCTAATCAAAAAATCTTTAATATCCCTGTATGCTTTGGCCACTGTACTCTATCAGGAAACCAAACTGATTTTCACTGATATTTTTACTCTATCTTTCTGAACTGGACCTCTACAATTACTTTGTATGCATGAGTAAATAGATAATAATTTGATAATCCTGTCATGTATTTGTTTTGCTCTTTTTCTTTAATGGAATCAGAACAAATTAAGCATAATTTAGTTAACAAATTATCAAGCTAATGAAATGACTGCATATTAGTTGATATTAGAGCTGCACTCAGTCATTCATTGTATCAAACATAACCATAATCATAAACAACATTTTTGCAACATTTATTTTCCGGCTATTTCTCTTTGAAAATGCAGTCTTACTATCTAATATTATTTTCAAATTATTAGGTGATTCCTCGATCCTACAACAATTACTGTAACTTGAATATTTTATGTCTAACAAAATATTTAAACTCCACATTTTCAATGGATTCAATATATACAAAAGGACCACTTTATAAGAAGGTGGTGAGGTGCAACCCAATGAAAATATATCAATTTTTGGTGATTGATGGCTCTCCACTTGATGCAAAATTAATTTTTGCATAAAAGTTGATGTTTTGAATAAATTAATTCTGAATAAAATTTACAAACTTATAATCCAAAATAGTATAATCATATTGCTTCAATCAAAAAATGTTTTGAGTTAAATCAATTTAATATTAAAATGTCCATTGCTGTTCATCTATAAATAATTCATAATTATTAACCTTCATGGACCTTTTTTATCTTTCAGTGAGGATGTTTAAAAATGCCTTCAAATGGCTTGCTTCCATTGCTAATATCTGTAATCGTAAGATAGGCACACCTTCAGAAAGATGCATTAGAGCTTTTTCAACTGCTATTGATGATTGCATTGTTAAACTGGGACCAGTATTTTCTTGGTTATGCTCAATTGCTAAGCTTGCATCTCTTGTATGTCATATTTTGAAAGTTCTTGACTTCATATGTGAGATAATCCACTTTGGAGGAGAAAAATTAGTGGAAGTTATGAAACGAAGTATATTTATCAATACAGTCAATATGCATTTTTTACTAGTATTAAAATCACATCTGCATATCAAAGGGTGTGTTTCCTGCCTTACATTTCAGAGTTGGAAGCTTTAAAACGCCAACTGCATGAGGCATTTTTTGTAGAAGTTTCTTTCTCCCATGATTACAAATTCAAAACTAATGCTTCTACTACATATACTTCTGTAATTGAGGCAATAACTAAAGACGTAAAAGAAAAGACACATACATTGTTTTCTTTATTCAGTTGGATGGGTCTGCTAGCTACCCTCTGCTTCTTGCTTGTTTTTGTTAAGTAAGTGTTATGTTTTAAATGTGCTACTAAAATCATATCTTGCTTTAAGAAGTAAATGTCAATGAACTTGTTCATAACAAAGTGATACCTCGGCTAATGAACAGTCAGGCTATTCCAGTGTCTTGTCTTTTCTGTCAGTATGTATGGAGCATAAATGAGCAAACTACATCACATAAAGGGAACCAACCAACCAAAATGGGTTTTTCATGTTCAAGGTAGCAAGAAGTAAGACATCTGATAGCATCATGTTTTGGCTAACAGAGATTTCAGCTAATGAATGTGACAACAGAACAAATTATATTCATTATCTGAGGTATCATTATACTTGCAAAAATTGAAACATCTAAATAACTGTTTCCATTTTTTTTATGTAAAATATTTCTGGTTCATAGAAATTACTATATTAGAGTAAGAAAGATGAATTTAAGGTATTTTTACAAATTAATACTCAAATGTAATGCCAGTTGATTTTTTATTTATGTGCTGAGCATTTTAATTCTATTGAAATGTTTATGAGAATGAGTTATGAGAATCTTTATTACTACCAAGAAAATTTTATAATTTGCTTAGTAATCTTCTTTTTTTTAAATAAAGAGCATTTTTTTAATGAATAGAAAACAAAAGTGATTCCATGTATGGCAGTTAAGTCACAGGTCAGTTATATATTATTATATATTTATTTTCAGAGTATTACATTACTGGCACAAGTACCTAGTGAGTGATAGATTTGACAACCACTTCATTTCTCAGCATATTTATGATATTGACAAGAGAAGAAACTTAAAAAATCAAGAAACAATTCTTCCTTTAAAGGCTCATGAAAAAAGGAAATACATCAAAGTTAGTGGTTTGAATTATGTTATAATTGTTGAGTTGTTCTCCTGGAATGTAAAGAAAGGTGGTGGTAGTAGTAATTTTAAAAGTACTCAGACAGCTAAGGTAATTTTGTGCATGAGCCCTCACGAGGAATTGAACCCGGAACCACTTCAAACAAAGTTGATTGCGTTACCCAAATGGCTATCTGGAGGCCCTGTAAAGAAAGGAAAATGTTTGAAAGATGAAAAAAGCTTACAAGAAATAAGAGGAAAGGACAGAATGGTCCTCAAGAGACAGAGACAGACAGAAAGGTTTTATCTAAAAGATTGTTATTACTGTTAGAAAGAAACATCTGACTTAAACAACTTATGATTTCCGGAGTTGTATATGTTAATACTTGAGAGGTCATGACTTGGTTTTCAACTAAAGGAGGAAGAGATTTCATATAAAAATTAATAAGACTCAAAATCTTTCACAAACAAAGTATTTATACTATAAGTACACTTTTCTAATACAAAACATTTTATATTTTCTGCATATATCTTTATGTGAAATATTTCCTTAGTTTCTTCAATTCTCCCAAAACTACACCTAAGTTATAACAAACGAAGTCCATAAGTTGATTTGGAATTTAAAAAAGTATGTTTATCAAATTTATCCTCATAAATTTAAAAAGAAAAGGAACACAGCTGTGGTGAGACATTAGAGTTTGAGAAAAGCTCCAAAAAGCTGTCGTTTGCAAGCAAACTAACCATTGAAAAATTCCAACCAGCAGTGGTTAGGGTTCTCAGTGATTGTGCTTTGCAAATGTTGTTCTACCCTGAAGATGGAAGCATAATTGCTAAATACGAATTCAGAACAATACTTGCAAAGAGCGACTGCTGAGAACCCTAACCCCTGCTGGTTGGAATTTTTCAACGGTTAGTTTGCTCATTAGTCTGAATGCAAACAACAGTTTTTGTAGCTTTTCTCAAACTCATGTCCCATAAACTCACTAAACTGAAAATGGTACAAAAATCCAAAATCTCCCCTTGCTAGAAGAAGGCAGCTATCAATGGTATGCTAATTACAGGAGTACTTTGTTGTAATTTTGCTACATTTTAATAGAATTGAAATTGAGAAAAATCCATAATGGTTGTAATAAAGGATTTAATTATTTATTTCATAAAAAGTAGCATAACCTCCAGTTTTATGTAGACTTTTAGGGAAAGCATTTCAAGGTTCAATATCCATGCCAGGAAATGATAATAAACAAGCTATTTGAGCTAATGGGTGGAAGATTCAATGCAAACTGGATTAGATGATAAGTTAGCAAGGAAATTTAATGCCTTTTCTATGCTACCTCTCCAGTCCTTGGCCCTAAATATTACAAAAAAAGAGAATGGAGAGAGAATTTTAAAAGCTCGATTGTCTGATTCATTGAAAAATCTAAGGATCAATTTACGTCTCAAGAATTATAGGACCTACTAGATTTCACACCAAGTTGTGCTACATGCCAAATTTTTTCAGTGGATATTTTCATTACATTGATATAATCATAAGATAAAACAAATTATATAATTTTAGCTGTATTTATTTTTAATACTTTTCCTTAATCTTTGTGATATCCTTTGGGTGGGCTTAACCCTGTAAGACCTGCTTTGTGAGTTGGCTGCCTCAGTAAAGACCTCTCGTGGCAGTTCATGCCACTAAATGTGGGGACTGCTTGCCTTGCTCACAAAAACATTCACTAACTGTGTGGAAGAGATGTGGCATGTTAGTTGAGTTGTTATAACACCTGCCTGGAAAATGGGAGACCTGGGTTTGAGTCCCAATCATGTCGCTATTTTTACACTTGTTATTCCCTGTTATTTGTTAATAAACAGTTTGTGAAACTGTCTCAAATATTAAATAATTAAATCAGAGCATTTCATATTTTTTTTAAAAGGTCACTTCTTGGCATTTAGTAAGGAAAGAGAAGCTTCAGATTGCACAATCAACTGTCATAATCCTCTTGATTGCTATTAAATTGTCTCTTTTCATCATAGCTGATCACAGTTTGCATTGGTTACTGAAGATGATTCGTGAATATGGAAGCATTCAACTGTTATTACCAGGTATGTGCTGTTGAATCAAGACAGCCTAATATATATTTTATTGAACTCTACAGAGAGATTATTATACCCAACTTTCTTTCTCAAAAAATATGTATTACCAGCTCCAAATATGATAGGTGTAAAAGTAGAAGGGGAAGGACCACTGGCAACATTGTATCAAAATGTAGCTAATTCTCTTCAGCCTCTTGGAGCTGTACCAACGATTGATACTACTCCATGTCTCCCAACTCCAATGAAACCAGACATAAGTTGTCATATTCAGATAGGTATGTATTGAAAGAATGACATATTGCATCTCTCATCTTTTTAAATATGATTTCATCTGTCTAATATGTTAACATTTGAATGTTTAATCAACTGTAACAGCTTTTATCCCTGCTTCTGTAAATAATCTTGAGATTTGTCAGTAATTCAATAACAATTGTGTTCTAATAAAAACCATGCTCTTGAAAATGTGCACTTTTGTTGAGATTTTTAAAACAGCAAAATAAATAAACTACTTTAATAATAAGTAGTAAGTTGAACTTGGATTAGCTGTCGATAAAATATATTTTCTTCCCTATTTCTCCCTCAAAATTCAAAGTTTAGAATTAATCAAAATTGCTGATGTCCACAATTAAGTCATTGGTTTCAGCTTAATAGATTCAAGCATTAATTTTATTTAGTACTTCAAATTCTTTCCCTTTTCATCATTCTTCGGAATATTTGCTTACTAATTAACAGGGAGCCTTATACTGATATGCCTCATTATCTCAATTACTGAACCATATGGGCAGCGCATGAGACACATAGTAATGAGTACCTATTACCCAAAGAGATCAAGAGCTCGTGCAGTATGGCTTTACAATCACATCCTATATTCACGATTAAACTTTATTAAGTTTACGAGACGCCAGTTACGCCAGAGATTCGGCAGAGGTACAAGTAGAGGTGGAGAAGATGGACAAATGATGGAAAATGTGACAATACGCCAACGATTACTTGCTATGTATGAAAATATTCAGGGATAAAAAAAGATGGAATAAGAAATAAATTTGGAATAGACATTGATATTTGACCTAATTCAGAATTTGAAAAACATCATTCAGAATTCAAAATTGATAGATGACTTCCTTATTTCTCTAAAGGGGGTAAATTTTTAAGTAATAAGTAAAAAATTCTTTCACACAGAAATATACATGAAGAAATTAAATATACTCATTTGGTAAATTTTGAATGCCAGTCCATCTAGAACAGTTTAAAAAGTTGCAGAAATTTAGAAAAGAATAGAGATAAAAAGAATTCCAGTCACTATGTTATATGTTATAAGCCTTTTGTGTACACCTGTTATTTTTTTCTGCAGTTTTCCTAGGCTGCATTTCCTTTTTGGGCCACCAGAAACAGAAAAATTGTGCCTTTCCTGTGGTATTGTTGGTTCAACAGCAAAGGAAGATGGAAAGATGCCCTTAATTGCTTGTAATACTCTTGGCTGTAGAGGAATGTTCTGTCTCTCATGCTTTGATGAGCTGAGGAATTCATGTCTGCTTTGCAAAGATACATTGGAGAGTGACGAAACCTCGGATATTAGTGAAGAGCAGTAATGTTTCTTTTTGCTTTGTTAATCTAAAATATGGGATTCTGAATGAACATTTCAGTCATGCCATAGTAAAATTGCAATTAAAAGTTAAAAGAAAGTTGTAAATGAGAAATTAGAGCAAGGAGCCAGTAGTCTTCAGGTCATAAATATTAGTAAGCCAAGAAACCAAAATAGAAAAAATGTATCTCATATATATATAAGAAATTATTTTGAGTAGACATTTCAATTATCAACGCATTCCTCATTATCAATAAATTAAATCTTCTGTTATTTGGAACAGGGACTCATCAGATGATCAAGACATGAGATATGATACTCCAAAAATTAATCAAAATCCAAAAGTAAACCAGGAAAGTGAGGCAGAAACTGATGATAGTAGTACAGATTCATCCCCTACATATGGTTTTGAAGATAATCTCCCAAGACATGCACTATATAGACAGATTCCTTACAAAGATGATGAGGATCGAACTTCTCAAGATTCAGTGAGTGAAGAAGATGAAATTGGAAGGAGATTACCTTCTAGTTCAGTTTCTTTTGAGAATGAAAAAAGTAAAAAAGAAAGTAATTCTTAACCATATCTTTCTTATTTTAAATGATTTAATCTATTTATGAACAATTATGCATTGCCTTATTAAGCTCTTATAGATATAACCTCTATCAATGCAATTTCCGGCTCAAAGAGGTTCATTTACAGCCTAGAGTATATACCATTAATATTTACAAATCCTTTTTTGAAGAACAAAATATATATTTAACCAATTGAAAGATTAATTGATGTCTCATTGAGACAGAATTAGTTCTTTAAAATTCAAAACTAGGATCAAAAATAGGATTTTTAAATAACTGAAGGTATTTATTTAAACTTCAACAGTCTGCAAAAATGAATAAGAAAAAGAAATAAATTCATACAATTTTGAGTTTTACTTTCCTTAATTGCTCAGTTATAATGCTAATGTGCGCAACTCCAGTTTATGTTTCCAAGATTTTGGGCACACTAATTTTAGGTACATATATTCCTATGACTTGCTTTATTGCTGTTTAAAATGAATTCTTACACTAATGTCAATAAACAACGAGTGTATGATCTAACTGTGGTGTTTACAATCCAAGCATACCCATGGCATATCGGGGGGTAGGAAATACAACATGAGTGCCCCTTAAAATGTTTTGAATTCTAATTTCCAAATTTTAAGTAAAATGTATGTTTTGTTTGTGAAAGTCGAACTTAAAGAAGAGTTCAAACAATTTCTCATAGTCACTTTTGGATTTTGTGCTGGATAATTTACTCCATTTGGAAGTGCGTTATAGGCTTCAAAACAGAAGTTCTGTCCACTTGAAATGTATAATTTCCCTTCATTCATTTTTTTTCATGATTTCAAAACTTTAAGAACGAGTCCTCCCAAAGTTGATAATTTAAGGAAAATAAATATATATGTATTTTGTTATATTTTATGTTCGATTAATTTCATCAACATCCCTACCGGCGTTAAAACTACGAAAATGTTTGTCCTACCATTTAGGATGATTTTCTTCCAAAAGTAAAATATTTAGATATATTCTAGGAGTTGCAAATTATCTCGTTACATTTGAGATTTCTCAAATGATTTCAGCATCATTTGGTTCTGGAATTCACCAGACTGACCGGGAAACGAAGGAAATATGTATTGAAAAATCGTCATCAACTTTAATATTTCACCTCCCGCGCGGGAGAATAAAAAATGACCGCTTGAAAGATTTAGTGGTCTACCAAGAGTTGCCAAGCGTAAAAATGAGTAAATCTCACCTCAAAATAAACATGTGAACTCACAGGCAATGAATTATGTGATTAATGGCTACATTCCTTTTCTGCCATGGTTGACATAAGCGGAAAATCCGCTATATACTCTTCAAGGTCTAATTTTCAAGGAAATTTATGTTTCTCAGACCATTAAAGTTACATAAAGCAACAAAATACTGCACCAATTACACATTTACACTCATTACTTTAGAGTAAAAACATGTATGCAGCATACTCTATATTTCGACTCTCAAGCAATGAAATTGAGCGATGAAAATGGAAGTTACATTCGTTGAATACATATCAGAAATAATAGAATTTTGAACTCGCACACCTTTTCCGTCGCCATTCCGCATAAATGGAAACTCGTTTATCTCCAGTGAACCAATTTTATCTCCTCTAAGATGAAGAGGCGATAATTTGGGAGATGACTTATAACCTACCACTGAGAGAAGCTAACATGCATTCACAAAATAGCAACATTGTAATAGCTTGGAGCGGAAATGCCGTGCCCACTCACCTTTACAAAATTGAATGAGCACTCTACCATCTTGCTAAATGTCTCATCATAATTGCCGAACAGAAAAAAGGAACCGAAAAGACAGAATTGATATACTTTGACCTTGATGTCGGGTTTTTTTCACAAATGGAAAAGGCTGCGGGTGCTTGTTTATGTTTACCGTTTCAAGCTCAAGTAATGCCTAAGAGGTTTAAAAACACTCCGTAAGCCGTATTTCGGCAAGCGGAACTACGGCTTACAGAGTGTTTTTAAACCTCTAATTCATTAACAACCGTGATCAAAATTTCTTTTTCTTTCAGCTCAAGTAATTCCTATGATCTAAAATAGCTGCGCTCAGCTACGTGTTTTTCTGAAATAATTAATAGGACATTGATAACTCTAGACAGGACATGGTCAGATCTTGGTCATTTTCTTAAGCCGCAAAGGTAGCAATGCACCTTTGTTACATATAGTGAAAGTAGTATTTCCCGTTCCTGGTAATTTTCCGCAAGCATTAATGGTGACTGGGAGCTAAAAATTTAAAGAAACTCCTTAGGCTTTAAAATAGAAATTAAATAACTTCGGATCAAAACTAACTTTCATTTAATTTTAGTATGTAATGACAACGTATGTAACAGCTAAGGCTAGCATCATTTTAAGAAAGAAAATAGAACTTTTACTTATTGATTAAGCTCATTGTTCAAATAAATATAAGGGAATAGGACAAAAGTATCGTTAGGTGTACTACTTACGAATAAAGTTAGTAAAGCTAATTGTTTCGAAAAGCGCTAATGCTGAATAGAACAAAAGAAAGCTGAATTGACTTGGTATACTACATTAATATAGGAACTTAATCTAATTATGGTCTCCAATAGCGCCAAAGCTAAAGCCATGGTGACTGGCGTGCCATTAGGAATTAATCGCTAATGGAAGTTCGCACCGTGCAATATGGGAGGAGAGAAAGAACGAAAGTTTGAAATTCTGGATGTGATGCGAGTAATTTCTATCCTCACTTATGCGCGAGTGAAAAGGAAACACGACTGCGGTATTGATGTACGGCATTTAGACTTCATGATCCAAAATAGATGTGAGTACACTCATACTTTTGAGAGTTGATTCATTACGAATGAAATGTGTGAGATGGCTACAAGAAGGACAATTGTGTCATCCTATTTATCGTGGTATGAAATAGGGAACTCATGAATATTGTTGGTAGGGAGTTGTGACCAAGTATAGGATGGGGATAAGATTAAAAGCGTGTCGTGGAAGGATTCGTTGAAGCGTGATACCACTGCACATGCGATGATCTGAATATGAGGGTGTGTGAGTAGTGGTAGTGGAGGGAATGGGACCTCTAGTTTAATGAAGAGCAAATGATTGCGGTGAGTCTTAAAGATATTTATACTGGGAAATAATTGTCGCCGTTGCCCACAAGTACGCTTGGCTTCGTGATCAGCAACATCAATCACTAGTTTTCAGAATTATTTATTAGAATTTTGTTTCTCGATTAATGTTTCGCCTTGTTCCGCGAGTTATATAGTTCGTTGACATATTTCCTTCTTACATTATCGGTTCCGAAAAGGAAGGAAATTCTTCTTTCCCCGAAATATTTTACTGTGCAATGTGAACCTATCCTCAGAGTTTATCACTGAGCTTAATCGTCGGAATTCGATTTTATCTTTTAATTGGATCGTACTGTAATTGTTCTTATACTAATTATTGTTTGATAGTTGCTACTATTCGTTTAGCTATATTTATCTTCATATCTCTAATCATTTACATAAGGGGAGTCCAATCAATTGGCAGTAAGAAGTCCTCTTGCGAAGGGTTGACACTCGTATTACCACGACATCCACCAAGGTGTTGCCAAAAAATTGCTTATTTGAAATAGGCTCATCACTTTGTTTTTTTTAATTATATTTCAGTTTATGAGTTAATCTGCGATTTAAGAAAGCAATATAAGCAAATAGAATAAATATTTATCTTGCCTACTTTGCCATTGTTATAACTCATACGATAGCATTCATTCTTTTACTACTATTATCATATTTTTGCACTGGTCTTGGAATTTGTCTCAAAATGAATAAATCAAAGGAAAGGAACTTTCAAAGATAAATAAACTTAAAACTACCTACCTAAACATGGCTTTCATGTAATATTTACGTGCAAGGTCTTTCGATGGAAGATCTTTCATTCTGTGGGGGAGATAATTTCGAAACTCTTTCTGACGTTCATCCGATATAGATAGAAATTAAAAAAAATCATCCACTCTGACGCCCTACAAAGAGGCGACCACTCCATTAGAAGGATTTCAGCATGAAATAGAAAGTAATGGAAGCATATTTTCAATACGATTAAAGGCCCCGTTTCGCCATCGGCGTTGCTATGACTTCCGCTGAGCGTTTTCATTTTCTTTATCAATAGAGCTTTTTCCAAGCAGTTAACAAGAAAAAATATATACCATGACGCGTAAAGAGAATGGAGTAGAGCGGTTCTTTCGCCCTGGCGCTTCGGGGAAGTAAATAGACAAGTCTGCGGGAGAAAAGGCAGAGTGGAGGAGTGGGCGAAGGAATTTCAAATGAACGACGGGATGTTTGTTTACAGCGAGATATTGGAACTTCCGATGATTTTCCAGCGCTCTCTCCATACAGAAAACTATTTACGCTTAAAAAGGAATGGACAACAAACTTAAGGAAAGGGAGGGATCCACTTCAATGATCTTTTTAGAGCGGTCTCATTTTAAGCAGTGGGACTCAGGAAGAAGAAAGTTCAGACCATCGAGTATCCAACGGAGTTGCAGCTTATTGCTAATATGTTCCGATCGATGGCGTATCGGTGATGGCAATTATTAACGAACTATTGGGAGGGATAGAGTATTATTAACGGACTATTGGGAGGGATAGAATAAGGTACCAAATTACGAAAGGTTATCATTGCGTATAAGTTTGCTATCGACTTATCGCTATACGCCTCCAATGTTTAGGAAGGAAAGAAATTTTTGAGCGAGCGTCATCGAAATCTTACGGAAGCCTTATGAAAGAAGGGGCTAAAGGAACATTCTGCCCCTCAGAACACAGGAAACTCACCGCCTTAGACGTACGCAACGTTTTCGGCGATACAAAAATGCATTTATCATTTTCAAAAACCTTGTAATTAGAACTTGCACTGAAGAATACCTCTTGGAATGGTAAATTCTGCAGGAAAAGATTAATTTTACATAAATACATATTAATTCTATCTAATGTGTAATCTTGACTCAGGCTGTTAGTAAAGCAATACCTATCTAGATTTAGTTACTAACATCCCACAATTAAAAATTAACGAATTCAATGGCGTTAAAAATCAATGACAATGATGGGTTAATGATATGGGTGAATTATACACGTATGGTCTTTCGTATTCATTATTTCTCTGATGATTAAGGTATCGCATTCTAAACCCACATTCTTGCTATAAACATTGTGACTTGATTGACTGAATCAGTTCAGAAAGAATCTAGGTCCAATTACGCAATATTGGGGAGTAACTGAAGTCATTTGGGGAGAATTGGATCACATACTACCGAGTATCACTCTGCTCTTTGTGTTGCAGAAAATATTTTACCGCAGGTAAAAAGATCGTTACATTCGAAAGCTATGATTGCACTTTCTTATGACAATAATTCGTGTTTTAGCGCCCCTCAAGTATTTTTTATGATGTATTCTATTGCTTTAGTGAACGTGAGAAAGGTTAATAAAGGAAACCGTTGGAGTAAATCCAGTAGGAAAGGAAAAACGTCGTAGGAAGCAATCCGTGAACTATCGCATGATATCTATACTTTCTTTTCCTTATTATATATTATTTTGACGTACAGTTTCCTAAAAATTGATTCAGGATCGGCAACCAAGCGTTAGATTTTTACGCTAGGTTAAAAGCAGACAATTTAACAAATTTTAAGACTTTGACCTCCATTTCGAGAACAATTGATTATTTATATTTCATATAACGCAAAGAGAAAACTTATAAAATTTCGGAGTCGCCTAAAACCTTTGGAGATCTCCCAGCTGCTGTGATCAATGCGAGAAATACAAAGAATGCCACCAGGATGGCCTGCGGCTAATGATCAAGAATCCAACAATTCAAAGAGATATCGCCTTCGAACTGAATTACTTCCATTGTCAAGTAAGGTTTAAAAATAATAGAAAATACCAGAAACAACTGAAAACGGTGTCAAGAAAGAGATTTTATAGGCTGTTTCAAATAAACCGTTTGTCAATTCATAGAGGGCTTCTTCCGTAGATATACTGGCTAATATCATGTTGGTTTGGAAACGTTTCTTCGAGGCTGCCGTCAGTTTCTTTAGATGAAAGATTCTTCAGCCGTCATTCCATCTTCTTACTTGCTTGGTATTCTACCGTTTTTCTTGGAGAGAGCAACGTAGATATATTATGCCCTTAGCAGCATATCACGCAAAACATTTTTTCTTCTTCGATGACCGCAGCTATCGGCTCCTTGACGTGTTTTCTCTCTTCTTTCAAAAGGAAATTCCAGCCTTTCCCAAGTTGGTCCGTGTTCAGCGTTTATCAAGATTTTCGTAATGAAGAGCGAACAAGTGTCTCTTGTATACTTTAAGCTACCTACCTTTCATTTAAGTTTTTCTCGATAAGTAAAACGGAGCACATTACGCGTACGAGACGAATAATATACGGCGTTTAGAAAGTAAGCGTGTGCGTAGCTTAACTCTGAACAACGTTCATAAAATTAGGGCAGGAGGCATGGAATTTAAGGAAGAATTTTAAAATAAAAATGAAGCATGATGCTATTCTTATACAATTATAAAGTTATATAAGAATAGCCTAGTGGTTATATAATATTACAAAGTTTTAAGCTGCAAATTAATTATTTATAAAGTTTAAAAAGTTAATAACTCTTAATTTTTGGTTGTTTGTCATATAATTATTAGTCAAGAAGAATATTTTGCACCGACTGCCTCTCGAGATTTAATGTGATGTTTATCCATCTCCGTATGATAACAATTATGAAAATAGTCCGCTTATGCAGTATGGAGCAAACGTTATCTTACAGTAATAGTAAATATATAAATATAGTATCGCAAATATGTATTTATCGCAGAGATACTTTCTTATCAGGATTTAACTGCTTCTCTTCGTCACTTCTAAGGCAAATTGCTTGCCCTTAGAGGTCATCGAAGGAGGGAGGGTTGTCTTTTGATTCGTCCGCCGCCACTTATCATTTCTATTCATTGTTGTCTTTCTTTTTAAAGTGATCACATACTCTCTATCAATTTCCAGAATATCTATCTCTTTCCACAAAGGATCTACTATGCAGCAGGATAATTTAAAGCGGGAAAAACATTATATTCCAATATCGCTGATTCTAGCAACTTTCCTTTTCTATCTTAATATTTGCTTGCGAGAGTCCGATACATTCATAGGATTTTTAAACACCGAATACTTCCAATAAAAATGGGAAAGGAAGGAACTCTTCTCATAGAGGTAACAAATTGCGATCTCTTTCACCCTTCTTTGTTTTTACTTGTAGCGATACGTTCTCAATACTTGAGGATCTCTGGCAGTGGCGGATGCCTCTCCATGGAGACGCCACTCGCCGTGCATACGAACTATCGCGAATGTTACGTGAGATTGTTTCGGTGCTGTAGTGCAGTGGTTAAAACGTATGCCCAGGGAGATGAAGATCTGGGTTGTTGTTTCAGTCGTGCCGATGGTGACGGAGATTTTGAAAAGTCAATTGCCTCACTCGATACCCTATAAAACTCTCGTCGAAAATTCATTAAAGCACAAACACCGAATTTTACTATTATATAACGAACGATTTTAATTTCCAAGTCAACCAAAAGTATTTCTTATCCTGCGAATTGAGGTTTTTGCAACTTTAAGTTGCAAAAACCTGCAATGCATCATGAATCAGCAGAATAAGCATGATTTTTAGTTGCATTATTCGATACTCACCGGCCACCGTAGCGGAGTAGCTCAATCGCCAAGCTCCCGGGTTCGAGTCCCGGCTAGTCGGATTTTTTCTGTTAGGGAATGGTTGTGCGTGTGCTCGTTCGTTGTTATTGTTTATGCACAACATGCAATTTCTAGTAAATTGAAGTTTTCTGGGGGTATCGGGAAATAAACTATATTAATTAGCCATCAGAAAATCAGTTTCCATTCCTCCCTTCAAGTGCTACAAGAGACATGCTTCTACTCAACTTAAATATCAAATAAACGTTAAACTCTGAGACTAATTTGTTTGCTGATTTTCTCCCTCCATTTGTGAATCTATTTTGATCGCTGTCTTCCACATTATTATCTAAATTTTTCCTGTCTTAAGTGCCCGCACTAATTTTCAGCCTGCTAATGCGTGAAAGCGAAATGAAATCTAAATGTGGAGCAAAGAGGATGCACGTCTAACAATGGTGGCGAAAATGAATTTGACCTAAAATTTTAAAAGCCCGCATAATTTATTGAGAATTATCTAAAGTTAGAAGTAAGTTACGGTCACATTCTTTACAATATAATAGGAAATAAAACATAACAAGGAGTTCCTCAACATAATTGAAATCCTCAAAATAATAATTCAATGTATCTCAAAACGTATTCATTTACTACTCGAACCAAAATAAAATTATTTCATTTATTAAAGGAACGAGAAAACCATAAATTATTGTCAGTGTCTTTCATTATAAAACGATTAGATCTTTAAATATTCCTCTTGAGTTTTCCACATCATCGAAAAATATAGTCGTTGAATACATTAGCAATTTACGTGAACAGTAAGTCTCTCTCATAATCAGAAGATAAAACACGTAAAACGGGTATTTTGGAAATGTCTTATTTTGAAATATATTTCAACAGAAATCAGAATTCACACATTTACCTGCAAAAATATACGTTCAGAAATTAATCAGTTTGCATCATCATTCCACCCAAAGGTTTTACTAGACTGATATCTAGGATTCGTGACGCTTTAAGCAGGAAATTCTCCAAATTTTCCCTCACCCCATTTGGAACACGAAAATTTTGATCGACGAACGAGATTAAAGCGGAATCGTGGGACTAATCTGCTCCCTTTAGAAACAGCAGTTCGACATTGGAACTAATAATAGTCATGCTCACACCCAGTATTTAGGATCGATGATTCGCTAGGCTTCCTTATTCCCCATTGAGTGCCGGTCGCCTTTCTGGAAATAACTACGCGAACCTTAGTCCATAAATCGAACGGAGAGGTAAGGGTAACTTCATTCACCTTCCTTACCATAAAGAGAGCCATATCTTGGCAGTAAAATAAATGCGGCCATTAATAATATTGCAAAATGTCTCCATAGTATTTTCTCTATTACCAAGAATGCGTTCCAAGGAAGTTTTATCCTTGGTAAAAAGCATTATCTTAAATGTTGGCATAAAGCGCAATGACGAGAATTGTAACAGCGCTAAACCTCCATCACCTAAAATTTCCTAAGTTTCTTCTGGCTACCAATTAGCATACTGTTGATTAATTCATTTCCACCTTAAGAAATGTCAGGGTCAATTCCTAAAACTTTTCATGGTAATAGTGGAAGAGATAACTTTACTACCTCTTCGTAATTCTCACGTACGTTGTTTTATCAAAGTATCTGAATTCAGTTACAAATCGATTTACCCTTTTAGCATACTTTAAAGTGGCAAGGTCAACCATTTGGCCGTAGCTTCATCGCTATGGCAGGTTTGTATTTACAAGAGGACGAAATTAGCGTTCTGTAACCTTAATGGAAGTGTTGTTTCGCAATGCATTATGGGAGACGATTCTTTCGGGCGCCCACAAGGTGCTCGACAGCCTATTCAATTATGCAAAGTGGAAGCTGCTCTAAAAATCCGAAAACAGTAAAGACTAACTGAACTCGTTTACTTTACGCTAAGAACATTTTACGTGATGCATAGTATAAGTTCACTTTAAATTTCGTAACACCTTGAAATTAATCTCTAATTGTAAGTCGGATGTTTTTTTAACATACTTGATGAAGCATCTGAAGAATTCTTTCAGCTACCAATCCCATCCAAACTTACGAATAATCGCATTCAACATTTATGTGGATTTCTGGAAATAACGAAGTCAAAATGTTCATTTTATGACCAAAGATGCCGTGAATATTTCCTGTAGAATAACCGAAAAGTATTCCAGAAGAGGAATTTTCGACATATTTTGAAATAAAATAGCGTTACATTTGAATATTAAAAGCTTTCCTTAAGAATGACCTTGTCTTCACTGCGCATCTTGTAAATATATAAATTTAACATAAAAGTGGGAAATTATTCTGTAAAGTCTGATGAATTATATTGAAATTTCACGTCATGAATATTTAAGAAATATTTTCATCAAGTCTGATCGAAAAATATTTCCTCGTAAAATTAAAGTACGTCAGGAATTATTTTAAGTTACTGTTTTAGTCAAAGTCTTCTTCTCTGCAGCGACAGAAAATGGCAATATTCGTCCGTAAGAAGCACGGATCCCAACTGCAATATTACACCTGATTATATCGTTAAGAACCAGAGATTTTTCTTAGCAAAATAGAGAACATTACAATTTAGATATTTTATTTTTCAATTATCCACTTTTATTAGTTTTAATAAAATTACCTTTTTGATGGGCTGAATAAATGAGTTTTAAATTTGAGGACCGCCTTTGGTGTAAACATCACTGAATTATATTTTGTTTTAAACATAAAATTTCCTGGAGAATTTTAGCCATCAATGTCTTTTGAAAAATAATCTAAATAGCTTCTAATTGTCTGTAAACTCAGTTTTATGAATAACTGTATCTCATTAATATTAGATTCGTGTAATGTCGATTTACGTGTCTACTGGAACCTGGGAATACGTTGAATGACAGATAGGCGTAAAGACTCGTGCGTTTTGTGCGGTAATTGATTTGTAAGAGTACTTCGCGGGTTTCCTGCCGGCTATCTTTGCAAAGTAAACTAGCGGTTCAGTTGATGTTCCTAGGGTTTAACCCTAAGAATGGCAGCAGAGATGCGCCCTGTAAGCTACTGCAAAGTTACCCAGTTGAAAACCCGTGATATGTTCTCACTACAAATTCACAGGGAAGTTTGTTGATTTTTTTCAATTCGGATTCCTGCAAAACTGGTGTAAATTAATGCTGAGGAACATTAAAAGATGTGTCTCCTATCCTCTCAAAGTCTTCGAAGCTGCGGCATCCAATAGTTATCGAAGAACAAGTCTCGAACAATATTCTAAACTAACACAAGATCCGCTACATCCCGAGATTAACGAAAAGATTAAGATTTTAACGTTCACTCTCAGCACCAGACGCCGTATCCGGGTAATTTTAAATTAGTCAAAACGACCTCCGGAGCCGTTCAAACTGTCGGAGTGTCGTCGGGAAAGGATCGCACGTACTGTTACGGGTTGTCGAAATCCCGGCACGTGGCATTAAATCTAAAGGCATCTGAAAGGGTAATGGATCTGGGGGCGAGGTGACCCAATTTCGGAAGCAGTACACAAAGCGCCATTGGGAGCCGTGCGAGGGGGTTGCGATGCGGGAGGAAATGGAGAGGGGCGATTATGGTAGGTGAGCCGAAGATGGATGCGTCGGAGGGAAACTGGAAGGGTTTCGAGGCGTAGGAGTCTTCTTTCGGAGTTGGGGATGGGAATGTGGGAAGGGAAATAAAAGATGGAGGAGAAGGATGGAAGCTGTTTGCCTCCGGGCAGTTGGCAACAAAGGAGGTTTTTGTGCGTTATAGATGGAAACCGAGGGATTGAACTTGGGAGATTAATAAAATTCTACTTTATTTACGGAATTCCCTTGTGCGTGGGAGAGAATTGGAGGCGGGAGAGGGGGAACAAAAAACAGTAGTGAATAGCAGGAAGTCTCGACATCCAGGGAGCACAAGGCCGCGGTCAAAGGAAGGAGATCCCGCCGTAAACATCGCGAAAAACTCTATTCCTGTAATTAAAAGTGTTTTTCTCTCGACGGGAGAGAAACATGGACCCTTCTTCGTTGTATAAAAGGAGCCTATTCGCATTAGGTAAATGTGATGGCGACGAGGCTGAATTACAGAGTGAAACGAGGGATAATCAAACTAACCGTTATGCAATGGATGCGGGGAAGGGCTATAACTGAGTGAGAAGACAAGGTATTCCCAGAAACGCGCATAAATATTAAAGAAGCGAAATGGCGATAAAATTCAATGGGGCAGTAAAATTCTATTCGATGGTGATAGTGTTCGTTTTCTGTTCGTCTCTGGAAAAGTAAGGAACCGGGAAGGAAGTAATGTAGAACGTCGATGCGTGCGCTTTTAGAAACTTGAAGGATAAAGGAGTGTTCAAACATCTGATCTTCGCTTAAATTTTCCAGAAAAGATTTGAGACTTTTGTCTAAGGTAGCTCAATCGGTTTCGGTATCCGCCCGGAAAGAGGAAGATTTTCGGTCACATTGCACTACAGCATACCTGTTTATCCTTTGGGTTTGAAACAATACTTGAATGGTCCCTGGGTGTCCGGTGGGTGGAATCATATGCGAAATGAACTCTAGTTATAGAAGATTTTTTGAAGAATACTAATACTACTACTTGAATGGTTGTCAGAGCAGAGGCGAGTCAGAAAGGGGGCGTTGGGAGTCCTCGGTTTCTTTCCGAGATCAGGATATTAATTACGTGAAATTCTCTCCGATCAGCCCGAAAAATTCTTAATAACATGATTTAAATGATTTTATTCGTTATTATTATTCGTTTTGTTGCTACATTATAACGGTACGAGAAATAAAATGTAATAATTTGTGCCCGAAAGTCGAAAGTAAAGTATCAGTGACAATGGCGTACGTAGCCATCGCCGGAGAGTACAGTGATAAACCTTTTGAAGAATAATTATTCTCGGTCTAGGGAAACCTTTTTAGGGTCCTAAAACTGTTAGGTCAACGTTTTCACAAAATGGGGAAATTGATATTAAATTATATTTTTCAGCATTAGAATTTTAGTGAATAATATATTTTTAAAAAGTAAAAGCAGCATAAAAACCCCTCATCGGTGTTAGTTATGAATATGATCCTCCCCTACTTAGTGATAGCTTCACGCGAATTTCCTTGGTACCGCCATGCCGTAGCATAAGATAGTGGAACTTCTTTCAACTGCAAATAGGGAAAAAGAGATACGCATTCATAAATGACCCACCAAAAATTCACTAGAGCAGGTTTAGTTTGTTTCACGATGTATAGGTAAAACCTTCTACCAACCCAATGCTTATACGGGAGTGAAAAAGCTACGAGTATAGGGACATAAGAAGCTTTTTTACCGCGCAGTATCATAGTAGAGCCAATGAAAAACCAGGGAAATTTGGCACATAGGGGTTATTTCTGTGTATGTATTTGAGAAGGTGGGCATTCCTGGAGGAAAAGGTAGAGGAATTTTCATTAAATTAATAATTCAATGAAAGATACCCGGTAACGAAGATTTCAGATATTGCATGCGTGCGAATTCAATAAGACTGATGGGCGGAGGGAGGGTCAGGAGGGTGCCAAGAAAATGTTGTGGCAGTGGCCTCCCCTATTTCCCATTTAACTACGTTCCTGCGTGAATACGACCAGTTCCGACTACGGAACTGGTCGTATCTTGCAAGTAATTTGTGGTTCACTGCAATCTTTTGATAAAATATTAACTAAGATAAACCATTCTAGGTTGATAAGTCGAAATTTTCGTTGTTACTTTTCTTTCCATTACTAAATTTAATACTCAAAAGTCCCAGCGAAGGGAAACTTTCAACGAAATCTCAAGCCACCGCAAGTTTACACGGAAGGCCGCACTCTGCGACGTCCCGTGAATAAAACAGAAGAAGCTCTGAATCCGCACGTCAATGCACGAATCGTGACTGTTCCCGTCCGTGTCTCCGCATGTGATTGTGTAGTCGAGTTTGGAGGCCAAGCGTCTCGGAATCATTTATCACGGTTCGTTTGGTCGCTTTGCAGCATTGTGGCTCTTTCGGTGGTCTCCCGGCTATTCCTCCACGGGGGGCTCCTGGCAATTTAGGCGGTTCTTAATGATCGTCTCCGATGGACCATTTAATGCCCACTTCTGGATGGCTGTTGTTTGACACCCTTCACGGAATCTCGTCTTGAGGAGTTGGACAGGGATCCAAGAGAACAATGGAAAGTAGGGAGAAGAAATTGGAACGGGAATGTCCCCCATCTTGGTCATCCCCAACGAATTAACGGTGTCAATAGCCCCGTTCTTATCTGAAGAGGATATTTGTTTTCCAGCAGGATGAGAGGATTATATAAAATAGGATTATGCGGAAGTAGCGATATCCCCAATATCATTGCAGGAAAGGCACGAAGCATGATCCCTGGAGCGATAAAACATTGTGTCCTAACATCATTATGTTTGATGAAAGACCCACTGAGCATCAAATGATTATTAAGAAAGAATTGGAAATGATGTTTCCGAGTCACATTGGACAAAGTATTCTCTAATTAAATGTGAGTGCATATTCTTAAAATTAGGAAAATATTTTAAACATTTGGCGCATAAAAAAATGAAAATTGATTTCTGAGCGCAAAAGATTTACGGGACGATGAAAACATTTTCCTTTACGAAATCAGAATTTAGTTCGAATTACAAAATAGCAGGAAGTAATAAAATATGAAGGGAATCTTCATTTTTTACACTACTTATTTACGTGATCTATAATGGCATAATCAAGAGTGTTCATGTACTTTTCATTTTTTGTTATATTCTTAAAAATGTGATGTATGACTAATGTAATTTTTATTCGCAATAGTGAATTAGCCTAAAATAAAGATGTACCGTTCAAATATATCATTAGTTAGTCTATTTTAGTAAAAAAAGGTAAACAAGACGAAATTCTTCATTGTTTGGAATCGATGTGAAAAAAATCTACTCTACTATCTATAATGAGTATAGTATATGGGGTAGTTTATTATGTTATTCATCACTATATATATATTGAGATTCCTCTGAAATAGCTAAAACTCAAATTTTGTGTGAATCAACACAAAAAAAATTCCCTAACAGCTCATCTGCGTTTCTGGAAAGGGTCCAACCTCGGAAACGGCTGAAAACTCTCTACAAAACAAAAATTACAATCGTAGTTTATATTGCTTTCGTCCTTAATAAACTGAAGAGCAAAATTATTGCAGATCTTATATTGAGGATGAGAGTATATACGAAGGCGTTTGAAACGAAAACCAACAGAATCTGAATGGCGTTATTGCTTAATTAATTTTGTTACGCTTATTCCAGGAAGTAAGGAGCGCGATGAGACGATAGGAATGCTGTTTTTCCTAATTTCTAGCTCCATATCTCAAAACTAGAGTCCCATTCATTGGCAGAGTTCCACCTTAGAGGAGAAGGATTTTTATACGAGAGACTTTGTAAATATTGGTGTTGATCAGTTGAGAATGTTGCGCATTAAACGAGGTTGTGAATTTCGCGTTCCAAATTCATCGAACAAATAAAATGCGGTGGTAATTAAATAGCCTCGAGAGAAAAAGAAACGAAGAGATAAAATCGCGGATACTCAAAACACAGTCGATAAGATTTCGTCAAGGACTGAGTGAAAATTAGCTCAGTAAACACCAAATAACCTAAACGAACTCATTCGTTCCCTGAATATACGTTGCAGAGGTTATAAACAGTTACAGCGACAGTTGATTCAAAGAAGTGCTAACGACCATAATGAGATGAAGATAGGTTGCTGGAGTCATTTCTGTCAATCGACTTTGCCGAAATATTTCCTTTCAACGGTAATTCTTCTGGTATGGAAATTTTGCCATTTTACGCCTTTTCCTTTTATTGTTAACATTTTTTATTTTTATTGTTTATATAATTCTTTGAATTTTTAATTTAAAATTCAGCTATCAGTATCTGTAAGTTTCGCAGGTTTTCTCACACACCCCTTCTTGCGGTTGTTCTCCTGCAGTGGACATATTTTCCTCGGTTTAGGACTTAGGTTTTTTAAAATCCCCTTTAGCCTCATTCTCGCCCTTACGTATTCTATTCTATCCGATTCTAATTACTCCAAAGAATGCGAACCTGAAAATCGAAGGAATGTTGGGGATTATTTCTCACCAGTTTGTGTGTATGCTAATTTTATACAACAATAAAGAATTCGTTAGAATTGAGAGTATGTCAGAGGTGAGTAATTGCAGGCTTATGTTAAAATTAAGACACGTCTGTACACGTGTACAGTGTGTCTCGACAACGATATACTCGTATACAGTAGACTATAAATCAAGAACCCACGGATACCACCGTAAATGATGAAGCTAAATTAATTGATTTTAAAGGAGAAGCGGACATGAAAAAAGTGTGACGGAACTAGGACTCGAACCCGAGTCTCCCAATTGCCGGTTGGTTGTACTATCCATTGAGATATCCCACCGAAACATTTCTCCATACCGCTTTGGAGACTTTGTAGACCGGCAATTGGGAGGCCCGGGTTCGAGTTCCGGTTCCGTCAGACTATTTTCATATCCGTTTCTCCTTGGGAATTTTCCTATGTGCACGCCTTATCGTGCCAAATTACCTAAACCCTTTTCCTTAATTGATTTTAGTTTAGATCACCCTTCTTATAGTTCGATTAGAGAGATTATGCAAGATAAGGACAGGTATAAATTTCGTTCGGAATAAAACAAAAAAGATAAATACTGAGCCTGCTAACATAAAGATGCGGATCAACCATAGCTGAGCAGAGCAATTAGACAAGCAGGGAATGAGGAGGATGCAACGAAAAGAAGGCCTCGAATGATGAAAAACAAATGATTCGGTTTGAGAATAACAAGAAGGAAAGTACCTCTGCCAAGAATGCCGTTAAGGAAAGCAAACAACTAGTGCGGTTGATTGAGATGGAAAAGATAGAGAAAGATTTTAAGGGAATGAACATGTTATTCTGGAAGTGAATAAAAGAGGTGAGATAATGAAGCAAAAATGGATTGGGTATAACTGCAACCAAAACTGCTGGAAAATAAACATCAATGTATTAAAGACTAAGAAAAATTCAAACACTTATCGTCCGATGTCTATGAGAGTTCTGAACAAGCAAATAATTGGTAGTAAATACTTAGAATAACATTCTGATGAATTTATCGCCCAAAGTTCGAGCATTTCTTGATTTTGTCAAGTTAATGTTAGCGAATCGAATTTCTTCTGAGTTCTTTCAAGGCAATCGAAGAAAGAAGTGGTTATTGATTGAATTCCTAGAAGGATTGATACCTAAGATTAGTTGGATCTTGATTATGACTTGGTTATTGGATATCAATTTCATCGTACTTTCATACAAGTCAGAGGTGTTTAGGGGAAATTTGAATTAAATAAAGAATATTTTCGAGTATCATTTTTAAATGTTTCGATTCACCAGCAATAAAATGATAGCCTAAGTGCAATGGGAAGTGTAAATGCGATATAATGTCTAACAGGTGGATTTTATGACATTTCACTCCAGACCAAATAATTCAAATCATAAATATGTGAAGAAGGAACTGCTTGTTGATATTTAGTTCGAAATAGATACAGTAGGAATGACTCTATCATGATCTTGGGGAACTCGAGGTAGGAATTTTCCGGGGGATGAACACAGTAGAGAAGCAGATGGAGAGTTGAAGCTGTATAGATAAACTTAATCGGATAATTTATTTTTACGGAAGAACGACCGAGTGGAGACTACATTACGTTTAATAATCCAATGACGTTGGGTTTTAGCAATATTTATTTGGTGATTTGTTTTTTTTTGTTCTCTGAACTAATAATTCAATGAAGGTTCTGTATCTCAAGAAAGTTACTTAGGTCGATCAATCAGGAGAATGTCACCTTGGTGACAGAAATTTTTCTGAGTTCGATTTTTTTACAATTTTTTCTTTTGAAAGAAAAGATAGCGATGGAAATTATGGAGCGAATAATTGCATCGTTAAGTCATTATAAGAATAGATTGTGAAATTGTAGAAAGAATTTCGGGAAAGAATAACCAGGAAAAAGGCAGAGTTTTAGCGGGATAATGCACGGAAAGATACCCTTACTTACATTCTATACATACTTCAGCTCATTATACATACTTCAGCTCATTCCATACGTAAGAAGAGTATAATGTGAATAAGGGAATGAATGAATGGGAGATATTGAGAGTTCTCTAGTCTAAAAATTTGTTCCCGCCAAACAACACAGCGCGATGATCTGTATTTAGACTTTAGCAAAACATCAAATTGATAAGGTCATTTCCAACAGAGTCGACTACATCGCTTAACTTTTGTTAAATATTTGTTTGCCACCACTCTCTTTGAACTTGTTCCCTCTTTCCATGCTCCAAACTAGATGTGAGAAACCTTCGGCCTGCTCAGAGATTCAGTGAGGCGCTACATCTCACGAATTCCACTTCATTAGTCTGTCACTAGAGAGTAATTTTTCCGAGCTCGAAATTTTCTTGGATCGGATGGATTTAGAGAACCTTATTTTCGAGTCTCGTGTATTACCTCGAGGGAAAAAAACGGAACAAACACTGCCTAGGTTTACCAAGCGATGAAATACGGTTTCCTCCGCACAATTTCGATGTTAAACTGTTTTTAATGTTGGCAATACGCAAAAAGTGCGGCCTGATGGTTTCATATGCTTATTAATGGTTTATCAAGAGGCCTAACGGTGAAAAAATGTTCTCCATTTCCGTCCTAAACCTAAACCATGCATTATTCCAAAGGATGTGATGCCTTTGCAGCCTTCCTTTGAGAAGATGGCTCTGAGAAGTGCTTTTCTTTCCTTGCGGATTTTCGACGCCTCGGCTATTCTAAGAGCCTCCTTTAAGCCATCCCTTTTTCTCACTCTCGCTCTCTCGATTAAAACTGTTGGGGCACTTTTCGCTCTATTTTCAAGACTTTCTCGGGGTCAGAATCAACGGAGCGAAGGTCGTATTCGCGTGGGCGAGAAGACGTGGGAACGTCAGACTTCGGGGAGACGCCCTTATTTCTCATATTTTCTTCTCCAAATCGACGAAATACTTCGCAGGATTCGCTCGCGGTTTCGAATTTCATTTGTTCGCTGTCGAAGACCTCAGCTACACGAGGATTTAGTTCGGTTCCTTTCAACGCTGCCTTCTGCTCTGCACTCCCTCACGAGTTGAAAAGGAAACAGCACGCCCTTTCCCTTGAAGGATCACTTTTGCGGATGTAAGAGAACAGAGACAGAATTTCTACGTGTCTGCATTTCGATTACATAAAAAATGCAAGGCTTGATTTTTTAATTGCTACCACTGTCTTGATAATTGATTAAATTATCGGCATAAAAATCACAAGTGCAACTTTGGAAATCTCGATTATAACTGAAATATTCTAATTTATTTAAATGGCTAACAAAAATTCATTTACATACCTCTGATGGCAGTGATTCCGATTTAACTAATTAAACAGTGGTTAACTAATAAACTAATTAATCAGTAAGATCAAAAGCAGATAGTAACACGACTCAAATATTAAATACTGCTGGAAATTTCACATTAAATGAATGTTATCCTATCATGTCTTCTGGCCCTATAACAGAGATAAGAATTTTAGGAAAACTTTGAATTATTTAATCATATGATTATCTTTCTATGAATTAAAAAACTAATTAACAATAAAACAAATGTATCCTTCCGCAAAATTTACTCCCAGTTGAATTTATTACATGGATATTTTTATTAAGCCTCATTTTGCGATTCATCTTTTAAGACTTTTACATTAGTCTTTTTAGAGTTCCTTAATTATGACTTTGGCGTATATTAGGGACTATCTGAGGCCTCACCATGAGGGACCCATTAACTTGGTCGTTATTGAAAAGAATAATGTATTGCTGGGACCTCAAAGCGAACATTGCGCCAAGGGGCTGTGATTGCTTCAATTCAGCTCTGTTAGAAGCACATTCGGTTGGGTTAGTAGCAATGAGAAGGGTTAGATGTAAGAAGAGTCTTGATAGTCTCAATATCGCCAGAATAAAATCGTATTATTATTATTTTTATTAATTACTTTGGCAAAATTACGATTTGATATCCTACTAGCTCCATGTAAAAAAGGCACAATCTCTATACGTTGTAAAATCTTCCGTTAATAGTAATCCTTCGTATGAACTTACAATATTATTAATAGTATGGAATCGGAATACAAAGAAGAAATTTCTGAGAATAAGGAAATTCATGTTTGTCTACAATTTTTATTTTGATTAGATCGTATCAGTTATTATTCGATTTATGATAATTTCTAATGGATTAATAATCAGCATAATAGTATTAGAATTTTAATACTATAAAAATGGAAACCACTTCCATTCCTTCAGCGTTAATATGGATGTAAGCTTTTCAGAACAATGTTATCCAATGTTAGGAAATGAAAATAATCAAAAGCTGTTAATGTAGTAAGCTCTCTCGGGTTTCCTGCAAGTTTACTCCGACGTTTCGGCTCCATCTTCAGGACCATCTTAAGGACGAAGACACTTCGTCCATCTTCAGGACGAAGGACTTCGTCCTTAAAATGGCCCCTAAGGAAGGAGCCGATACGTCGACGGACTTCGAAGGAGTAAACCGGCAGGAAACCTGAAAGAACTTCCTACATCTCATACGCCGGGACAACACGAGATATTTCATAAGCTGCTAAGTTTCGAAGCAAACGAAAGGAAAATGTGGTCGACTTAGTGGAAATACTGAAACTTCTCTAGACATTTTGGAATTATTTTAATAATACTGAAGCCGGTAACTGAGAACGCTTTATTCCCTAAAATTAGCAAATAAAAATTGAGATCAAAGAATAAAAATATTTTTCATCGTAAGAAAAAAGTTAATTTGCCGATCAAAGTGAGAGTGAAGTGACATTGGATATAGCATCCTTTCTTCTGTAATGTAAAGACATCGCTGTAAGAAACACGTGAGATTTTGCGACTAGTTAATGATATTTTTGGGGGTTTGACTGCTGCCAGTAACGCTCTTGACCTCAAGTGACGTGAAATCAGGATAGAAAATACCAATGAAGTTCCTCATAAAACGTAAAGGTGTGAAAACATTTGGTCGTCCAATCATGGGTATTGGACTCTTTCGAAGGAAACGAAGGATCTCGTCTCGAGAATAAGCATCGATGAGGTTATTTTCAGGGATTCTTTATCTTCGAATGACTATGCGATCGCAGGGCTTTTTTCGTTTCTGGGTGGGATTTATTTTGAGAATTGGCCAAAAAACAACAGGCATAGGTATTTGATAGGGTTCATGAGGTTATTTTCTCGTATGGGAACATTTATTGTTCCCTCACCAATGCTTATAATTTCTTCAACAGTCTGCCAATATATAACTTAGAGAGTTATTTCATAGCTTTGGGAGTCCATCGGGAGGTAAATATAGACGTGACGTTTCAAAGATCAGTATTATGGGTTCAGTCTATCTTCTTTGCAGGCGCGGTTGCTCTGTTTACTCCTCCGATTTCTTCAATATTTTTGTTTTCCAAAATCTCCTTGCCATGAAACTATGATTGCATACTATTCTCTGGAGATTCAAGGTGCATTTATTTAATTTTGAAATGACGATTGGTGCTCAAAATCTTTTACGCTACAATTATTGATTAGAATTCTAGTAGTAATATGACATGGAACTAACTCAAAATATATCATGCAATTAAGTCCTTTCTAAAATGTCCGGAAATTTATTCGTTGATATATTATTTCATAATTAATGAAATTTGTACTGTAATACCGATGGATGGAAGAATCTAGTCAGACTTATGTAATCCCTCTATCAATCGTCCATGGAAAACGTGCTAGAATAACGTACAGTTAATTAATGTCCGTCGGGTTAAGTCATCCAGTATCACATAAAAGGATTTAAAGTAAATGCTTACAAGCAAATGATAATCATCAGTAAAAACTTTTTTCTTCTCAGAAAATTTCCGAAAATTGCATTGTTTGTATCTTACATTCTTACTTATTTTATTAAATCATGTGATTACATTATTAACCTTTAAGACCCCTATAACATTTGTAACATACAATTTTATTTTTAACTTTCTTACATATGCATTTGAGGAGCTTAGAGCTTATTTATGTTGCCTAAATATATGGATCTTTCGATTTACTGCTGCTCGAATACTCACTTTGCTTAAAATTTCAGAAAAGTACAGTAACATTTTAAGTAAAGTGATATTTATAGCATTTACTATTAAGAAAATTAAAAAAGTGTAACAAAGTGATAATCGCAGCATAAAATATTATGATATCTGTCACATCTTCACAGTGGAAACACGCAACTGCTACCCTAGAAACATAAGCAAATGAAAAATAGGTTGTATAAGAATGAATTATAGCAAGAAACGTCATACATAAAGTTTTGATTATTTATTATCCTCCAAATTGTCTTTGATTCCACGTCTGTCCTTTTAGAGTTGCTCCTTAATAAATTATGAGTAAAGTTCGTTTTTATCGCCCGCATGGTTTATTACTTTTCGAATTAAATAGGAAAGTTATCGCACTAAGTCAGTATGTGTAGGCAAAAATTTAATTTAATACAGTTTCTCATTTTTATTCCCAAAGAAGGTCTAAATCTACGAAGGCTTTGATAAAATATTTCGAAATTTTGTTTAAAATTTTCCTTTTTTTCTCTTTTTTTTTTGTTTTTTTTACCATTTTTTAATAACCTCGTACTAAGATGGTGTTTTTGTAACTCACTGCGCTATGGCATATTCAGCTAAAACAAAGGACAATGCAGTGTTATATTGAGTAAATTTCGTGTTTTAATGCCCCAATTCCATCAAATTAGTTTTAATTGCAATCATTCGTACAAAATGAATGCACTTCGTACTATATAGTTTCAGTGGAACGTAATGATGGAATTTCTTCTCAGCAGGATATAATAGATAGCTCCTTTTTCTGGATCACTTCTTATGAACCTCCTCTACGCTTATTTCGCTATTAGAACACTTGCACGCTAACTATCAAACAGAAAGAGGAAGCATGAGTCACTTTGAATTATTGCTCTTGACACGCGTCCAAGAACTCCGGGTTATGCTGACTAATTAAACCGTTGCAGACGCCCCCTTCCAACTCTTGGAATTATATCTAAATTATGAGAGTTTATTCCGGGGCGCTGTGTTTCTATTCCGCCTTCACCTTGAATCGTCGGGAGCAGCTGCAACGACGGGAAGTAATTCCCAGAGAATGGAGATGCTCAATTCCACTTCCAATTCCGTTTATCAAATAGAAAGAGACCTAAACTGTTTCAAGGGGGATGTATTGCTATTTGACGGAATATTTTCACATTGAATATAGAGGTACCGTTTACGCTAAAATCAGCATCCTATAGGCCGCCAAGGATGAACTTCTTAGCAATTGGAATGGACACAGTCTTTCAAAAGAAGGGCAAATTTTGAACGGATTCGGATTTATTGACACACTTAGAGCGATAAGGAGAAATTAACTTTCACTGCGTCAACGTCAGAATGCAACAATAAGGAAAGGGCTTCGGGACCCGATATGAACAATTAGAGAATGACCGCTCCGTGCCGTCACATATTTTGTTGCATGTACAGTGATACCTTGGTTACTGACGACCTTAGTTAACGACGTACTTGGTTAACGACGTATGGTTGGGAAAAAAATGTCTCAGGTAACGACGCAGTCTATGGTCTACAATACCTTCTGGTGAAGATTGACAATTAAAATCTTTTACGACTAATCATTTTATTAATGATATTTTTTTGTTGAAAATATAATTGAATAAATCATATGCACCATATTTTAATGATATTTAAATGAGTTTTATTTGCATATTTGATATGCAGTATAGCTGTGGAAAATCGCGCCTTTGATAACGACGACACCGTCGGATTACCGCCGTTAACCAAGGTACCACTGTATCTGCATCTGTGCAATACTCATTTGGCAGGGAATAATGCATTATAAGTCTATTTATCTAATCTGCTACTGCCTCGTATAGCAAAAATACCAATTAAAGCTGCTATTTCTAGGGTATATTGCCCTATTTTTGCTTGCCGTATTCGATCAGAGGATGCCACAGGTTGGACGCATAATATCTACTACGTCTTCCGAGAAAGAATCGGAAATAAAGAAAGTTATTAAAAGAACTTTAGCCTAAAATTTAATATCCGGGTCTGACATTTCCTATGGACTATTTCATCGCTCCTACTGACTATTCTCTTGACAAACCCGAATCTCTATGATCCTATTTCAAGAGATATAAGTTCCACTTGAAATGGTAAATACCCACTAGAAATCGCTAAAATTCGTTTTTTCATATTTACTCTTAGAAATTTCAAGTTCGAGGGCGCTCACCCAAGACTTAGAGACGGCTGCATGATCGCGAAGTATGATTTAGTAAAAGGAGCTTTGAAACAGGAGAGTTTCATTATTGATATCATTTGTCTATGGTTCATTGTGGTCATCATCGCGACCACGTTTGATTTGTAAATTGGGACTAGTAGGTATCTCGTGGACGTAAACGTTGGTCATAAATAAATAAATATTCGTGTGCGCAGAGCTTTTTATGGCGTTTCTTGAAAGTCAGTTGTTAAGCATCCATATCGTACCTCATCACTCTCCCCGAGTCTTTGTATTTTTCCGGATAAGAGATAAATCGTACGCATTTCGGTATCTAAGTAAATAGTCGTGTTATTGATACGAGGTGGAAGGCCGTTATTGATTTGTATGAGATAAGTGAAGGCTTGGTGTCGTAATAGATTTCGGCTGAGTAAAATTGAATGAGGGGCTTAGCGTCCTAACACTTCTCTCTAATCCGCGCACATAAAGATAACGAAAGAACATGTCTGCTCTCATCTAAGGATTAAGAAAAGAAAGAATAGCTCACAATTAATCTTCAGTGATTAATAACTGAATATTCATTCGATTAACTTTCGATGTTAAAATTTAAAAGCAAGTCAAGAGAGAATAATACCTTATTTATGTGGTGCTAATATGTTTTGCGTGTAGGAAACGAGCCTTCACGTAGGATTTTATACTTTAGTAACTTATGAGTGTTCCATACACCGTATAAGAGATCCCTCTAGCTCAGAGACCCATTTAAGTGATCATATAGAGTAACTTCGCAGATTTATCCATTTTATTGTTACCTCTATGTGGCAAAGTCGCATTATTATAGCTTTATCAATTCATGCCCATGCTAACGTTAGTGCTTCTTTTCTAAAACACGGAATAACTCATAATTACTAAAGAAATTGTTACATTTAAGCGACGAAGGGTCAGCTTCCATGCCATAATCACGTAGCAAAGTCGCACACCGTTGAAGTATGCACATCACCTCCATCTTTCTGTTTGTATTCAATCAATGTACTTCTTTCTCCTACACCTGGAATAACATTACTATGGAACACCGATACGAACAAATTAATATGGGATGTAATGAGAATTCTGATTCCAAATACGAAATCTTCGAGATGCGAACCGCAGTCAGGGCAACATTAATTTCGTGATAATACTGCACCTTATAGGCATCGTATGCCGTAAGAATAATATCAATGTAACTAAAAATAATTTTTATTTCGTAGCACGCAAAATGAAGATTGAAAATTAACTGAAATAAAGAAGATGGATCCAGGCGCAGCAAATGAGAATCGCGTTAGCGAAAGTCTGGAGGCGTTGGAGAGAGATGATAATTAAATGCAAACAGAACTGTCGAACTTGAGGAGGAATTTTCTTGAGCACGAATGGAGGAGTAACAGAGAGCAAATTCGAAGCTCTTCGAAAATACTTTAATAAATTCTACACCACAAGATACAAAATATCACAAGACCGGTTTCGGTGCATCGCACCATCTTCACCGAAACGTGATATTTTGTATCTTGTGGTGTAGTATTTATTAAAGCATTTTCTTCATAATCCTTCGTTATGAATTACCACCAAGTCAAGGCCGAGATCATCTCCGCTAGTATTATGTGGTCGCGTCAATTGAAATGGGCACTGAAAATATATCTACGTACGGAATAAAGATAGGTAATAATTAAAATCGATATGATCAGGCGTTACTTGGTGGAAAGCCATACTAAATGAAATTAAAATCCTTCGTAATTTTCCACAGGTTTTATTCTGCGACCGGTTTCGTAAGAAGGTCTTACATCTTCAGGCTGTAAGTAGATGAAGATGTAAGACCTTCTTACGAAACCGGTCGCAGAATAAAACCTGTGGAAAATTACGAAGGATTTTAATTTCATTTAGTATGGCTTTCCACCAAGTAACGCCTGATCATATCGATTTTAAT